>JBCNYH010000004.1:23164813-23179176 GCA_039654325.1 Tandanus tandanus
TTACTATGTAAAGCTGCTTTGTGACAATGTCAATTGTAAAAAGCGCTATACAAATAAAACTGAATTGAATTGAATTAGCAAGAAGCTAGCAAGCAAATGCTATAATCAAAATATAAGCAAAATAGTGATTAGTGTATTCAGGGTTATAGATTTGGGTGTAGTGGTTAGAATGTCCGCCTCACTGCAAGGAGGTTATGGATTCGAGTCCTGGGCTGCGTCCTGTGTGAATGGGTTATCTCCAGTTACTCAGGTTTCCTCACACAGTAAAAAGACATCCACATTAGGCTATCAAGGTGTGAGTGTGAATGGTTTTGTGTGTGTGTGTGTGTGTGTGTGTGTGTGAATGGTTTTGTGTGTGTGATGAGTGTTGTAGATTTAACCATTGTCTGTACGTTCATTTATCTTAAGCAATTAATGTTATAAACAAATGTAACATTAGAGAAGAAGGAGTGCTTTACACGTCATGCTAAGCTTTAAGGGGCATTTTCTGTGACTTATATTGGTTTGAAGCTGGGAATTAGAGTTTGTATCCTCAGATGATGAAACAGCAGTGGATTTTTATTCCTGTCCCAACCCACTTTCCACAAATCCTCCTGTCCCGTCTCATTCCATCCCAGAAGAATGTCTAATCTCCAATCCCGTACCCATATTGTGTTACTCATGTAAAAACTGCATATTTATATACAAAACCTGACCCGAATTTCTACTGATGTTTTTTTTTTTCTATCTTGTCTGGGTCATATGACGGACAATAAAATTGGCTCTTGTGCCACTGGAATCCCACAGCAATCACTTAACACATAGGATTCTTGATAAAATGTCAGGCTTTAATTCTCACCACAAATGCAGCATTAGTGATTAGTATTCCTTTTTGCTATACACGAGGGCAGTTTTTTGTTTAGACTGCGCAAGATAAATTAGCCTCTGAAGTAAGAGGAGTGCTAACAGTGCTTTTATTTGAATTAGGTTAATGCTTGACCTTTATTACATTCTGTAGCCAAGTCTAAATGACTAAAGCTGATTAACTGCAGTCATGAGGTCATGTGATCGGGAAAGGTTCTTTCACACAGTCATGGAAGCATGTTTTATATTAAGACACATAATGTAGGCGGCATGGTGTCGCAGTGGTTAGCACGTCCACCTCACAGCAAGAAGGTCAATTCCCGGGCTCGGGGCGTTTCTGTGTTGAGTTTGCATGTTCTCCCTGTGCTTGCATGGGTTTCCTCCGGGTACTCCGGTTTCCTCCCACAGTCCAAAAACATGCACAATGGGCTGATTTGCTGTTCCAAATCACCCCTAGGTGTGAGTGTGTGTGTGAATGGTTGTGTGTGTGTTGGCCCTGCAACACTCTTGCGAGCTGTACGGGGTGTACCCTGCCCTCGCCCAGAGTCGGCTCAGATGGGCGCCAGCCTCCCTGCGACCCTAGTTAGGATTAAGCAACGAATTAATGAATGAATAAAAATTTATAAATTCTTACTGCGTACATGTGGGATGATTTATAGGAAGGATTATCTTAAATCTAAAACACAAACCAACCAGAAGTGCAGTTGGATAGTTAGCTAGTTAGCAGTATAGCTGGCTAGTGGGTCAGGGAAATGTGGAGCAGCTAAGTTCATTTCGGTTATAGCCCTATATTCCAACAACCCATTGGTCTGACAGCCTATTGATCCTACAGATACAGTTCATTGGTTCAAAAGCCCTAACCCTAACCCAACTGAACCGAGTAGGTTTTGCATTCAGGCAACCAAACATGTCAAGTCTTGCTATAACTGGAATAGGGGTGTGTTTTAAAATGTCTAATGTTTATGCTTATCTGCATTTTCAGAGATATTCTGATTTAGGCCTGCCTCCTTCAACAGTACAAGGTTTAATGCACAGGTGAGTCAGAATGTAACACTGTGTGTATCTGCGTATCCGAAAAGGTTCCTGCTGCAATGGAAAGTTGGCATGCATATAAAGATCTGTTGAGTATTTGGTTCATTTATAAGATTTTTATTGCCAAAATGTAGTCATATTTAGGTTTGGCCGTGGATTTCAATGATTAAATATTATTATTTCATGAGGTCCTTATTTGTGAAATGAAGTTCCTGTGTTGGCTTGATCTGACATTTCATTAACTGTATGATATAGACGATGATCTGTGCACATTACAGTGTCCCATTTTTTATAGTGCTCTCTGTGTGTGCTTCCCTTTACCCAGGGGACACTTCATGGTTCCTCCTTAATACTTTAACATTTTTATTTGATCAGTTCAGTGTAGCATGTTTGTGTGCTTGGGGCTTTATTTTGCATGACATGTATCTTTTACCCCAGGGCTCAAAGTCCAGTCCTTAAAGCACCACAGCACTGCAGATTTCAGTAGTCCTAATATAACATACCTGAATACACTGCACTGAACTCCATGAATGAATCATACACAATCATTCTACTGTATGCTGATCATTGCAGACCGGGTTTGGGATGTGGTTACCCACAAGGAGAAGGAGTTGGCGGAGAGCCGGTGCAGTCTGAGGGGCTGTACAACAGCAGAGGGGGCTATATTGATGAACCACCTTCTTCTGCCAGACCTCGGCCAGTAGGGGGCACAACAGGTACATGCTACTCATAGAAAATAGGGCCTGGAAGTAGAGTGTATAACAAATTTGCAATTTAAACTGCGTGTAATGAATTCCCTTTGTTTTTAGTAAGCTGTTGTTGGAAAAACAAGCCTCCATGACCAATCCCTGATCACAGTTTAACATTTCATCATCATTTTATTATCACATGTGTCTTGCTGATTAGAAAAACTTTGCCACGCTATACATCTGAATTTTCTATACATTGGTGTTGGACATTTAATCCAGACTTACACTTTACAATTTCGGTAAGATTGTTATCCCTCAGCCATACTTGGTCAAAGGGGTATTGCCGTTGCCTTCGGCGTCTGTGCGCCCATCGTGGTAGCACTACAGCCTCTAATAATTGACCAAGCGTTCTGAAATTTGGTTACCAGATGTATCTTTGCCTATTTAAAATTAACCATATGGGTTAATTTTTACAGTAATTATAACACTTTAATTAATTACTATTAATGGTTACGTTTGCATTGTGTGACTCCAATAACAAGATTGTGTACTACATTAGCAGCGTGCACTCACTTTGTGCTCTCGTGATGTTTGCATTGTGTTTCATCCAGATGTGCTCCCTCAACAGTGTGCACCAGGCTTGTGCAAAAGTTCGAATTGAATTGAGAATGTCTCCCAAATTCCAATTCAATTCCATGAATTTAAATTGAATATGAATTGAGGTTGCAAACAGGAATTAGAATTGCAATTCCATGAAATTCCAATTGATAATTTTGGTGTATTCCAGAATCATGCTTTACAGTATAATTCCATACATGACTGTTTTACATATTTCATACAAATATTATTACTATGAACTCCCTGTCTACCTGAGTAAACCCTGCCTGACAGAGGATGCTGATCCTTTGGTGTTTTGGAAAAAAATCCAGAGCAGTTTTCCAAACCTAGCTGCACTCGCCTGCAAATATCTGGCCGTACCTGCATCCTCTGCACCTGTTGAGAGGATCTTTATTGTTGCAGGAAGGATATTCTGACCAGAAAGATGTCATCTCAATGATAAAACCTTTGAGGAACTAATGATAATTAGATGAATCAATGTTACCCTATAAATTAAGAACTGTAATGAATGATTATTGCATTTA
Organism: Tandanus tandanus; assembly: GCA_039654325.1. Classification (NCBI taxonomy): domain Eukaryota; kingdom Metazoa; phylum Chordata; class Actinopteri; order Siluriformes; family Plotosidae; genus Tandanus; species Tandanus tandanus. The sequence continues at coordinate 23,168,520 of JBCNYH010000004.1, forward strand.
CCACAATTTTGTGTCATTTGTTCATTATTCAAAATGGAGAGAATTTGTGTTTAATTTTAGTGTTTGTAAAGTATTTTTAGTATTTAAATTTACCTGTTACTTGGCTATAAGGAATTTCTCTCAATTGCAATGAATTTAATTCCACTTCCTGTAATTCCAATTCAAATTCCAATTCAACATCCTGTGGGGTGGAGCCTATTCAATTCAAACTCCAATTCTTCAAATGGATTGAATTGAAATTCCAAATTCGGAATTTTGCACAAGCCTGGTGTGCACTCACCATGTGCTCCTCTTGTATATATGTATTTGAATTACTTTCAGTAACAAGATTAAGCACGCAAGATTAAGATACACCATCGTGGTTACACGGGTATTTTTGAAACTGCTTTCTCCAACACTTTAGTTTCTTGTGGCTGAACTGTGTGTGTATCATATGATGTGATGTTGTGTCGGTGTTGGCCCTGTGATGGACTGGTAAGCTGCTTAGAGTGTACCCCGTCTTCACCCAGAGTTGGCTGATATTGCCGATATCCCCGCGACCCTAGTAGGAATACGCGGTTCGGTGAATGAGTGAATAAATGATCTTTTAGCATTTTAAGATTTATGTAGAACTTTCTCACACAACAACACTTTTTAAAATTGCCTTCAATTTTAAAAAGTGTTGTTGTGTGTGAAAGTTCTACATAAATCTGAGAGCCACAGTGGTCTAACCTACAAAGACTGAAAAATGAGATAAGGTGATATTTTGACAGATGTGGATAAGGTCTATATGTTAAAGAATGGTCCCTCTATCTTCATTATGACCTTGAATCATATTGTGAGCATTATCCCTGATTATTTTATATTGCAAAAAACTTTCATGTCGTTTTTCTCAAAAACAGCTTTCTGTTACACCACTTTGGATCTCAGCCCTTCAATTCATTTCTTATTGTTAGCCTTAGCTGATGTGTACTGTCTGCTATACAAAATCTGTAAGGATTTATTTTTACTATTGTTGTGTATTAAAGAAAGTTCAATAATACAAAACTGTGATTTAAATTGAATTAAATAATAATTCATCATCTGAATGAACCTCATGACCAATCAAATGAGAGAATGATAGAGTACAAATGTTTTTTTTTATAATTATATGGCTATAATGGTACAATTTTGTATGTGTGTGTGTGTGTAGGTGCTCAGCTACACCACATGACACAGGTGGGTCTGTCGGGTCGTGTGAATGACGGCAGACAACCTGGTGCCTTAAACTGGGGGCCTTATCATGACGAGGACTTCAGACCTATGAACAGAGATCCTGTAAGTGCGACCTTTCCATGCTACTGTATATTCACTTTCTCCTTTTCTTTTCCTTTTGCTGTCCTTTTTTTCTTGCTCTCTCTGGTCAGCTGTCATGCTCTTCTGCTGACTTTTTCCTTTTTTCCCCTTCCTTGCTGTCCCATCGCATCCATTGTCCAGGTTCTCAACTCTTTCGACTACCCCCTCGTCTCTGTGTTCCAGACCCCCAGGAGCGGGATGAGAGAGCCGTCTGCTCCCCCTGCCCACTTGGACACAATGGGCCTGGGTTTCTCTCCGTCTGCTCCTCCCGAGGAGCCCATTCCCCCCAGCCATTCCTCTGCCTCGCTCATCAAAGCAATCCGCGAGGAGCTGATGCGCCTTTCCCAGAAGCAAGCAGCCCCCACGGGCTACCACAGCTGAGACCTGTTCCTTCCTGACAACACTCTGCCAGCAATACTGCACTGTACTTCCTATGGAAGTGGATTTTGAGTAGGAAGCCCAAAGAAGACGCATGTTTAAAAAAAAAAAGAGAGAGAAATTCTGACATGACTACTTGACTGGCAGCCAAAGCTTTATCTGATGTCAGTGCTAAGCATTGTATCTGAGTGAAAAGCCCATCACTTAGACCCTTTAATATTCACACCCAGGCCACTTTTTAGCACAGCTGGACAAACACTGTCTTTACTTCAGTACTGGACTTGTACATTTTTATTAGTAGTTTAATAGTTTTTACACTGAAAGTGTTTACTTCACTTCATTGAGGTGTCATGGCAACCCAGAATTTGTGGTAGCAGTTAACTGAGGGACTGTTTTGTGATGGCTGAGGAGAAAACCTCTGAGGAAACCTTACCACCACCATGCATTCCTTAAGACTTTTTCTGTGTGTGTGTGTGTGTGTGTGTGTGTGTGTGTGTGTGTGTGTGTGTGTGTGTGTGTGGAGTACTGTTATTTTTTTTCACACTACTTTTGCATTAGAATGTAATTAATCTTTCACAACCTTTCGCAAAGCATTTGCGCAGGTGGACTTTCATCACTTAAGGCGTAATGTTTATTCTTGTTTTTGTTTCGAAAAGCAGCTGTTGCTTTACTGTGCACTATTTTTCTAGATTTGTAGTAACGGTAGTCATAGTTTAATCTTCTAATAATCTTCTGCTTCTCTCTATCATCCTGCTGTTGTGCTATTGTTTTTCTTCATTTTTTTGTCCGTAAACGACTCACTACCTTCTGCTGTAAAGGAAAAATCAAAGAGAAATCTCACAGCATATGCATGGACTTCTAAATATTTCAACTGCATATAAATGAGAGTTGGTCGCTCCAAACTATCAACCCCATGATAACAGTATTGTCTAGAGAGATCGTTTTTGCTGAGTATAGGATCTGCCACCGGTTTGCTGTATAGCTTACATTATTATACAAGACATTTTTATTTTATATAATGTTTCTACCACTTTAAAGTCTTTTTCCATTTTCACTACAATCGTTACACTAACATGGGTGGTTTTGTGTGTGTGTGTGTGTGTGTGTGTGTGTGTGTGTGTGTGTGTGTGTGTATTGTCCCTGCGATGGATAGGCAAGCTATTCAGGGTCTACTCTGTCTTTGCTTGGAGTCGGCTGAGATAGGCTCCAGCCTCCCTGCGACACCAATAAGATTAAGCCATTAATTGAATGAATGAGTAGTTTAATGATTAGCTCACTAACATCCTGTCAAGTTTGCAAAATGTTACAGGCATGAACGCGACAATTTGTGTCCGGTGTTTACCTGCATGACCCGTGCTGTCATTCAACAGTATAATAATGACAGTGGTTCACATTTGAAAATATGATCCGTCACCCCATGACACCTGATAATTATAGTTAGTAGTCTTTTACCCTGGGTTAGCACTAGGGCACGATGTCCGCGTTTTCCACGATTTGAGATTTGAGGTTGTGGGATTGAATCTTAATGATCTTGAGGGAACTTGGTGGATTCGTGATCTTGAGGGAACTTGGTGGATTTGTAATGATTACGCTGATTTACAATGCATTATGATTTGACACCAATTGTAATAGAATGTGGGAAGTGCGGTAGAGCGCAGTAGAGCGTAACAAACCTTAACAGCCCTTATCAGAGCGCAACAAACCTTGATGTGCCATCGTAGGGGATCTTGATGAACTTGGCAACACGATTCCTTCAAGTTTTATACCTGCTGCTTCAGTGCTTCAAGCATGGTTATAAATCGTGGAGCTTCCCACTCTTTTGAATCTCAGAGATCGCGGACATCATGCCCCAGTATAAAGCCAGGGTTACCTGCAAAGTAGAACAGTGGTTGTGGCAAGCTAAAATCACTAAACTGGCTCCATGTCCTTTTTCCTTATTTTCTTGGGTCAGTTAACTGATTTGTGTCTTTGTGTGAAAGCATGAGAGTGCAACGGCAGCAAAGGATTGCAAATGTTTATCTGATATAAAAACCTACACATACTAGCGAATGGACAGAACTTTGGGCAATACTGGCCATTATAACGGTGTCAGTGCATGGTGTATTGATTGCACTGAGTCTCTGGAGCTGTACTGGAGAGATGAACAGCAATGTTTCTAAAGCTTTTCCCCGCATTTGGCGTTTTTGTGATGTTGGTATGCACCATCAAATGTGTATCAGATTGGGTTGAGCTGTGACCTGTGGATTAGGGTGGAGTCATCCTGAAGGAGACCACACCCTTCAGGTGGTCAGTTCCAAAAACGTATTAATGATTTGGAGTTACTCTTCCGTCTAAAGGGACAAGTGGGCCCAGACCATGGCAGCAAAAACTAATGAACACATGCAGCATTACAGAGATGCTTGTATTAGAAAAAACTCCAGAATACAGTACCATGGTTATGTGTGCTTTTGTATTTCGACTTTTGGTTTGGTTTGTTATTCAAGACCTCAATTCTGAGAGACTGAGTCACAAATGTACCCATGTCTACAATTTGTCCTGCTTCATTTCCTTTATTCCTGCTGCGTCGTTTATGTGATGGTTTTCTTTTTACTGAACCAACTCAGTGTTAAAAGATGCTGAGTCATGTTCACGGTTTTCACTTTAGGAACTGAATAGTATTTAAAATAAATAAAACATGTAATAAAATAAAACATGTCCAGTAAGTCACAGTGAAACAAAATTGATTCCAAACAGAACAAAATGCAAAAGTCATTTGCTCTGAGGACCAAAGTATTACCACACTGAAGTTCTAATTAGTGTTATTGATTTTTTATTTTTATTTTTGGCTGATGCAAAACAATTTTCCCGTGAAGTTGTTCTTCAAAACTATCAGTATGTTCCATTCCAGTATATTTATTATTCAGATTTTTTCTCTATCAAGCTGTCATTGATAAACTGACTGCACATTTCGTCTTTCACTTTTATTGTATTAGCAGAGTACTGTATTCAGCAGTGTTGAGTCTGAGACAATCTCAGTCTGTGGTACTAACCATCACCTCTTGTTTGAATCTGTTTTCTGCTTAAATAAGTTTTTTGTTTGTGTTTTGTTTTTTAAACTTGTACAAATTGTGTGTTAAAGTGATGAAGTACTGTTGAACTGGTCAGTTTATTTAAAAAAAAGTTTGTTTCTGATTTGTTTTATTTGATTTATTTCTGCCTTGTATTTCGGCTGCATTGTTTGTTTCAATTGAATTCCAGTTATCTGCAATTAAGTTTGCTTATTTAAATAAAATGTTACTTTTGAATGAGTTGAATGGTTTAGTGTCACACCGGTGTGTTGCAGAGAAATCTGGGATGCAATGTGCAGATTAAATTGTTTAATTAAATAAGCCAGGGAGATAAGTTAATGTGGGAGAAGCAGAGGTCAATCGATCAGACAAACAACACAGTAGAGATAATCCAAAGTCAATGTAGATGAGAAAGGCAAAGATCAGACACATAAACATAATATCAAAGGCTAATCAGAATAAACAAGGCTTGGTAGAGAATGCCAATGAGTGCCACAGAGCAGTACTTTGTGGTGCGTGAACATAAACAGTAGTAGAGTCCTCTAATAGTGTGCAGGGAATCAGGTGTGAGTGAGAACAGGTGTGCTTGTGATCATGTGATGTATGTGTCAAAAGTCAGGTAACTAAGCAGAGCAATGAATGATGGGAAGTGAAATGGGAGTCCTGGGAATGCGAACATGCAGACGATGTGACATTTATTTAGAGATGTTTATTTGCATTGTGTTCAGGACACTGTTATATGCAATGTTTGAGAGTAGCTAGCTTATAACTAACTTAGAAGCTGGAGCCAATAACAGCTGATTTCATGTGAGTGGCGGGTACACCTTGAACAGATCACCAGTCTACCGTAAGGCTAACACAGACACAACCATTCACACTGTACCATGTTAGAGTAGCCAATTGTCTTAATATGCATGTTTTTGTACTGTAGGAGTAAACCAGACTACCCAGGAAAAACCCACAAAAGAACAGTATGCAAACTCTACAGAAAAAGCCCCTTAGCCAATATTTGAAGCTCAAACTTTCTCGCAGTGCTAACCACTCCCATGATGTAGTTTCTTGCACATCTTGTGTTGAATTAATCTGATGCAGTGTCTGGCAGCATGGTGGATCAGATGAGCTAATCAGCTGTTAAAAATGAAGCTCAGCTAAACTAATAGCTAGCATTAGCCGATATGAAATAACGAGCAAACTCCTAACATTACCAAATTTATTTTACTGCAATTACTTGCATTATTGTAAATATATTACAGCTAGATACATTGGATTAACTACTCAAGAGTACTAGGGCCACCTATGAGTGGTTGTTGGTTTTGTTGTTTTTAGAGAGCATGGGGGTAGTATATTTCAAATCAGAATTTATTTATTTATTTATTTTTTAATTTTCCCCAATATTCCCCCTTAATTTAGTTTCCAATTCCCACCCATCAAGTGTTGCCTGCCTATCACATGACCACCACCAACCGGGGAGGGGCGTAACCATGCACATGTTCCCTACTTGACGTGATGCTACCACCCGCCATCAGAATTTAATTATGATTTTTGATTTTGATTTAAGTGGTTTAAAGAGTTTAAAGGCAGAATTTCTAGGAAAAAAGGTCAGAAAGCAGTTTAAAAGTACGGATCCTGGTTATGATGTCGGGATTATGTGCCACCTGACAAAGAGCCTGCTTATTATACCCAATTCTGAAATATAGCTTAATAAGTGTCGTTCGTTTTAACCAAACCGACTTTAAACTCAGCTTTTAGCTCTGAATTTATTTATTTTTTTCTCAGAAATGATCTCTGATTTTTTTTCTCTCAGAAATTCAGACTTTAAACTCAGAAATACTCTCATAAAACACTTGTAGGTGGCCCTAGTACTCTTCTATACCCAAACTTATACACTGACCCCTTTTTTAATGCTTGTTTTTTGATTGCTGTTTTTCTGCAGTTATTATTCCCTATATCACATCTTACTAAAAGGGATTTACAAATAGTAAAGCTAACTTTATTCATGTGTACTGTATTTTTTTATGTGCTGCCGCACAAAAAAAAGTGTATTGTTTCACTGTACTCAGCAACTTTTTCTCAGTGGGTAGTGTAGCTCACGTAGTTTGGTTGTAGTTTACTATTATAAACCATCTTTAGCCTTTATCTGGACTGTGAGTCCTGCTTTTAGGACAACTGTCCTGTGAGTAAATGTTAGCTATCCAGTTATTTAAAGGAAAACAATACCACACATGCTATTAAAAACAAATGAATTTTGCTCTATTCGCGATAAATGTTCCACATGAGGGTACTATTCACACCCATGATCCCGTAAAGTACATTCACAGCGCTCAGCTCATGTTCCTACAGTGCACATATGATGACTGCATGCACTCTCGCTAAAGTGGAAACCGAAGTCCTGTTTACATCGTTAGACAAAAGAGCTCATCAATGTTTCATTTGCTCTCTGCTGTCTAATTTGTACAATATGTAGTGATGAATAAATACTACCATTTACATCAGTCAAACACTCACGAAAATGTCCCCTGATGTGTGAAATTTCTGATTTTAAATGCATATCTCAATGCTGCAGCCCCTGAAATGCTTGATTTAACTCCAACCTCTAAAGATCCCTTCCCTACCTATTAACTTAGCCTAGTACCTCTCACCATATACAGTAAGCAGAAGCTGTAGCAGTGAATTAGCTGGACACTATTAACACTCTCACTATCTGAGCACATGAATATTTCACTCTCCGTAACTCAAGATCACTTGACCCTGTTTCATTTTTTAGCTTCCTGCTTTAATCCTTATGGTTTGTAGCACAATGCCTCAGATAGGACCTTGCCCCTATTTTTCTGCCTGGCATGGCTAGACTTCATACAGGTGGCTATCACTTACTGTGGCCCAGAAACCCGACACCTCACTAACCCTACAGTCATTGAGCCGCACCAACCAAGGGACAATGCAGCCCGGTCTTGGCAGGGGGATTACCTGTTGGTAACCGGATGCCCCCATGCTCATCTCACTCTCTAGCTGCTCCCAAACTATCTCTTAGACCGCAGAGGTGAAAGGAAGATGGTAGACATGAAGAGAAGCAAGAAAGTTTGAGCCTCGAGACACCAGTCACAGAAAGGTGCCAAAGTGTGAAACCCAAACCAGCAGTCATATTGGGGTTGGATATGGACATGCTCCTCAAGAAGAGCAACCAGACCAGAGGACTATAAGATCCAGTGAAGGTCAGGCTTCTGGAATTCTCCATATCAGCATCAAGAGTCAGCCTGAAGCTGTGAAACATTTCTGAAATCTGGAGAAACAGCATTTTGATATTTTATCAGGAACCCAAAATGAACAAACAGGTTGAGAAAAGCAGTACAGACGCTCCTGAATTTACATCTGTGGATCATAAAGAATGACCTGGACTCGGCATCAAACTCTGGCACGTTTCTGTTATTGATCTTTTCACCAGCCCTCATCACTTTTTTATTGAAAACATATGGATTTAATTTTGCCTATTTTTACAATATAGACAAGCTGTAATCCGATACTGTGATGCACGGCCTCCCATGCTCGTCACTCCAGTACTGTTTTGGAGCCCCTGCTGATGTTTCACCTGAGCCCGCTCCCCATCTGGGCTCTGAATCCTGCAGAACTCCGCCAAATGCCAGCACCAGCCCTGTAGTTCTTACCCAGCCTGGAGCAACCGATCTCACAGAACCCCAAGGCCAGCCTGCAGTCAGCTGTATCTCACAACACACTAATGGAACTGGGTCCAAACAGCCAGCACTGGACCAGCCAGGTTCTTCTCCCAGTTCAGAGGGATTCTCAGAGGAAGAAATGCCTCAAGAGGAAAGTCCAGTTCAGGGTACAAAGTTCCCACATATACCACGACCATCCATCATCAGACTCTCACAGGTAAGACTGGATGATATTTATTATGCTAGAGTAAATAATAAGCACTTATTGAATGAGGCAAAGTGGCCATGGCGGATAACACTCCCTTCGATGTGAACAATTTTCCATATCATACAAAATCAAAAGCCAAATTCTATAATTTATTTTATAATTTTATTATTAATTTAAAATCTTTTCAAAGTAGACAGTCACATTACTATGGTAAAGGGGAGTGAGTTGTCAGAGTAGCCAGTGTGAGTCATCCAGAAGTGCCGCTAGCTATAGCATGCTATTCCCCACTAATGCTATGACCGAGTTATTCAGGCCAGATTTCATGAAAATATGCAACAAAATATGGAATTCAAGTATTTGATGGTAAGGATGTATATTTAATTTTCAAGAATTGGACATTTTCCCAACAACAGCTTGTTGCGAGGAGCATGCCTCTAGTCTGGAGACCACATTTGTATTTACATTTTATTTACTTATCCAGAGTGACTTACATTTATCAATTTTATACAACTGGGCAACTGAGGGTTAAGGGCTTTGCTCAAGGTCCCAACAGTGGCAGGTTGGTGGGACTGGGGCTTGAACCACTAACCTTCAGATTAGTAATCCAGAGCCTTAACCACTGAGTGGTGGCTCAGAGCAGGCACCTATTTCCTTACTATCTTTCTCTGGGAGGAGGAGGAGAGGAGGATCATAGATATCTAATAAGGTAGATGGGCTATATCCTTCTGGCAAAACTTTGTGCAGCAAAGTTGTGAGGAACCCCACCTATGCATGTGGCAAACATACAAATTGTATAGTTTCTGTGCTGCCTTCTTGCAGTGAGGCAGACGTGCTAACCACTACGCCACTGTTCCACCCACACACACACAGTGTATACTAAAATTCTTAAAGAGAGTTAAAGAGACACTGTAACTATGCACCAGCTTATACGTCTGTCATGATTTTGAAAACTATAAGACGTAAACCATAAAAATCTTGTTTTTAGTTTGCTTTTTGCTTATGTTCCCATGTAGTATATACTAAAACAATGATCCACCATAGGTTCAGTTTGTGTCACTGAATTGAATAGTGAATTGAATTAGATGACATCCACCCCACCTCTGGCGAATAAGTGTTACATATAGAGCTGATGAACTCCTGAATAGTCTAATGGAATCAAAACGCTGAAAACGTTTTTGGCATGTGTTTACATGGAGTCATGCTATCCTCTTGTTCTGCCATCTAATAAAGCACTGACTAAATCCTCACTTAAACAACTTTAATGAAACGTTTATAACAAGACATTAGTGGTCCCAGTGTGATGGATATGTGTGTGTGTGATGGATCTGGATGAAGGCCACATTGCGATAGTAATTCATGTATGAAAGTATATGTCAGTGTAGAAGACTATAATCCCCACTCCAGTAGTGTTTAAAACTGCTTGTAAGGAAGAGGCCTGCAAGAGACTAATATTACTCTTTTTTAAAAAAGACTATCATTTAGGTCACCAAATATAGAGAAAGAATTTAGCATGCTAAATAATGATTTCCACTTAGGTTTTACAGAATTAGTAGGATATTCCATCCTTTCTATTTGTGATCCTTTTTTGTAGCATACGGAAAACTTAGGTTTGGAAGGAAACCTCTTTCCACACACAACTGGTCCCCTTGGATCGTCCGCTTCCACACTTACAGGCATGTTATTATTATCATGGTATTGGTAAAAGACTACAATTGCCCTTCTCCAAAAAGGAAAGTGTTATCCCTTTCTCCACTTCGCCCCAACAGTTCTGTCTCAAAGGAGTGATTATTTGGCTCAATGATTTTTACAGCAGTGAAATGGATGTCAGGTCTTACATTAAGCCCCAACTGTTCAAATGGATCACTTTACTGTTAGAGCCTCTGATAGCTAGTTTTTTGAAATATTTAGTATAATCCTTGGCTGTACTTTTTGTTTTTGTTGTTTGACCTTTTAAACCACTGAGGTGAAGTGTGTGTGTGTGTGTGTGTGTGTGTGTGTGTGTGAGAGAGAGAGAGAGAGAGAGAGAGAGAGAGAGAGAGAGA
>JBCNYH010000004.1:23199072-23214171 GCA_039654325.1 Tandanus tandanus
CAAACCCCCCTTCCTGTACTCCTCCTTTGTCCCCCCCCACCCCCACACAGAGAGGGGAAGAGAGAGACGTTGTTTTTTTTTTTTTTTGGGGTGGGGGGGCGTCAGATTTTCCATTTGTTCAGTCTTTTAAAGCACTTTCCTCTCTGGTGCACAGCTTTACATAGACATCACAGTATAAGGTTCCTTTCATTTTTCTCAGAAATCCTTTTTTTTTTTTTTAATTTTAAAATTAGTAGTATTGTGAAATCCGCCCCAAACTATCCCCCCCTCCCAAGCTGATCGAATCTTACACTGTTACCCATGATCAGACATTGATAAATATTCGCACCGGTGCACCAGTGACAGTGTGCACTGTGTACCGGAGTGACTTCCTCAGTTTAGTGGGGACATGGAAAGCTTGGGAGGGGTAGATCCTGACCACATGTGTTTGCTATTTGGAGACCGTTTCGTCAAACGCCTTACATCTGTTTTGTGATCTTTTGAACTAGTTTCCCTCCACCGCCCCTACTCCTTTTTTTTTTTTTTTTTTTTTCTCAATAGCTCTCTCTTCCTTTCTTCCTCTGTTTCTTCCCAGTTTTCTTTCTGCCTTTGTACACGAGCCCGTGTGGACGAAAGTAAGGACGGACGCGAATGAGAAAGTGGGCCGCGCATATTTCTTTCCTGTGCAACAATATCAGAGTGCACTTGATGCGTCGTAATTTACGCTGATGTCTTAACAGGAACACAATGATTTTACCCCAAGACCTCCTTTGTACCCCGATGGGTTCATGTCTGTTTTCCAGTATTGCCTCCTCACAGCTTAATGGTTCCCAAGTTGATGGGTTTTGCACGCTCTCATGGTGTCAGCCTGGGTTTCCTCTCAAAACATACTGTTTGGTTCAGCTAAAATTACCTCTAGGGATGTGTTTGTGTGGGTGCCTCATGATAAACTGTCGTCCTGTTCCTTATGTATTCACACACAGTGTTCCCAGGACACACTCCGAAACCACCACAGCCCTGATCCGACTAAAGTGTTTACTTCAGACAGATGAATTAAACAGTCTTTCTTTTGTAGAAATATAGAAAAACAAGCAGTTGTCCATGAGTCTCTCCTGTTTGATGATTGCCCCAGTGTGTGAAATGACTCTCTGAAGCAGGTGGCATGACTACTTAGAAAGCTGTTATGACTAAGCAAACTGTCACTAGCAAAGCTGGCTCTGATAGGCCCCGTCGTCATCATCATCATCTTGGGTGAAGAACAGTGAAAATGATACAGATGAATCTTGCTGTCTGTCTATGGTGTAAGTGCTTGGATGGTTGTGCAGCTGTGTCCGTGATGGCTGGAATCCCGGCTTTATTCTCTGATAGCTCTCAACACGAACATTCCCATGAGTCAGCACTGGCTCCTGTGGTCCACATAGCATTCTGTCCTACCGCATATTCAAGTCTCAAGTGCCGACCTGTATAAACATGCTTACTAGATTTATCTACGAAGTGCATAAAACACTTGGGGTGTTCGCTGTTCTCTTTATTCTAGTCCCAATAGCCAAAATACTGGCCCCCAGCACGGATTCGGTTCAATACGAATGGTTGCTGGAACAAAACCCTTGTTTGGCGGCAGCAGTTTTGCTCTCCTGATATGAACCCGATTTCAAATCTATTTGGTGTGTGTTGAGAAAGCGAGTCCACACGTTCAGATCGAACGATATGAAGGAGCTCGGACGGTTCAATACGAAGGAATGGATTGAGAGCCTGTACAACGTACAGCATTGGTTGGTTTTTAGAGTAAAGGCCTTTTCGAATACAGCGCGTCGAGAAAAAATGGTGTGGAAATGAAACTTAACGTTAATATTCACAGTGAACGCGATACAGTCACATGAGCATTCTGCTTAACTGGGTGCTAGTGGGGTTGTCAGTTGAAGACAAGCTGGTTTTTGTTGTTTTACATGTTGACCTGAGATAAAGAGAAAACACTGTGTACGTCCTGTTGAGAAGGAGGTGAGAACACGAAGAGTTCCGTTACGTTTATGGCATTTGGCAGGCGCCGTTTATCCAGAGTGACTTACATTTATCGTTTTTATATCAATGATCAATTGAGGGCGGCCACAGTGGCACCATGGTGGTACTGAGACTTGAACCCCTGACCTTCGGATCAGTAATCCAGAGCTTTAACCCCTGAACCACCACTGCCGATGGTGCCGGTTCCACTCTTTGGTCCAGGAGTTGAAACTGTCACGATGGCGTTCAGATCTATTTGAGTATGTCCGCGGGTCAGTTTAAAGTAAAATCGTTGACTTTGACATAAAGTTAGTTCTGCTTGTCACACGACGGATACTCAGACGAAAAAAAAAAGTCAGTCAGTCTCTGCCATCTTCCGTCAGCTGTCAACTGTGTGAAGTTTCAAGACACAGTGCCCTGATTGGTTGAATGCTTTGATTGGTTGAGTAAGGGGACATTATAGGGAGGTGTCTGAAAATGTTACTTGTTCAAAATGCTAACTATTAAAAGAATATTGTTCATTAAATAAAAAGTCGTGGTGGGGGGTGGTTGTTTTTTTTTTTTTTTTTTGGTTGTTGGACTCAACCTTCACCCTATGCTTTAGTCACCTTTTTTTAATCGGCTGCTATTTGCTGCGTCCAACAAAGGGTGCCAGAGCATTTCTAGTTGAATGTAGTTGGTGTCCTGTATCACCTGCAGTACAGTTGTAAAATTCTGGTGCCACATGCCCTTTCCTCTGTTGCCTGGCTGAGGTTTGATACTTCTCTCTGTTTGACTGTTTCCTGCTTCCTCTGGTGCTTCTGAGCGTTAATTCCGCGCTCATGTCATTTCTCATCGCTCGCTTTACTTTTCCGAGAAGGCAACTCGACAGTGTTTTATACTTTTCACAGGGTGCTTGTTTACATCCTTCGTTTCGGGTTGCCATGGTGACGTCCGAATACGGGGACTGGATTTCGACAGACGACTGAGGTGTTTTTTTTTCCTGCGGCGTTTTTAACTCTCAGCTTTGCGCTATGATTGGACGATTGCATTAGTAAGCAAACTGAATTACTGAGTGTTTGTAAATACTCTTCAGAACCGTTACTCCAGTGGGCTGTAGACATGCACGCAAAAGATTACAGTGCTTGTGGTTGTATGCAAAAGTTTTGGCGCATTTTGAAATCAAAGATGTGAACAGAATTATAGTTTCCTGGAACAGATAGTTTATATTTGAGGAACCTAAAAAATATGTATGGACATGGTTCCAATTATAAAGTCTCGGAGTCTGATTGGTTCGTTAAGCCGTAATTGACTCATTAGTGCTCATATGGACAGGTCAAGAATTGCCGTATAAATAACCGCTCTAGTGCGCAGTAGAGTAATCGCCAGTTCCTGACGCTTCCTGAAGTCTTTTGTGTTAACATTCAAGAACTATGGGGATAATAATATGAGGAAAATAATCAGCTTTGGTGGATCTCATCACACCATCCTGATATTCATTAATGTTCCTAAGAAAAACGTCTTGTCTGGCGTGGAAGCGTGAAATATGTTTAACAAACCTTAGCTTACAGTCATGTGACTCCTCACCCTTGTACTCCTTTAACGTATTGAGACACATGAAGCTGGCTCTTCGGTCTCAACTGTTAAAAACAGATGCTGTTTGCAGACATACGCTCGTTAAAAAAAACACCCATGGCTAGATTATAAAATGATATAACCTTCGCTTAACCTCTAGAAAATTTCTTAAATAAATATTGAGCTGGTGTTAACGTTTCCATTCAAAGCATAGCCGTTTTTGTTCTGCCACTAACAAAGAAGCGCTGGCCCGTGCCCACTGTCCCACAGCTGTGAGCGATCGGAGGCTGAGAGAGATATGGAGGAGGGGGAGGAGCTCATGTGCTGTCTGTATCACCACGGGTAGGATGTTTAATATAGACTAATACAGAATGATGGAAGAGTTTCTTAATCTGGTCTGCACGCACAGAGCCACAATGCTGAATCTGTACTTCATCCAAAACTGAAACTGAACATCGGGATGTTATGGTTGTGGTTCATGTAATATCGGTCGTCATTATGCGTTTGAGCCATTAGACGGATCTCCTGTGTATATAAGTTGATATGAGTGTGTGTGTGTGTGTGTGCGTGTGTGTGTGTGTCAGAGGTTGGGAGGGGATCCACAGAGTAATTGATCCACCTCAAGATTTGTGGCGCACATTGATTTTTTATTTATTTATTTATTTATTTCCTTTGTTTTTCCATTCATCCCTGAGCTTTAAAATGAGCAGAATAATATTATTACGGTACTGTTTCCTTTTCTTTTTTCTTCTTCTTCTTTCCAAGCTCCTGGAGAACGTTATGATGAAGTCTAGGCCTAAAAATAAATGCACGCTAGACTAAATTACTGAAGTATCTATAAATGTAACGGTGTAGGTTTCTACACTTTTAATGCTGTTTGGTTTATTCTAAAAGTATCGTGCGTCATATAAAGACATGCATGTATAAAAATAAGTAGTCTATTAAAATATTGTTTGTATGGGAGAGAGAGGGAGGGAGAGGGATTGGGAGAGAGAGAGGGAGAGAGAGATTGAGGGAGGGAGGATGTGCCACCTGCCTGCATTGATGGACATTGCCGGATCAGCAGTCTGATGGCTTAGTCACACACTGCCTGGATAAGGGGAACAGTTGTTGTTTTTCGTGTGTGTGTGCGCGTGCATTTTTAGGGTCTCCGCTAATCCCTCTTACTCTAATAGAGAGCCAATAAGACACAATCAGTGCTATCCGTTCACTCAGACACCGCAGAGAATCTCCGCTCGTCTCCTCTTATAAAACCATGATGTGACATCATATGATTGCAGAAAATATCACCGCCCTGACTTTGTGTTCGACCAACATGGCAGAGCATTTTTACTTATGAGATGTATATATGAAGAATATCCTTTATTATAGAGGGAAATGGCTACATTAAATAAAGAAGAAAACATAACAGGACGGGATGTTACCCGAAGCATTCCTTAAATTATTCCTCTTCTGAAAAAGAAGCTTAGCAACTTAATTTAAAGTTGTAAAGAGTCTGTGACACACGTTTTCACTTGGATTACAACAGCCATGATTGGCACTCACCAGCTTCGGTTTTTTCTGTTTTAGTTTTTTCCCCTCTCTATCTTAAACTTGATTCGACAAATATGCAGCATGCTACCAAAAAAAACCCCAAAGCCATCCACCCTGAAGACTTTCTTATGTCAGCAAGTGCTGGCAGTGCAGACACATTACAATAAAATTAGAATAATTTCCCCAGAATTTTGTCTCAATATTAACAGACATGTGCGTTTATGTTGGGTGTGCTTGTAAGTGAGCCGTTACCACAGAAACAATAATGTATGGCACATTCCACGGTAACTGATGGGACATTTAGACACTACTTCTCCATTAAAAAAAAAAAAAAAAGACAAATTCATGGGATGTAAATTATTTAAAAATTTAATAACAACCATGAAAGCCATCATAAATGAATTGTGAACAACCATTTCAACAAAAACAAAGTGACTAGATCATGGTCATAAGTGAAGAACTGAAATGGTAACTGATGGGAGAGAAGACTTCCCCAGGTTTTCACCTATGATTGCAAATAATGTGATTTTTCTGAAGTAAGAAATCAATTTAACTAAACAAGGCCACATGACATTGCAAAAATAGTTTCTAATAGTAAATCTTAAGTATCAGTACACTGCATCAAGTACAATTTTATTTAAAACCCATCTTTGACATAGTGGGAACAGGAAAGTGAAAAAGTGTAAAAACTGGTGACGAGTCCAACTTCAGTCAACGAGCACTTCACAACAAATGTTTTTCTAACAAAATAGTTCCTTATCTGTACAATTATCTTGGGAAAGATATTTTGTACATGGAAACAATGTAAAGTGCTGATTCCGCACAGTATCAACAATCGAAGAAACTAATGTGCGTATACAGCAAATAATTGAGTTAAATAATCATTTGAAATGTCTTTTAGGGTTGTGAGAAAGTTTTACCTACCCGCAGTGTTCCGAATCAGAAATCACGAACCTTCAAATACAGGCTACCAACAACACGGAGTTCTAGAGTGTCAACATGTGGTGATTCCAAAGATGGCTGCCAAGTCACATGATCATCAAAGAGCAATACCTCTATAATTTCAAGTTAACTCAACCATCCCTCAAAGTAGTGAAGTAGATTATTTCATTTTAAAACCAATTTTCAAAAAATGGCTTTGAGGTTACATTTTACATGGAATGTGCCGTATTACAACAAGAGCATTGATAGAAATCTGGGATTTGCATTGCAGGACCCTTCTGACCAATCATAGTCAAGAACACAACGGAGACCGATCCATGAATGGAATATATTTTTTTTTATATTCATAATGTTTCTTGATATTAAGTCAGATACTGGCTGGTACATTAGTTATCTAAAACATTTATCTTTGAGGATTGGGATGAGGTTATTTTCTACTGCTTTGGCAAGTGGGTAGGACTAGTAATTACCCCACCATTTATACAAACCATCCACTATATACAGGATATTGACCCACTGTAAAAGCAGTTAACAATTATATGCACAAAACAAGGTAGTCCATAGAGAGAGAGTGTCTAGTTTTAGTATATACTACACAGAGACATAAAGAAAAGCAAGCTAAAACAAGAGCGTGATAATAATGATGCTACCTTTTCCAAGTGCCTGGGACAAACTGCGACTGTCTATCATTCTGACTCAGGCATTATCCACTTGGGATAATTTTTTTTTAATCCCCTACATAGAGGGCCAATCAGATTGCACTGCGCCAATGTAGTATATACTAATAATGTCTATTCTGAAAGCCTTTATTTGGTATTTTCTCAATTACAGATTGTAATACAAAACTGAAAGCTGTTGTGTATAAACATTCCATCTATTCGACATCCTAAAAGCTACTTCCTGTAATCTCCTTTCTCTTGCGTATGTATGCAGGGCTCTCGGTTGTGACGTAACAGGTGCTTGACACAGCTGAAAGGAATCTATAGGTCTGCTATACTGCAGCTTTTGTTCTCCAGCACACAGCTGTTACAGTGGACATACACACACACATACACACCTGACCCTTT
This sequence comes from Tandanus tandanus, assembly GCA_039654325.1. Lineage (NCBI taxonomy): Eukaryota > Metazoa > Chordata > Actinopteri > Siluriformes > Plotosidae > Tandanus > Tandanus tandanus. The sequence continues at coordinate 23,206,146 of JBCNYH010000004.1, forward strand.
TTGAACAGTTGCTATACTCATTGACCTTCTGTTTAAAAGTGATGTAGTGCTCTGAACACAGTGGTACAGGCCATTAAGACGTGTCCCTAAATTAATTTATATGATATATATATATATACATACACACACATGCACACTGTTGGAATGAAATATTTGGGTGAATTTAAATCCTAAAATGAATGACTACTCCCGAGTGAGTTGTGAGGCGTGTGTGTGTCTTTATTTGTGCACCTCAGGCAGCAGTTTGAGCTCTTCTTAGAGGAGAAGCCCAATAAAGAGCCTCTGCAGGTTCATCACATTCCTGCACTGACGCAAATCGTGTGGTCATCAGTCTATTCACACTATTCAGTCTGCTGTGTTGGCAGACCACAAGCACGCACGCACACACACACACACACACACACACACACACACACACACACACACACACACACAACAAATAATGGAGCAGGAGTTCCCAACCTGTGGGGTCACACTATGTTCTTGTCCAACAGTCTCTGTATCTCTATCTCACCTGCGTGTACACACACACACACACACACACACACCACACACCACGTAGCTATTTTGTTTTAGCGAGTTTAAAAACCTTTCAATTACGTGATTCTGTTTTGAACCTCTGCAGACATCTGGGCTTTGTTGTATCTGCAGGGTTTCCGTTAACCCGGTTAATGAACAATTTGAAATTGCGCCTTAAAACCAAATAATGGATTCATGAATAAAAATAAAAAAAACCCTCTCAAATACCATAAAAACCTTTTATATGCCTACATGTGGTGGTGTTTTAGACAATAACTGAGAGAAGAAAACCCAGCTTTAATTGCATGATTGAAACTTTTTAACTCTGTTTTGTCAACTTTTACAAAATGGCTTTTATTTTGTACTTACTGATACAGTGTTTGATACAGTCTATCTCTTATCTATACTGCTTATCCATCAGGATCAAGAAGGAAGTTAAAGCCGACCCCAGACTTTGAGCAATAAGCGGGTACACCCCGAGGAGGTCGCCAGTCTATCGCAGGGCTAACACCATAACAAATATCTATTTATTCTCACATTCACACCTCTGGACAGTTTAGAGTCGACAGTTCATATAATATGCATGTCATAGGACTGTGGGAGGAAACCAGAGCACCCAGAAAAAACCAACACAAGCACGGGACAAACATACAAACTCCACACTGAAAGGCTCCTGGCTGAGATTCGATCACCAAATGTTCTCACTGTGACGGTTGAGCGATCCATAGTAGTATAATGTACTTAAAATGGTTTAACAAAATTCCACACTTATTATGGGGGGGGGGTGGGGTGTGTGTGTGTGTGTGTGTGATTTGTATTGATGTCTGGAGAAAAGGTACGTTATTAGCAAAGTAATCTAAAGATTTAGGCACTGGCTAAAAGCCGAGCTCTGAACAAAATTAACTTCTCCTGATACAAGATTTCAATGTAAATTCGTTTTTGATGACGCCATCGATGACGTCACGTCATGTAACCATCACGTTATGACCGCCCCCTCCCCAAAGTTTTGATATTGTCTGAAAGTGTTACGCTATTGAAGATTTCTTTATTGGAAACCTAATATCACCACAGGGTAGCGAGATGCTATTCCGCTGGATAGGCTCACTTCCGTAAGCACGTTATATGCGCGAGGAGCGTCATGCGCTTCCTCAGTGTGATTGGGTTAAAAGCCTTTCTGTTCAAATGAGTGATGCATTGCGCGGCAGTAATAGTTTATTTGGCCGGCTGAAAGTGAAGATACCTACTGCATATGACAAATATTTACGTAGTTAAAAAAAAAGTGTATTTTATTTTATTTTAAAAAAAAAGTATTTCAGTTTATGGCTTGAAACAAGTAACAGTTTGGTGAGGACGATAGAGTAGAAGAAATTACCATCACTCAGACATTTATTCCCATTACGACGGTTATATACCGGCATGAGAAAGTTCACTACAGGGTTCCCACGTACAGACGTACGGACAGACGAACACAATGTTTGTGACACAAAAAAACAGATTGAGCATATACCCATTTTCTTCTTTCTTGACCTCTAGTTGACCTTCTAAGACTATGAATTAAAGAAAGTCCTGCCAAGGTTCGGTCACTACAGAGTTGTGCAACAAATGACTTGGTACCGGTGTAAATTACTTCATGTTTAAAATTCCGTTGATGTTATATATATTTAATCTTGTGGATTTTCCAAGAAAACACTGTTTATTCAATGAGATAAATTACAAAGGCTAGAATATAAATTGGAAGGCTTGATCTGTTTTGAGGGACAGATTTAAGAAAAGACGAATGTTGGTCCTACCAGTCGCTCGTTGGGCAACCAGTCGCTCGAAAATGTAAGTTCACTGGGGTTATATTATTCAAGTCAAGTCGATTTTTGTTACTCCATCCATAAGTGTATAAGGAAGATGAAATGCCCTGACTCAAGAATCATGTTAAAACCTACAACGAGTTCACACAGCAGAAAAGGCCTGGTTGTGAAAGTGAGTGTGAACATTTAAAGACACCCTGTTTCGTTAGGCATTTTTGTCTGTAAGAATAGATTTGCGTGGGCCAAAATATATGTCTTTTGTGAGAGTCCTAGAGCGGGTGAGGAGACCTTGCCCTGTTTGGTCCATGAGCAAGACAGGACAGGTAATATTTTGTCATTCTCTTCTGGCTGCCATTATCTTCCCTTTAATCTTAAATTGTAAATAAGAACAACAACAAACCCTGTCTGGAATGCTCGGTCTTCTTTATTTAGTTCACGTTTTTCACGGTTCTTCAGATATGTTGCCGAATTTCTGCTTCCTCACTCAGGATCTGTGTGCTCCAAGGAGACACCACGTCTCCATAGAGTTACAGGTTCCAGCATGTTGTGGTGTTGGGAATGACGTAATGCTACATGTCAAGTCTCACCATGTTTAGTGTACAGTGCACTGCTTAATGTATCATGCACTGTTTTGTGTGTAAGACCATTTTGTAGTAATAAAGAACAAATTATAAATAACTGGTTGAGTACTTCTACTGCACTTTGCCCTTTGTAAGAGACCATCAAACTTACCAAAATATCGACTTGATTTTGGACACCCATCCATTATGTGTTGCGGTGTTGATTGGCACTGTTCAAGGCAAGTCATCAGTGGCAGGATTCATTAAGTCAGATCAGATGAAGTTACGACCCCAGACTTGTCCTGAAGTGTGTTCTTCCTATTAAGCCACAATATTTATAATAATTGCTCGTTTTTATTTATTATAGAATGACATGTTATGTTTTATCCATCTGTCTATTCAAGTTCGATGTTGAGAAGCCTTCCGAGAACAAGTCATTTCCTCTTAATATTCACATTAGAATAAATCATAGTCCTTTGCTCTGAAAACATTCTATGCTAGAAAGCATAAGATTACCTTTGACTCTGGAGACTCCTTCTATTATAAGTAATATTAAGTATTAAATAAACATCTCGAATGATTATATACGAGCAATAATGCCGTAGCTGCTTAACACCAAATTTGAATTTAACATTACATGAGTATTCCTGAGTGAATTGTTACTAACTGGTGGTTAAAGGCACCGAGTTCTTGATCAGTTGGCTAACGGGCTAAACTTCAACATCCCTGTTGGCCCTTGAGCAAAGCCCTTAACCTTATCTGCTCCAGGGTGCTGCATTATGGCTGACTCTGAACTCATACCCCGAATTTTTACGAAGTTATGTTAAGTAAAGAATTTGTTGAACTGTAATGCATATGTGATGCTTCGTTTATTATCTTTCTTCTGAATGGTTTACTTCTAGCATGCTGTGTGTCGTGTTTGAAAGTGGCTTAAATCATAATCATAAAGCCCCTGGTGCTTATTTTCCACCTTGGGTAGAAAGCATAAGACATATTTCAGCATCACAGCGCACCATTTCCAAGCAAAACATCACACGTTACGATAGATATGAGGAAGTTTGCACACAACCAGAGGAAGTGTCATAACTAACGTTGCCATGCATACAGCAACACGTTTCTTGTGTTAGGTTCCAGGTGATTGTGCTGTTTGCACTTTAGTTCTTCTAATTCTATACACTTAGATCCAGTGCACGTAATCAGCAAGATAAGTGTGTTGATGTCTCTTGGAATCCCCGCCAACAATTTTAAACAAACAAACAAACAAAAAAATAGGTGAACACTGGATGCATGACAGAACATGTAACGTAACCTGCTGAATTCTATGAAATGCACGGATCTCTCCTCCTCTTGATCCGAGAGTAGTGTAGCACGCTGGGCATCAGCAGGTAACTGATAGTGATTTAAATCGTTGAGTTTTTTGAAACACCATGACGGCATTGAATCCTATGTTCAGGGCAAGGTCTGAGTTTCTGCACCACACACAGTCACGGCTTGAAATACTGGGTTCAGCTTCAGATAAGAAATTCCAATTGAATACCAGTTTAAAATTGAAGCAAGTAACACAAAAACAATCCAATGCTGATACTTTATATGAAATCAGTACCTCCTTAAACAAACCAGCCACGTGTTCTCCTGGTATACACTAACCGATGAGCTGTGAGTCTGACCTCATTCTTTAAGGAGATCAGCCGGCGTGGGTTTTACTAACAGGTACATCAGTGTGAACTCTGTCACAGTGCCAAAAGATATAGGAAAGCGTACTGTGATGATTAGAGAGCCAGATTGTCATGTCTGAAAGATGGTTTTTAGTGTAGCGGAGCTGACACGGCTTCTTGTCTGTATTTGAAACTATTTTTTCAAACATTGTTTGATGACCACATCGTGTTTTTACGTCCTATACTTCTGGAATAATCCAGTGTGGTTCCAATGGGCTCAACTGAATGATTCGTTCATTTCACTAGTGTTTTTAACAGTTCAGTCGTGTTGTTTCAAGCTGACCTGTTTCAAATGCTCTCTTGGCTCATTTAGTCTGTAATTGATCAGAAAGTGTAGACTGGAGAAAACATTGCTGTGTTTTTAGGGGCCGTGGTGCTTTTGGGGATACGAATCAATTCTCAAAGTTCTAATATGCTGTTTGTTTACAAGTGGCTTGCTGTATTTATAAACCATGGTCTTTTTTTTTTGCCTGTAGACAAAAAGTATCTTGTTTTGAATACGCATCCATGCTTGATTTGGCAGAATATGTTTCCTAATATTTGCTAGGACAGTTAGGACTCTAAATTATAAGCAATTATTGAATGTGGCGAAGTATGATATAGAGAATTGTTTGGTTGAGGGGTTTGGATAACGCTCTGCGAGACCGAATATGTCTCCATATCATACAAAACCCAGATTCTGTTATTGTTTTTATTTTCTATTCAAAGTATTTTTAAAGTAAAACGTCACATTACTTTGTTGCGTATCCCAGTCATGCAAAAATAATTCAGCTTATCCACTGCAATAATTCGGTTATCCCATGGCAATGATGCAATACCATGCTTTCCGCCAATCAGAAATGAGAAAATCTCTTGAATGAATAATAATAACAGTTAAAAGGTTGTAGTGTAGCAGCATAAACTTGTATTCAAAAGGCTCATTTGTCTTTGCAGTTGCAAACTGATGTAATGTTGCCATCTTAAAAAAATAGGCAGTTGCCCTCTTTATGTATGTATTTCCCCTTTTGCATCCTCAAGCTTCAACTTGGGCGATGTACAACATTCTGCTCTTTACTTACAAATGATTTTTGTTAATGACCTTTTTTGGAGCATACAATAATTCTCTTTTTAAACTGGATTCATATTCCTGATTGTTTTGACATTGGTGAGGAGCTGGGGATGCAAAACAGGCACAACACCTGCTCAGAGGTGAAACTAATTGATTGCTTCCACCTGATATGTGATCAACTGAGCTCATTGTTTACATAGCGTTCGTATTGCAAAGGCGTCTCTTTCTTAGTTAAAATGCTGAACGCTTGCCCTGTTTTGAGCTGTTCCGATCTAACTGACTGTAAACTGTGTAAAAGTTTCTTCAGGGTTCGTCATAAAGTGATTTTAAAAATATGACTGAGTAAAGGATTCGCGTGGGAGTTTGCCATGATCGCTTCATGAAAGGTTTTTAAATCCATTTGGTCTGTTTTTATTTGGTTCTAAGGGACTTTTCTTACTAATTCCTGTTATTTTCTGGAGTTTAAAGTTCATGGGGTACTAAAGTCCACAGCTGTTTTGTTCACACTTTGCCTTGGTTGCCAGACAAACTGATGCATAAACTTATGTTTTTGCTTTATTTATCAGAATGTCCTAGTAATCTTTATGAAGACAGTGATGTAAACTAGGCTCCTACATTGAACTTGGGTCATGAGAAAGTAAAGGAGCAAAAAACACAAATAACTAAAACGTGTAACAACTGAGTTATAAATTATTAGCCTAATGGTTAGAGACGTCGCTTTGGGACTGAAAGGTCGCTGGTTCGGTTCCCGAACCAGCAAGAAAAATGTGTGGCAGTGGGGTAGTTGACTGCACCTTCCCCTACTCCACCTTCATGGCTGAAGTGCCCTTGAGCAAGGCACCTAACCCCCAACTGCTCTCCGGGTTGAACATGTTACTTACCTGGCCATACAAGTTACAGTGTTCCTGATCACTTCTCTGCCTTGTTCAACTAAGACCCAGGTTCCAACACATCCTAGCAATGACGTGTACTAAAAGCTCAAAAATGCATACCTACTTGAGCAAAAATAATGCAGTATTTATCTTAAAGGGGGTTGACCTTAAATATTTTACCCATTTGTGACCCTCCGGCACCAAATCAGCCAAAAGTTGCAGGGCTATTTTTATATAGTCACACTTGTATACACAGTCATTGACAAAAATCTTGTCACACATGTGGACATTCAGGTATAAAAGCCCATATCTCTCCAACCTATTAACCGATTTTAATAAACTATGACTTAAAATAACCCTCAGATCAGCAGCCGCATTGGAAAGAAATTTCTTCTAATCTTTACAGCTTCTTAAATATAAACATTCCCATTTTTGTCTGGACAAAAGTCTTGTCGCAAAGACTTAATTTCACTTTCAAGACTAAATTTATTGCAGAAAAATAATTTAATGGCCTTGTTTATAACTAAATATATAATACTGTAGCAAATATAACATCACATTGAAAAATTAAAAGCATCACTCAAGGTCAATAGTGCCTCTGCAAACAAGGCAATGATGGTACCAGACTCCCAGGTGCTTGTCATGATGAATAATTATCATATTAAAAGAATCAGACACCTTCAAAATTACAAATAATAAAAATTTGTCAGAAAACAGTCTGTTATCAACCCTATGGTGAGAAATCTGAGCCACCTGTAGGTTTGAAACATAATGGGAAGTAATAATCTGTTGATATTTGTAATCTGGTAATGTTACCATGATGTTTCACTTTCATACATGACTGGCTCTTTTGGTGAAATCTGGGTCCAGCAATTTTCTAGATGGTCAGTAACAACATTGGTGGCATAGCAATATTTCATTGAATTAATAATTCATCTCAAATATCATTTTTTTCTCTGTGTTTCTGCTAATAACAGTATCCACGTGTTAGAGCCTTGGCAAGCGCGTCGTGGTGTTCTCGCTGTGTCTTGTACAGGACCTGTATAGTGTATGGTGACCATTGCAAGAAATATGATGTAGAGTTGATGCTGAAGCAGACATTGCTAGCTATGAGTCCTAATGGAGCTTTTGAGGGAGTCATCAGGAGGCGAACTATAACTTCTGTCCAGCCAGTTGTTTTGTGGATAGTTGTCCTTGCATGCCCGAGCTACCTATGTGTACCAAGGGTGTCTGAAATTTCTTACTACCGCTTGCAAATTATTTTCATTTGCTTTTAGAAATTGCCTGAAAGCTGCTTTAATACCTGTATTTTATGTATATTTAGTTAGTCAACCACTTTTCGTTATTTTTTACTAATTTGACTAATTACTTTGAGCTAGAATTTGATGTTACATAATTGCGACAAGACTTTTGTCCAGCATAGAATGGATATGTTTGTATTTTATTAGCTGTAAAAAGTATAAATAAATTTACAATTTCCTGTTGCTTTCACAAAACAATCTGTATACTTGTA
>JBCNYH010000004.1:23239374-23254581 GCA_039654325.1 Tandanus tandanus
TATATATATGTATATTCTGAGCAATAATATGTACTAGTGATTTTATTAAATAACTGAACTAAAACTTTTTTTTTTTTAAACATATTCTCCTTTCTCCTGCATTAAAAATACATGCAAATAAAAAAAATGTATATATTACAGGCAGGATATGAATACAGTGGATCGAATGTGTACCACATACTCAAAATGTTAATTTCTTAATAATTAACTCCACTCAAATCAACAGCACTTTTTGATAGTTGTGTTGATTGCCTGAAATTTTTTTTTTTTAAATCAAAACACAGACAATTTCCTCCACAAATATTCATAAATAGAAAGTAAAATTTTACAACGTTCAAAAGTACAGAATTAAAAGAGGACAATCAGTAAATTAAATCGAATCGAATCGAAACCGTGCATTTTTACTCCGGCATTAATTCGGACGCCTCTGCATGGCTTCATCACAACTTAGACATGGCAACGCAGATGGCGGTAAATTCAGGTAACCGACTTAAAATGTTTGTTTTGTGTTACGTTGTTTAATTACTTGTTGTGTATTTTAGTGCGGGTACTTAAAATAAAACCCAGCTTACTTTTATGTAACCTAATGGACCGACCTTATGCCGAAAACCTCGCATGTCCGTGCTGTACTAGCTGTGCATTAGCATTAGCATTAGCGAGCCAGTTTGTTAGCAGCAGCAGCAGCAGCTGAGTTCCATGTGTAGAAGTTTAGAGTCTCTGTGAAGTGAGTTTGTGTACTGAAGGGAAGAAACAGGATGGTTGTAAAGTGTGTGTGTGTGTTTTGTAAATGTTATGTAGTATGACGCTGATGCTAGTTTGGTGGGTAAACTCGGTGCTGTGCTTCAGAGAGTGTGGTGAGATGAGATGAGATGATGCTACACAGGGGTTTCCATAACATTCTTAAAACGTTTGTTTTTGGTTCAACTTTGAAGACAGAGATTTGTTTTCGCCACTGTTTTATATTCCGGGACAGTTTGGTTACCTTGTGTTTTGTCGCGTGTTTATGAATTATGGTTAATTTGCAGTGGGCGGCACGAAGGTTCTGGGTTCGAGTCCCGGGCTCGGGCGTATCTGTGTAGTTATATGTTCTCCCCATGCTCACGTGGGGTTCCTCTAGGAACTCTGGTTTCTTCCCACAGTCCAAAGACATGCACATTAGGCTAATTGGCTGTTACAAATTGCTCCTGAGTGAATGGTTGTTTGTGTGTGGCCCAGTGATGGTCTGGCGAGCTGTTCACCCTACCTTTGCCCAGTGTTGGCTGAGACCCTCTGGCCTCCCTCTGACCCGAATAGTAGGATCAAGGTTCGACGAATGAGTGGGTTAATTTGCAGCCCTTCGTCTAAGGCACAGGTGTCAAACTCAAGGCCTGCGGACCAAATCCGGCCCGCCAACTCATTTCCTGTGGCCCGCAAGAGCTTTCAGAGAATATGATTATCGTACGTTCTTTGCATCGACCATTACCATGAACCCTAATTTCAAGTTTACAACTAGTCATTCGTGACTCGAAAAAGACTGCATGCTAGCTTGTCGCTGTTAAGCGTCGTCAGAAAATGCAAGTGAATAAAGGGAATGCCTAAACGAATCATTTTGCCATGTAGATTTCATGATTGCACCTCTAAACTAAATGTTCAGCGATTATTCGGCCCTCGATCACCTATAAATTTAGTGATGTGGCCCTCAGTGAAAATGAGTTTGACACCCCTGATCTAAGGGCTGTGCTCGTCATCTTGGTTCTCAGAACATTTCCCTAAAATTTCCTGAACTTGTAGAATGCAGTAAATGTTTGATGAACTAGAATGTTCCCCTCACCTGAATAACTTTGTGGTAGTTTGCAGTGTTCTAGCAGTACGTATATTTTATGTATTTGTGCTTTTACAAAGTCGGCAACACATTTTTAAATTGTGAAATGATTCTTTTCTTCCTTTTGAAGGAGCCAGTCTGTGGGGGCCTTTGAAAGAGTTATGGGAAACTGTCGATGGGGCAGTGTGGAAGAAACAACCGGAGAGTGTTCATCTACTGGATGTGCAGTTAAAAAAACACAAGCCCTACTTCCTGTCCCTATTCAAAAACCCAGTGAGTACTACAGAAATGTTACTGAAAGGTTTATGGCATTTGGCAGAGCACTTATCCAGATTGACTTACATTTATCATTTAGATACAACTGAGTAATTGAGGGTTATGGGACTTGCTCAAGGACCCAGTAATGGCAGCTTGGTGGTACTGGGGCTTGAACCCCTGACCTTCAGATCACTAGTCTAGAGCTTAACCACTGAGCTGCAACTGCCCTTTTGTTGAATTGAGTAGACCCATTTTCTTTAAACGGCGAGTCGCTTTGTCTGCATGCTGACTCCATTTGTGGTCATTTCACAACAGTACACATAACTTCAGTCAGATTTAAAAAAAAAACAAACAAAAAAAAAAAAAAACAGCTTTTAAAGTCATACAAGTTAAAATGTGTAATCATTGTGATGCAGGAAGAAAAAAGTGGACACAGCATTTATTACAGAGAAAATAATCTATTCACCCTGTATAGTATAATATAATATAATTATCTTTCCACTCAGAGTTTAGTTGTTTTTAAATATATGCACAAATTGTAAAATCATAAGAAGTTTATTAATCCATAATAATGTGCATGTTTTCTTTCTCAATAGCCAAAGAGTGCAGAGCAGAGAGAGAAGGTGAGGAAAGCCAGCACAGAGGGGATTTCTATTCAAGGCCAACAAGGTGCACGACTTCTGCCTGAGCAGCTTCTCACAGAGGCCTTCATCCTTAGTGACCTTTTTGACCTGGGAGAGCTCGCTGCACTAGAGCTGCTGCTTGCTGGTACACACACACACACACACACACACACACACAGTGGATGTTCCAAACAAACATGCACTACAGGTAGTTTCTACATGACATTCACACTGTAGCATTCACTCCAGTGATTTAAGCAGAAGTGTTTTATAGGACAAAAACTGTCTGTATGTATAATAATGACATATTATTGACATCTTCTGTGGTGAGTATTCTGAGCGTCAGTGGTCTATTTTTAAAGGAGAGCACCAGCAGCCTCGTTTTCCAGGACTAACGAGGGGTCTGGTGGCTGTTCTACTCTACTGGGATGGCAAACGCTGCATGGCCATTTCTCTCTGCTCGCTCATCCAGTCACGTCATGGCAAGACTTTTACTCTTAACCTCAGGTATTGTGCCTTTTATATAAACCCTGATGTTGTTCTTAGCTCTCTTTTTGTTTTTAAACTTAAAAAGATGTCTTTATATCTCTAATCATTCTCTCTCACAGTGCGGATTTGGTTAATCTTACCACACGCTTCACAGATGAGCTGATGAATCAGGGTTTGACTAAGCAGATTCTAAACCTTGTGTCAGAAATTAGTGTGACACGTGAGTTTGAGAAGCTGCAGAAGGAGCGAGGTCTTGGCAATGAGAAACACAGGAAGGAGGTGAGACACTTAGTTTTTTTTCTCACATTTTGGTAAATGTTGATCAGTTTCTATATTTTGAGCAATACCATATTCCATTTTGATTAAAGAGCAGCTGTCACCCCCCCAAAAAAAAAACCTCAATCTTTTGTTTCTCAACATGAGCAAGTACAATAAACACCAAACACTTGTGCCAGGTAAGCAGCCGAGAAACAAAACGTTATTATTTAGTCTTAAATTATGAATAAAGTTAGTTAAGATCATGTTAATTAGCTATAGAAGGATTCTCTCGCAAGGTATGTGTACAAGATGTGTACGGAAAAAAGACGTCATCACAATGTGCATAAACAGATGCATGGATTTCCAAAGTGCTTAGTTTTGGAAGTCAAGTGCTTATATTGTTTCAAAGTTGAACATTTAACTAAGCCTCGAGATCATACTTAGCCGTCGATATTTTGTAATCTGGCAATCATGTCCTGAGTCTGCTGAGTGTCCATGTTGGTAGATTCTGGCAGATGTCATTTTTCTCCTCGATTTCCTCAAAAAAAGGCATCACTTGAGTCGGTACCCAGAGGAAACATCCCTTGCTTAAAGCAAAGGAAATAAATAATTATTTCATGCATACATGGCTGACTTTATTTTGATAAAAGAAATCAAACTGTCAACCAGGCATCAATGAAAACAGTAAAAGTAGTTCACTTGCACTGCATTTTGTGGTATTTGTAGGGAAAACTATAAACTTGGTCAAAACCTTCAAAATGATGATATTACTGGCTTCTGAGTGGCTCATCGACAAGGTGCGATCACCGGACAACCTGGAGATCACCGGTGCAAATCCAGGTTGTTGCCGCAGCCATCCGTGACCGGGAGTCCATGGGAGCTAATTGGCCGAGCTCTCACGGAAGGGAGGGATGGCATAAGCTCACTTCCCTGTCACTCACAGCGATCACCAGCCAATCATGGGCGTGTCTGAGCTCATTCGTATGAGGGGGCAGATAGCGTTTTCCCTCCGAGTGTGTTAGGCCGCTTCTAAATACACATGTGCAGCAGTTTCTAAAGAGGTGGGTGGCAACATCGTATGTCACAGAGGGGGCATGTGCTTGCTTACGCCCCTCCCTGGTTGGTGGTGGTCGTGTGATAGGGAAGGCAATACTTGACAGGTGGGAATTGAATGCGACTAAATTAGGGAGTAAATGGTGGGGGGAACTACGGCATTATTTTTGCGAAATAAGATGGTGACAGCTGCTCTTAGGAAAAGTAACAAAGCCTGTTAAAACTAACAGTTTGGGTGTAAGCATAGCATCTGTGTCCTCTGCAGGTGTCTGATCTCATTAAAGAGTGTCGTCAGTCTCTGGCTGAGTGCCTGTTCGTATGGGCATGTCAGTCACCCCTTAGTAAAGATGATACGCTCGCTCTTATTGGCCATCTTGAGAAAGTGACTGCGGAAGCTGATGGCTCGTTGGATAGTGTGAACCTTGCGTTGGTAATGGCTTTGCTCTACTGCTTCGATGTCAGTTTTCTGGAGCAAGGAACTGAAGACCGAGACGGTATATATGCATCACCTGTCTTTGATGAGTGGAACTTAATTAAAGACTTTGTACCTTACAATGTGATTGACAAAAAGTGTAAACACCCCTTGTTGTGTGCGTGTGTGTGTGTGTTAGACTTGCTCCAGGTCCTTCCGCTTGTGACAGACAGGAAGTATGTTCTTGAAGTGCACAATCGGGTGGTGCAGGATGGGACCTGGAAGCTGCCCGGGTTGCAGGCACTGGTGAAGCTTGCATGGGCACTCTCACTCCGAGTGCTGTCACAGCTCCCTCAGGGTGCAGGTGTGTAAAGACATTTCACAATAATCTCTTTACCATGCCAAAAACAATAAATAACTGAGATTTGAAAAAATAAAGTAATCTGTGGCCACTGTAATCCTGAAAAAACACTGACCAATCACTGCCTTGTGGTTCAGTGGGAAAAATCCGATTAAATGCTTTCGTGTCTGCCTGCTCATGCGAGACACAAACCAGCAGTCAGAGTGCATATGGAGGGGGCATGGCTTTGGAAGGGCCTCTAAGGGCAGGCAAGGGTTTAGTCTGAGCCTGAAAAGATGCTACCTTCAAATTTTGCTTGCTTTCTAGATTACCAATTACTACAAGCAGTAGATACTATACCAGAATAACATACTTGGCTGGTTCTTACTTGGAGAACTTTTTTGTTAATTATCCTTTTAAGCTGAACTGCATACTTCACTGTGGTCCCCCCCCCCCCTTCCCCCCCCCTTAAAAAAAAAAAAAAAAAAACATACTTTACTTAAACTTTCCAACTGTAAGTGCTCTCTTCTCTCACCTAGCTGAATACCAAACCTTAAGTGCTCATTACTAGCTACCATAAAATCCCTGGGTTGCTTCATTCCATCATATAAGACTGTTAAAGAAACCGATGCCTTAAGTTTCTGAATCTGTCCTGTAACTTTAAACTTTGGGTTAAAACAGTGCCTAAAGTGCAGATCGGCTCCTTTTCAGTGTTGCTGAAGTGTGCACAGCAGTGTGATTTGAACAGCGCGCACTGTCTGCTCATCTCTCCTAAAGCTGTTTCAATGCAGGAAGAGATAGCTTTAGCTGCTTTTCTGGGCATGTTCAGTGTTTTAAGTATCTAATTAGGATTTGTGGTTTTGAATGTTTTTTTGGTGGATCCCTGACAGTTTACTTTGACCTTACATGTATTGCAAATTGTGGCCTTTATGTCTTCCACGCTAACAATGTTAACCTGTGGATTTAAGCGTACACACGACTGTGACATTGTGTGTGGGCATGATCTATTTACATGCACAGGAACCATACAGACCGACTGTATGTGAGACTGCCCAGGTGAAAATCAGACGATTCCGGTCTCTGGCCGACTTCTCTGTGCATCTCTAACTCCTTTATGACAATTGTTTTATCACATTCCTAACTGAGGACTTGCTCCTGTTATCTCTCCAGCACTTGTAGAGTTCACTGAGGCAGACGAAGCACTGGCTGATCAGGCAGTTTTGGGAGGAGTCTTCCTCTTTCTTACAGAGGGCGTTCTAGCAAGTGAAGGCTTCTCCCAGGAGGAGTTCTACACTCGGCGACTTCACATCCTTATCACTGACTTCCTAGCTCTCATGCCCATGAAGGTATGCGCCAGACTGAAAAATTTTTACCTGTCTTGTGTAAGTGTTCATTTCCCTCTCATAAAGTACTGATAATGTGTGAAATGGCTGTGTTCAGGTGAAGCAGTTGCGTAACCGTGCTGATGAAGATGCTCGGCTGATCCAGATGGCGATGCAGATGGGCAGCGATCCTCCGTCTTCTATTCGTAAAGACCTGGAGCACCTTATGATATTGGTATGATTACTGGTATAATGTTTGAGGTTTGCTCAGTACTGTGTTGTGTTGCCTAAATAAAGGAGTGTGTGTGTGTGCATTTGCCAGATCGGTGAGTTCTACAGTAAAGACCCGTTTGGTTTGGAGCTCGGTGTGGAGTTCTGGTGTCCGTCAGAATCCTTGCAGCACACGTCTCTTACAGGATCATTTCTAGGCGTGGCTCTACAGAGGCCTCCTCATAAGCAGGTGTGTATATGCGTATGCATTCATGTGTGTCCATTTTTATTTTATTAAACTTTTTTTTTTTTTTTTTTTTTTTTTTTTTTTAAATCAAGCATTAACTATTTTGGTTTGTACAGTGATTGGGGAGTGAGGGGCGTGGTTTTGAGCTTACGAAACATGTGTTGTACAGGTGGTCCTCTCCAAGTTTGTACGTCAGATGGGGGACCTGTTGCCAGCCACACTCTATATCCCCTACTTGCGTATGTTGAAGGGACTGGCTAATGGGCCACAGTGTTCTCACTACTGCTTCAGTCTGCTCAAGTCCAACGGAGCTCCGCATGGTAATCATCACTGTAGTTGCATGAAGTCAGTGGCATTGGTATGATTAAAGTAATTCCAGTGCCATAATTAGTACAGAAATTGTATTACTAGGTCGTCGGGTCATATTGAGGTTTGAGTTGCTATACATTTAACTGATATTCTAGCACACGGTGCAAGTTTTAGTTGCCTTCCAGCTTGTTTTATTGCATGTATAAAGACCCTTCTGACTTTAAAGCTGTGTTATGATACAGGAAAATACTCTGTTGGGGTGGTATGGCACCCTGATGTGAAACGCAGTTACAGATAGTAACTTATTAAATAAAGCCAGAGCTGCAATTGTCAGAACTATTATAGAAAATGAATACTGACCAATCAGAATCAAGAGTTCAACGGCATTATGTTATTAGAAATGACAGTCACTGTACAATGTGACATTTCTTAAAAGTAATATGTGCCTTTAAAATTTTTTTTTATTATTTATTTATTATTTTTTTAAAAGTAGAGAAATTGCAGGGTGGTGTATCAGGGTGCACAGTGTCATGGGAGCATTTGTTCCATTCCCTCATGCTGTATCATGAGAACCTGAGACGGGACGTTCCCAGTGCAGACTTCACCCAGTATCGCCATCCACCCATCAGAGGCATCACTCAGAGAGAGCTGGAGGGTCTGACTGCGTTCCTCCAGCTGCTCACCACCATCACCACCTGGGTAGCACATGCATAAACACACATCATTACCGTAGCTAATTAATGTGATGCTGCACCTAAGTCTAACTGTAACTGTGAGAACTATTAGGAATTTTTTTAAACGGAAGTTGCGGGTTCCTGTTTAAAAAATAAATATTATGGGGACATTTGATCCCCGATTAGATCTACAGACATGCCCATACTTGCTACACAAACATATCTGTGAAAGTTTCATCCTTCTAGTGCAGCAATCCTTCGAAGTTAGTTAAACATATACAGCATTTGCATATTTGTAAATGTACACAGGCATGTTTGAAATCAGGTATTGTTCTTTCTTGTGTACCAGTGTGAGAATGCACGTCTTGCTCTGTGTGAGCATCCTCAGTGGACTCCTGTAATGGTTATGCTGGGTTTGCTCCAGTGTAGCGTACAGCCAGCACTAAAAGCCCATCTCCTACATGCCCTCGCTGCATTCGGCAAATCTCCAGAGATCGCTGCCTCCCTCTGGCAGTCTCTGGAGTACACACAAGTAAGTGCACCTCTCACACTGCATGTACACACTGTGCCACTTGATGAATTAGTCCAACATGTCCATAGACCTGATTCATGTAAATAATGGGGCAATAAGATATTTTATGCTTCTGGCAGATCCTTCAGACAGTAAAGGCTCCTGGACAAAGACAAGCTGCTGGTATAGAGGTGAGCTGACCGTTGGCTTTGTTTATAATTTGTTTATAATTTTACATTTATGAACAGTCGTACTAAGCATTTCACTGCATATATATATATATATATGTACAATTTAATTTGTCGTGTATTGAAAATGCTCTTGTTTAGTAATGTTTGCTTGATAGGTACTGACTCTTAATCAACTGTAAATGTTGAATCACTACCATACGCTGATGTGACTCTTCACCCCAATCATCAGGTTTAGAATTAAAAATTGTTAATGAAGACTAATTGATTCCGAATACGTAAACATTACTAGTCTTGACTACCTTACATAATTAATTTGAGATGATGTTTAGCATTCCTGCATTTTCCTGAAAAGTCTCAGAATTTTTCTTCTGTTTTTCTGCTGAGGTTACTGTACTTGTACATGCCTCTTACCTTTTCATCCGTCAAAACCGTGCGTGGATGTCCGTCATTTTGATTTAAACATTATCCACATATATAAACAACCTTTACACTTATGTACCATAGGTGGGATGTATGTTGCTGAATAGTCTTATTCAATTCCATATAGTATATACCAAACTCTGAATGAGTGGGCTAGGTATGTACATTAGCTCGACTTTCAAGTAACCAAATATTTATAATCAGTGTGTCTGAAATGATTTTCCAAGCAAATCTTTAAGTGAAATTATGAGCCTGTCCTGACTACTATTAGAGGGAAAAATGTTTGAATGACACAGTTGTGTCGTCCTCTGTAGATGGAGCTGAATGAGATCGAGTCAAGTTGTGAGGAGTACCCTCTCACCCGGGGCTTCTGTCATTTGATCAGCACTCTGGTAGAGAGTGCACTTCCTGTTAATCTTGGGGCGGGGCTGCGTGCACCAGGGTTCCAGCCTTACCTCACCTTCCTGAAAGAGTCTGTTTTCCTTCCCTTTCCAACACGAGCTTACCGTCGCCCAGCTGAGAAGGTATTGTATACTGGAAATGACCTTGATACCACACCCTCCTTTTTATTTCCCCCCTGTTCCTCTAATAAGTACAATTCCTCTTGTGTCTCCAGTGGGAGGTTGCAGAGGCGGTGTTGGAAGTGTTTCACAAACTGCTCCAAGACTATGAACCGCAGCCGTCTGACTTCCTGGAGGAGATCGTGGAGCTACAGGGGGAGCAGGTTCCAGCCCATAAGCCTCCAGGACACATCCTCATGTTCCACCTGCTGAATGACTCTCCCACCCTATCCCTCTGCCTCAGCCTCTTGGAAGAGGGAGTGCATCAACTTGATACCTACGCTCCCTTTCCTGGTCAGTTTATCCCTGATAATAATCCCTGGGGTTTAAGCATTTTTGTAAATTGTTATTGGGTTTACTTTTTTGGCTGTTAAGCTAGAGTGTGTAGAAGATTGATGTTGATGATGATGATGGTGCAGGGAAGAAGCATTTGGAGTCAGCAGTGTTGCACTGCTTGAGAATGCTGGATCTGGCCCTGCAGAAGGAGGTGCTGTTCATGGATCTGCTTAGAGAGAGTCAGGCCTCAATGCTGGTTTCTCCACTAGAGCAATTACTGCAGGGTGTCAATCCCCAAAGCAGACGCGCCGACCACATCATTAACATCGCCAGGTGTGTGTTGTTTTGAATGACACTCTTTTTTACTTTGATTCTTCAGTATTAGTTGTGATATGTGCTTCAGATGACTAATTTAGCACACACACATGGAGCAGTGAGACATTTAGAATATAAGAAGCTGCTTTTTTTCCTCAGGTGAGTAACAGGTAAACACATTGTGCACAAAATTAATGTAACCATGAAGTATGTGTGTGTGTGAAATGAGGACTTTTATTATTAGCAGCCTATTAGTTTGGATCAAAATGTGTTTTTTATAACTAGCCTTTTTTTAAACGCTAAACAACAGATGCTAACCGTATCGAAATTAGCATGTGTACCAGGGTATACATGCATACAGGTGTATAATTTAACTTTTTATTTACAGGTGTTTTTTATTTTTATTTATTTATTTTTTACTTTATAACTTTAAAATGGCCCTTTCCTATTCACAAAAATGTTTATAAAGCATCTAAATTCATAATTAAAATTTTCTGTGTAATTGAAACCACAGAGGATGGTTAGGAAAGGTGAATTCCTTCACAGTTATAAACACCACTCTCTGTCATAACCTTGATGTTATCTCCTTTAATCCCTTCATCCTTTCCTTTCTCCCAGGCAACATTATCACCATTGTTTAAAAGAACAATTATTCTTACAGGAGATTAATAAATTACAAAACCAAAAATATAAAGTAACCAACAACAAGAAGAAAAGAACTCTAACCTGTAGAGAGAAATGTGACCTCCCTCTTAATGTGCCGTTAGCTTTGTCTTTTTGACCTTTATATGTTAACCATTCTCGCCAGCTTTTATCAAAGTATTCATTTATTTAGGTGCAAGTTTTCGGGTATTTTCTATCATGGTTAGCCACTGTTTATAATCTGGTGCATCAGTCCTAAGCCAATTTTTAGTGATTGCCCTTTTTCCTGCAGTGAGAGGAGTCCTGACTAAATAATGGTCTTGTACATATACACTTCCTTTCAGATATTATTCTCACATTTCTTTTGGGTTGTATTTAAACTGATTTGTTTTTGGATCCTGAATTGTGTTTTAGTCTCTGTCTGTTTCTTTAGCCGTTCCATCAGTAATTTGACAGCTATGACAAAATAATTGTCTAAAAGAAATTTTTTTTTGGTCCCGGTTTCACGTTGCAGTGAATTGTTAATTTTCTTTCTCACCTCTTGCATTTGTTTAGTATTTTAGCTTCTTTTTTTCTTTATGCTTTTTTTCCAGTTGTTTCAGTTTGGTTGCAAGCATATTATATTGCTTTATTTTTTTTCTTTTTTAAGATTGCTTGTAATTACAATCAGATTTCCTCTTATGACTGCTGTTAATGCATCTCATAATATTGCTGCGCCATTATTAGTTCCTTCCAAGTTCCTCTGCTCTGGATATCAGCCTTTGTTCCTTTTTTTTTTTTTTTTTTTTTTTTTTTTTTTTTTTTTTTTTTTTTTTTTTTTTTTCCCAATAATTTCCATTTTGTATTTTTCTTCCTATGTCTCCGATGTATTTGCATATACATATTCTCCCAGACTCTACTGCTATAATATTTGATATATATTTAAAGAATCCCTAATCACTTTCAGACGCTGCATATATATTCACCAAGGTCATCAGTGACTGTTCAGTTGTCTATTTCATAATATTACCCTTTCTTTTAATTTCTTACTTTCAAATTTACCGGCATTAGAGACAAGTATTGCTTCTCCCCTCAAATGGGAATGTGAGAGCTATAAAAGGTGTTATTGAGTGTTTTTTTTTATGGTAAGTGAGTTTCTTAAGTGAAGTTGATCTGTGTTTTTAAAGTTTGGCTATTATTTTAGCTGGTTTGACTGGGTTTCCAATACCATTAACATTTAAAGACAGGAGTTTAATCTGTTCTTTGGTCGGAATTGAAAGTTTGAAGTTCCCATTCTACAGGCAGTAGAAAAAATACTCATGAACAATTAACAATCAACTAAAATTTGCAAAGTTGACTTTGTACAAAAGGTACGACCTCCGAAGAGAATTGTCCACCACCCTCTCAACATGATTGGGTGCCTTCCACTAGGGACGGGGCCCCATTTTAGTAAAGCGGTTCAACCCATGAAGGATTTAATCCTCCGATACTAGTTCTGCAGTAAAAACAATTGCTTCAAGTCCCCAACAAGTGAAACTTTCAATAGCAAGACATTTTAAGTTCTGCAGTAGCGTTTGATTCACAGATCAACAGGCTAACACAAAGTGGTACATACTCTATTTGAAAGGTCCTATTTCTTCATGAGACTCAAACCTAGAGCTTTGATTATGCATTAAGGCCTGGTGATCACATGCAGGGTGCACATCATGGTTTCCAATCCAAGTAGTAGTGTGGTCAATGTATTAAAACTGCTATTATAGCAATATAAATAGAAACACTTGTTTAGCCATCGCAATGTGGCTCTTGTCAAAGTCACTCAGATCCTTTACACTTGCTAATATTTTTTCTGCTTTCAACACATCAACTTTAAGAACTGACAGTTCACTTTCTGTCTTATATATCCCACTCCTTGGCAGGTGCCACTGTAACAAGGTACCTGGTGTTATTCACTTCACCTCTCAATGGTCGTATTGTTTTTAAAGAGTGCTGTGTATATATTATTCAGTAGATTAGAATTCTATTTCTTTTTTGGTTTGAAGATTTAAAATATACAGTAAATTGGTTTTATAATTTGAATCTAATTGTCACTTAAAACTACAGGTATTTGTACCACAGCAGTTCCAACCCCGATGCTGCATTTCTGAGTGCTAAGATCCTGAGACATATTGCACGCTACCCAAACATCCAGTCCAGACTGGTTGGAGACTTCACCCATGACCAGGTAAGAGACCTCGTCTTCTGCTCATTGCTTTTTATTCATTTATAGTTTGGTTCTGTAGAATATAAAGTGTAATCACAAAAAAATACACCTTCATTAGTCGTGTCAGTGTAGCGTTGAGTCGACACTCAAAGGCTGGTGTGCTGTGTTGTGAGCAGACAATAAGTGAGAAGCTGATGGCTGGATTTGTGGAGTGCCTGGACAACGATGAGGCTCAGGAGGGTGTGGAAAAGACAGATGGTGGGTCCAGTGTAAAAATGGTTATCAGTTGAGATTTTCCATGTGCGCTTACTTGCTAATCTCATTTCTGTGTTTATGCACGTCTGAGAACATCCTGCACTGTTTTTGTTTTTGTGCAAATCAGACTCCGACATTGAGAAGGGTGTGGCCAGAATTCGCCACAAGACACAGATCCACATCCTGAATCTACTGATTACTTCTCTGGAGCTAAACAGTCCAAACTTGGGGCTTTATTTGTTAGGCTACGAGGTCAAGAAACATGTGTCATCAACTAATTTACAGGACCCAGGTGAGATTATTGATTGTAGAAGTTTACTGTTCATTTCAGACATGTTATTGTCTTCCATGTGTTATTATTTATGAAGTTGAGAAGTTTTGTACTCTTTGTATTTTAGGGGTTCTTGGTTGTCCACGTAGTTGTCTGCATGCAATATTAAGTTTGTTGCAGCGAGGCAGTGAGCGACGATCTGGACCTGTACTTACCCAGCAAGCCCCACACTTGGCTGAACTCTGCTATCAGGTACCAACTTTTCTACCTAATAATAACTCTAGCACTAATACAGGATGTGAGGAAAGATGACAAAACATGAGAAAAACAGTTGTTTAAAGCTAAGAAGTTGATCCCAGAAGATTAAATAAGGGTCTATTGCTTATGCTGCTAAAGTAAACATGCCGTGTGCTCTGTAGGTCATCTACCAGCTGTGTGCATGCTCAGAGACTTCTGGGCCGACTATGCGTTACCTGAGGACCAGTCAGGACTTCCTGTTTTCTCACCTAAAGCACTTACCGTTTGTTGTAGCAGGTTGGTGCCTCAAGTCTCTAGTAACTCTCACTTCTTTGTTCATCAAGTGGTTCATGGTTCAACCTTACCTGTAATGTTGCAGGGAACGAGATTGCTGCACTTAATCAGATGTCCTGGCTTATGAAGACTGCAGCGATAGAACTCAGAGTGACCTCACTGAACCGGCAGCGCTCACACACTCAAAGGCTGCTCAATCTTCTCTTAGATGACCAGCCGCACATGCTGCACGCAGGTATTACATGAGCACAGATGGATGACTTCAAATCAGCTTCATGCTAATGACTAGGACTCCAAGAGATCGGATTATAGTAGATAGAAAGCATTGTTAATACCGCCAAGTTGTCGATGGTATGTTTGATACTTACAAGTGAAGCAGTTTCGCTACTTTTTTTGACTTCGATGTGTGACACATACAAGGATGAGCTGAAGCAGGTTAATGATATTTAGTATATACTCTGAAAACAGCATGATCTCTGGATGATTAACAATTATGCACTGAAGGTGAGGTGGACTTCATTTTAATATTTATTTTAGTGACAGTCACTGAGCATAAGGTGCATAATTTAGTATATAACACATGGGGACCAAAAAGCACACTAATACAAGATTTTTATGCTTTATTTATTTGTAAAGTAATGAATGACCCTGACAAGCTCCCAGCATATGGAAGTGCAGAACTGTATAACTCTTTAAACCCTTTTCTGATTTGTGGTAGTACTATGCAGAAACATAATGAAAAGCAAACTAAAATGAGATTTTTATGGTTTATTTTTCATACAAAAAAAAGGGGGCAGTGGTGGCCTGGTGGTAGGGTGCTGGATTGCTGATCCCAAGGTCGGGGGTTCAATCAACAATGCTGTCCCCCCAGTGCAGCTAACTGAGTTATCAAATGCCGGCCATGACTCTCACTGTCTGTGGTGAAGGGCATGTAAAAGAACCATTGCTGATTTTCGTAAAGAGTAGGCTGCATAGCCGTCATCGTGTTTCTGCCCTGCAATGGCCTGGTGAGCTGTCCAGGGTGTACTCTGCCCTCGCCCAGAGTTGGCTGAGATGGGCG
>JBCNYH010000004.1:23257435-23270108 GCA_039654325.1 Tandanus tandanus
GAAGCGCTTCAGAAAAGGAAGGGATGTTGTATTTTTGGTTTTTATATAAAAATGTTTATTTTTATATATATATATATATATATATATATATATATATTCCCGAGTTCAAACTTTGAGTGATGAGATCATTTGCAAGGGGTTCGAATCATGTCCAGCATGCTGAATGAAAAATTAGACTCACCTTTTGGCATGTTCGCGGTCATAAGCCATCTTATTTCTGAAGTTCTTGTAAGGGAGCAATGCCAAGGAGAGCCATGAAATTCTCCCACTTGACTAATAAAAGTAGTCTGTTTTACTCCTCCAACATTTTGCTGTCAATTGGGACCGATCATCAAAAAAAAAAAAAACATTTGCGAAATGGTGACGAGGCATGTGACCAAAACTGAAGCAAACAATGGAACGAGCAGCCTCTTCACTAGCATAAATGGTCGGAGTGAATGCGTCTCCTCTAAACAATGTTAACCAATGAAGAGCTCCGAAGATTTCCGAAAGGTTAGCATCTTTGTTGCCAGGGGCGTTGCTATGGTCATTACTCTGTTGCTATGGGTGGGCGCTTTTTAAAAATTTCTGCGAAAATTTTAAAGTACTTTTGACCATATATTAGCAATGAAAACCTACTCCATATATTCTGTTTAAGGCTTTCTGCTCACTCATTTGCTGAATTATTTAATATTAGAGTCGCGGGGAGGATGGAGCCTATCTCAGCCGACACTGGGTGAACGTGGGGTACACTCTGAACAGCTTGCCGGACCATTGCAGGGCAACACACACATAACCATTCACACCTACGGGCAATTTGGAACAGGCAGTTAGCCTAATGTACATGTCTTTGGACTGTTTGAGGAAACCGGAGTACCCATTGGAAACCTACGCACGCATGGGGAGAACATGCAAACTCCACACAGAAACCTGGGACTCGAACCCAGGAAAATGTACTAACCATGTACATTTTCCACCGTGCCGCCCTCTGCCAAAGCTTGTTTCTAGATGATTCTTGAAACTCCCACTGATGCTTTGTTTCTTTTTTGATTATTACAGATGGAGAGATGGGTATGGAGGATGAAAGCAGGTGTATTAGTGGCTTCCTGCACTTTGACACCGTCTCTAAAGGTGGGTTAAATCCATAACCTGCGTAAACACACATTCTTTAAGTGAAACTAACTCTGCTCTAATCTTGTGTTTTCAGTACGTAGGAAGCTGCTGAGTGTCTTGGATGCTATAAACTTCAGTCAGGAGGTTCCTGAGCAGCTGCAGCTGGACTTTTTTGATCGCACTCAGATCGAGCAGGTCATTTCCAACTGCGAACATGTCAACGAGCAAGGACACACCGTCTGCAACGTCAAGGTTCGTGTTAGGACGGCGCCGTGCAGCCAGGCATGTGCTGTCTGCATGCTGTTCCATGTTCTTCCTCTAGAAATCCTAACTGCTTGTACATGTTTAGATTTAGGTTCTTTTTTTTGTCTCTCTGTGTCAGTTGCTGCACAGAGTCCTGGTGGCAGAAATCAACGCTCTGCAGGGGATGGCCGCTATTGGACAACGACCTCTGCTGATGGAGGTTAGCGTTTCTTCTTGCTGCTGCTGTTAATGTCTTAGCATTTTTGGGCTTTTAATTTTAAAATGAAGTTCTTAGACAGAACACAGAGGAAAACTTTGGCTCCATGACTTGTACATTTAGCATTATTACGTCATCAAAGTGTCTTTAGTATGCTAGAGGTATCTTCAAATTCAAATTTTATTCAAATTTTATTTGTCACATACAAATTATACACAGTACAATATGTAGTGAAATGCTTAGGTATTTTTCTAAACATATTAAAAATGTGCGTAGTATTCCATTTTAAATCCAGTGCTGTCCTTTTCTGCGACAGGAGGTGAACTCCATCCTGCAGCAAGTGGTGGAGAGAAACCGCATGCGACGCAGCCTGAGCGCCAAGTGCCATGCTCTACAGAGCTGGAGGAGTCTGGTGGAGACCATCCTCACCGCATGCCCTGCTGAACTCATCCCAGCCGATCAAAGACAACTCATCATTAGAGACCTGCTCCTCGACTTGCATGACAAAGTACTGCACCGTATCACTTTCCTTGCTCTACTGACGTTTATAATCTTATCAGGTGAGTGCTGGGGTTCTATATTTGTGTCACATTCAGGTTGTCGTCTTCCTTTCAGGTTTTATCTGATGATGCTGCTGTTGAATTGATGCCAATCGTAGCTGGGGCAGTGTTCACCCTGACAGCTCACCTCAGCCAATCGGTGCTGTCTGAGCAGCAGCAAGGGGCCGGACTGGAGGGTGGTTCTTCATCAGGGTTCGCCTCTATTGCTAACTCCGCCCTTCACCTTATTCTGAGGAAGCTGCTGGACTTTATACTCTGCACGGGTGTCTAAACTACTTCTTTTTCCTGTTATTGTTTTTTAAATTAGTAAAATGTGGACTGCTGGGCTGAAGTTAATATAATGTTTATGTTTTAGGTGGAGGATTCCAGCGTCTGCGTGCTCACCTGTACGGCTCGCTACTCTATTACCTGCAAATCGCACAGAAACCTGAAGAGCCGGACACGTTGCAAACAGGTAGACCCAATGCATGTGTTTGTGTTACGATTTTGCTGTACTGACACACCTAAGAAATACATTTTTATTATTATTTCATTAATATAATTTGTCATTTGTAGGAGTGTCTATGTGGGAGAGGCTAACTGCACCAGAAGACGGCTTCTCTAAGTTGCAGAGAGAGAACCTATCCATCATCGAGAGCTACGGTACTGCTCTGATGGAGGTGGTGTGCAGAGATGCCTGTGATGGACATGAAATAAGCAGAGTAAGAGCAAAATTCTAGCTTCCCTTTAAACCCCCAAGTCATCATCCGTCCTTCATCCAAATGTTAAAATGATTAAAAACTGATGTGTCTGGACATGTCCGTACCACTCTGTCTGTTACCTTGACTAGCTAACCCCAAGTATTGAAGTTCATCTACCCTCATCACCTCTACTCCTTGCAGCCGCACTGTTTCATCACCTTCCCTCTCATTCACGCACTCATGTACTCAGTCTTACTCCTGCTGACTTTGATTCCTCCTCTTTCCAGTGTGCATCTTTCAATGCTCAATCGCTTGTTATAAGTCCTTTTCTTGTTTCTTTGTGTTCAGCTTTTCATGCAACTCATGTTCCTTCCTTAGCTTTTGCGACCTCTCTCTTCACCTTACACTACATCTGTTTGTCAACTTTCTTCATCTTTCACTATCCGGCTTTTTTTTTCCTTTTCAGCTGATGTCTTCCCCTTGATGCTTTCCTGAACGTCCTTGTTCCACCACCAGGTTTCTTTGTCCTCCTTTCTCTGTCCAGATGTCACCCTAAGTATCTTCCTAGTTTTCTTTCTCACCACAACTGCTGTCTTTGTCCAGTCATCCAGCATCTTCTCTCTCAGTTTCACACAGCAGTCTTCCTCCTTTAGCTTCCAAAAAGTCCTCTTCACCTCTAAAGTCATCCTTCAGACTACCATCCGAGGTTGTCTATTCACACTTTCCTCTGCCACCTTACAGTCACTAGTCTTCTTGAGGTTGTGTCTCCTGCATAGTACAGTCTACCTGCGAGCACCTTCCTCCACGCTTATGTCACCCTGTATTCCTCCCTCTTCTTTACAGTATGCATTCATGACTGCCATTTCCGTTCTTTTTGCAAAATCTACCGCTATCTGCATCACCAATGTTCCTGGCCTTACTTTCTTTCCAAATGTTCTCTTGTACACACTATGTCTACTGTTTTCTGCCCCATCATATAGCCAACTCTCTCCCTTTACTAGTCATCAGGCCAACGTTCAAAGCCCCTACTCTGACCTGAACATGCTTTACTTTTCTCCTCTTTGGAGTCTTTGGAAGCATCTTCCTCCTCTTCTTCTTGGTCCAACAGTAAGCCAATATTCGCCGGCACCCTGCTGGCCAGCAGTACCGGGGCGGTTGTTGACTGATCCAGTATAAACATTGTTTTGAATCGGCGTGTTTGATTTGGTTTATGCCGGATGCCCTTCCTTGGGCTTGGGACCCGCACACAAAAATCACACTGGCTTACGTGAATAGGTTAAATATTCGTTAGGATTTAAGTGATATTATTAATGATGCAATGCATTTTTTCCATTACAGATGTTGGCTCTGGCTGTGCTGGACAGGGTGTTATCGATAGACCGACAGAGCCAGTGGTTGGTCTACCTGTGTAACAGTGGCTACCTGCGCGTCCTGGTGGAGAGCCTGAAGCAGGACGATGCTGCACTGCAAACTCTGCTGATACCCCAACCACCTGTGCTCAAACCTTTATACATCTATGAGTCCAAGATGGTGAGACCTCAACATTTACTACGTTTCCTGTCATATGGCAGGTTAACATGCAAACATTATATTTCTGATGCATTTTGTGAACCGGCAGGCACTGCTGACCCGCGTGGCTAAGACGGCTCAGGGAGCTGTAGAGCTGTTGTGTTGTGGTCTGGTGGCTCAGCTGGTTGAGTGCCAGGTTTTCCACATGTTACCCGAGAACGACTCTCTCAGGTGAGAAGGGGGGTCAGCTGACTAAAGGTGTAGTCAAATTCTAATTGACAGATTGCTTGTAGTCTTCTCTATAAATCTTCTGATGAAACACAACACTCTTAAATATGTTTTATACAGAGAAGTGAGATGGACTTTTTTTAGTGTAGAGAATTTATACCTGATTTTTATACTTCATTCATGGAGTTATGGATTATGATATTCTGTAGGGGTATGTCAGTGCCTGTAGCTTCTACAGTGTGTCTCTTTTTCTGTGTAGAGTATTTGAACAAAGAGACCCATCAGGGTTCATCCCCAGTCCTATGGAGCGATACAGACAGATCCTTCTGCCCACACTCCGACTTCTGCAGGTCATTCTCACCTCTACCACTACACACCACCAGCAGGGGGCAGCGCAGGTATGGTTTTTCACCTCCGCACAACTTTGGATATGATCACCACTGGCTGATCTGTAAAGGTGTGTGTGTGTGTGTGTGTGTGTGTGTGTGTGTGTGTGTGTGTGTCTCCAGGTGCTCCAGTGGTTGATTGTGTACTCGGACACCATTCATTCAATTCTTCGTAGTCAGGATGTGAGCATGGGGTCCTTACAGGAGCTGTCTTTGCTCACGGGCATCATCAGTAAAACAGCCCTTCCAGGTACTGATTACACCCAAAAATGCATCACTTGTAGTAAAGCAAATTTATGGACACTGTGAAATAACCCCTTATGTTGATGTCAGGGGCCTTGGACATGGGGCAGGAGGTGAACAGTGCAGCCCTGCTGGAGTTCCAGGGACACATCGGCAGGTTCCAGGTGCAGATTTAAAAAGCCCTTGAGTGACTTCTGTGTTTTAGATTTTGAATGCATTTTGAAAAAGAGAACCATGGCAAAGCAATTCAAGGTCTGCTTTCATCAGTAATGAAAAGATGGTGCAATAGCAAGATAATCAGTAAGTAATCAAAAGTTCATGAAGCCACTCAGTCTTACCAGATGAACTGATTCAATTTTGAAGTTGATCCTAGTAGGGTGAAATGAACGAGAATTTTTTTTTTTTTCTTCTGTACCCTCCTCCCTGAGTGTAGTTTGTTTACGAGTCAGAACATTCATTATGTATGAACGTCGATGAGGAACATACCATCTTCTTAATGGGTCCTGAGAGTATACTAGAACAGAACGACTAGTAAGAGCACAACTCGAACGTACTATTCCATCATCTTACCTGAATTTTGAGGCGCATGTTTGTAGCATTACCATTAGTGTAAGTAATTTATGGCACTATTGCAAATTTAGGGCATCTTGTAGTTCACAAAGCGAGCTCATTTAGGCTCCTCATACTAAAAGATGATAAATTACCTTTAGTGTGATATAATAACCTGTACGGTAATGTGTTTCGGGGCAGTGGTGGCAATGGACTACTGATCCGCAGGTCAGGGGTTCAATCCCCAGTACCACTACTGTTGGGCGCTTGAGCAAGGCCCTTAACCCTGAATTGTTCAGTATATTAAAAATGTTATGTTAATTGTAAGTCACTCTGGATAAGAGCCAAGTGCCATAAATGTAAATGTGTTCAGTTTGTACTGTCTGCCTATTTTTTTCTGTTGCGTTCCCTGGGGGAAATGTTATTCGGAGGCAATCCAGGGAAATTATTGGACACCATGCTGTAAGTGTAGTGTGGTGCTTTCACGGAGTACGAATTTAGTACGTCATATGGGTATTATACAACTACTGTTAAATGATCGTCTTGTGTACTGTGGTTTTTATCCGTTTATTTTTTGAGGAGTAATACTATGGAAGTATGAGTATTCAGACACAGCCGTAGACCGACTTGGTCCACCTGGTTACTACACACTGGTTAGTGTCCTGTTCCAAGAACAAAGACCACAGCCCATTCTCTTGTTTTTTATTTATTTATCTTTATGCACGTGTCTGTTTTTGTAAAGTACACATGAACATGGTGCCTAGAAAGAGGCTTGTATTTATTATAATTATATCCATAGAAACAATTTTAATTTGTGTTTATCTCAAGTCTGACATCTTTTTTTATATCTCTCTCAGCGCCAATGCTTATCCCTGCTTGTACGTCTGGCTGGTACTGACCGTGCTCGCTACCTGAAGCAGGTGGAGGAGAGTGTTGCTCCTGGTGATCCTGCAGACAAAAGAGAGGAGATGGAACTCGCTATGCAGCAGGTATGAGGACACAGTAAAGCAGCTACTGACTTGTATGAGCACATCACTTCCCATGCATATTCCTTAGCTGTGTCTCTTTTTGGTCAGATCTGTGCTAACATCATGGAATACTGTCAGACGCTGCTCCTGCAAAGCTCAGCTGAAGCTCAGTTTACTATCTGTCTCTTCAGCCCTTCGGCCAGCGAGCCGACCGGTCAGATGCTTCTCTCATTTCATAAACACAGTGCACACACGTCTGATCTTGCTGTATTCCCTTGAACCTGTCCTGTGTGTGTCGTTCTTGTTTGTGACTTAGAAGTGGCAGTACCATCTGTGTCCCGGGTGCCCAGCCTGGGTCTCGCTTTACTTCTGCTGAAGAACAGCACCACAGACTTCTTTAGATACCATGACAGCCACAGACAGAGCCTAAGCAAGCTGGAGAGGCTTGAACAACTCGCTCCAGAAGAACTCAAAGAGGTATAGTACAAACACACCTGTTGTCAGACCCAAGATTTTCACTGCTTAAGGTGTAGCTGTGGTGAATTAGTGTTACTAGCTATTTAAAATGATCGCATATAACATCAGTGGTTCCTCCCGGAAACATCACTCCATGCCTGATTTTAAAGTGCACACATGTTATGTTACCGCAGCCATTTTGGGTTTACCGTCACGCTTGTCTCTGGCAGCATTCTTGTCCTCAGAGTCACTAGAATGTGACGTCTTATTGTCTCCACAAGACTCCTCCCTCTCTGGTTCAAATAGGTAACCATTTACACCCTTTTCCTTGAAATTGCTCGCCATAGTTGCTTGTTGAACATGTTTTTTTATCACCTAAAATATCACTAGCTGAATAGATCTGTTTGTTTACATGCGCTGGACAACCCTGCTCAGCGTGTAAACGTCACTTCCGGGGAGAAACGCCTGCTAACCATAGATTTAGCCACCGCTGGTAATCCACGGGATACAATCACCCGGTTTTGTGCTTTTTAGGGTCATTTATGTTAAGATAAGTGTCTCAATCGTGTAAAAGTATTACATAGGCACAAATTATGCTGTAAGGATGACCAATACTGGTACTTTTTAAACAGTAAATGCCCCTATTTTCCTAATATACAGATTTAGGCAGTGCTTAAAAGTGAAGCTCCCCATGAGATTTTGTGGGCTTTTTTTTCTTCTTTTTTCTTCATAATTAAAAATTGTTCCTTTGATGTTGTAAAAGTTTAAGCCATGCTCACCTGAAAAGTTGTACAATCATTGCCAAAAATACCCCATAAAGCAACCGTAATCATTTGGATGTTGTTTCAGTAAAATAAATAAATACATAAACCGTGTAAATTTAGTTACTGTTTTGGTTTACATTCCTGGATGTCTGTATGCTTTACTTTCCTGTCAAAGAGCTAACAGCCAATCAGCATCATGATGCATACGGACACCAGACAGAGGGACATACAAGCCCTCCAAAGTCATGTTGGTGGTTTCTTAAGTATGGTGCTCTGCTTGTGCATTTAATATTTGCTATACGGGAATGACGCAATCTGGTTGGTGTGCTATCTTGTGATGAGTACCAATTATGTGCTGAACGTGAGGTGGATACGAACTTCAGGAACACAGAAAGACTCAACAAAAGCTGCAAAAACTACATGAGAATCAGCACATCAAAAACACACCTAGACCACTGAACATCCCAGTTGATAACACCCAATTGAAACAAGTGAAGGAATTCAAGTATTTAGAAAGCATTTTTTCCACAAGATGGCAGGATGGACCGAGAAATATAAACAAGGATTCAGAAACAAATGCCGTCAACTATCAACTGGCACCGATATTGTCTTACCCTAACATCACGATGGAAACGATGAGGCGACTCCTAAGCAGCATCTTTATCCCCACACTTTATCAAGCCCAGACTTGGACATTAAACAAAAACCACGAAAACAAAATAAGTGCATGGGAAATGAAACGCCTCAGGAAAACACTCAACATCACAAGAAGAGACAGAGTGAGAAATGACATTGTGCGAAAACAAGTCAACACAACCCCCTGCCTGGAATTCAGTGAAAAGCAGCGAATAAAATGGTTCGGGCATCTAACAAGACTGCCAATTAAACACTCAGCCCAACGTTCATACAACCAGAAAATGGAGGGACTCAGGGGAAGAGGAAGACCAAGGGGGAAAAAATGGATAGAAGGCGTAAAGGAGACCCTCCAGAGGCACAATATGAACATCACAGAGGCATCACACCTGGCCTTGGACTACTTGGAAACTGCATCTCCCCTTGACGCCCTTATGGGTACCAGAGGATAGAAGAAAGAAGAAGTGAGGTGGATGTCGCTGAATGGCCTCCCTGAGGAAATTTTGAGGGAACTTTTTAATTCAGCAACATCCACCAAGCCAGAGACAAATCGTTTGAGTATACTACACAGGAACATAAGCAAAAAAGAACAGCAAAATTAGATTTAAAAAATACTATAATAAAATCAGGTGCAAAGCTGTGTAACGGCGTGGCTACATATTTAAATCATGACACCTGGACAGGTCGTGTGAGTTCTGCACTTTAAGATGAGCTAGCACTGTGTTGCTAACGGCGTCACTTCTGATCTGTTCAGCCATCTCCTTCAAGAATGAAAGACAACTATGAGTTCAGTGGTTTTAATTACACATTAGGAGTTCAATGTTGTTGTTTTTTTGTTTGTTTCTTTTAATTATATAAAGTCTTTTGTCTCTTTTTCTTGTTTCCATACAGCTGACAGAAAGATGAAACAATCACATTGTCATACAACTGAGCAATCAAAACATTAGTTATATATTTTGTCTGTCTACATGCAGTTGTGCCAGGGCCTGGTTTCAGGATCTGGTGGAGTGGAGAAGATCCCCTCCGTGCAAAGGAGTGTGCTGGCCAAGCGGCGTCTTGTTCAGCTCGTCAATAACCGTGCCAAGCTGCTGGCGCTCTGCTCGTGTATCCTTTCACACCATCCTTCTAATTTGAAGTGTTGCGTGAATCTCATCTGTAGCAATCGTTCACTGTTTTCCTTGACCGGATTTTTCTAAGACATCATCGAGACTTGCCTGTTTGTGATCTGGCGTCACCTGGAGTACTACCTTCTCTACTGCACACCCAGTGACCCCAAAGACTCTCTTCTGCCAGGATACAGAGGTGAAGCTCCACTTTCTACCTACAGTTGAAATCCTGTGTACACAGCACACAATTTAAAACCCTATGAGATCATGACTAGATTAATGGCTTGTGGAGGTTTTTGCTGCGAGTTTAGCAGAGTGCGCTGATGGCGAGAGGTCACATATTACCTGACATGTACGATGTTGAAAAGAACAAACGTGTTCATAAATACCCTGATGTTCCAGTTACTAGGATACGATCGGACAAAATGGACAGAAGTACAAAACAAAGTTAATTAGGGCATTACATGAGTTTGGAGTAGGTTCACTGCCGGTTATTGATGTTTAGGCTCAGATATATCGGTATGAGAAAATGTAAATACAATCTTAAGTGGTTCAGGAACAGGAAGTAGTATTGTTATAGAAATGGTACAGTAGGGCTAGTGGAGAAGTGGTTAGGGTGCTAGGCTCATGATCCAGAGGTCATGGGTTTGAATCCCTGTTAGACCCCCACCTTGCTAAGACCCCTGGGCAAGGTCT
Organism: Tandanus tandanus; assembly: GCA_039654325.1. Classification (NCBI taxonomy): domain Eukaryota; kingdom Metazoa; phylum Chordata; class Actinopteri; order Siluriformes; family Plotosidae; genus Tandanus; species Tandanus tandanus. The sequence goes on from JBCNYH010000004.1 coordinate 23,267,766, forward strand.
TAACCAGAAGTGTACCTCTGTCTACCCTGCAGTATAAATGGGTGCCAGTAAAAATACTGTAAAGGACTTGCATCCCATCCAGGAGGAGTTGGAAGAACTCCTATTTTCTTCACGCTAAGGAAACCGGGGTAAGCTCCGGCCTGATAATCCGGCAGGCTCAGGTGTAAAAGCCCAACAGACTTTTTTACCTACCATCCAGTAGTAGCAGTTACTTTAACAATAGTAACCATAATGACAACACATTAATGTGAACCCGTGACTTACCTTTTAACCCTGCTCGGGTTATTGCATTTAATCTGCATCATATCAGGATTCCTGCCTACCTGACACCCTGCTTCCTCTTCCTGTATTTTTAATTTTTGTAAACCAGCAATGAAATTTGGTCAGAAACCATGTCATTAGAGTGCATGTCCCTCGTCCGTTTTTGTTTTCCTGTCTGCTTCAAGTCTTCACACTAAGCTGTAGCAGAGTCTCAGTCCTATTAATCAATGGTATACTCTGGATACTTTCTAAAAGTGTTTTTTCTTTGGGTCGTTACTTCTTTTAAAGATCACTAATTGCAATTTTATTTTCCTGGGTATAGATGGTGGTGCTGCAGGTCTGGGCCTGTCCAGGGTCAGCCAGCAGGATCTGGAGCAGGTACAAACCCTTTCAGCAGTCCTTCACATATAATAAACACGTTGTTAGTAGATATAGATTATAGTTTGCACAGGGGCTGAAACAATTCATAGAGTAATTCAGTTATAAAAAAATTATTTGCATTGCACCTTGGTTTAACCCATAAACCTATAAATTGGTTGCACAACGCACTGAATCGGTGTAAATGTGACGGGAAGACGTGATATGATGGTGCAAACTTTAAAACAGAGAACCGAGATCCTAGCAAGGGGCATTCATTCTGGGATTTCAGGAATATATTTCATCGTGCCAGTAATCACAACCTAACGTCATAAATTTGAATGGACTTGTTTTTAAGACATATACGATCATGTTATGCTAAAAACCTCTAAGAGTTTTACAAAATACCCCTACATTGCTCATGTTTTGGGTTCAGACCCCTGAGCTCTCTGTCCAACTCTGTGCTTCAGCAGGTGAGCCAAAGCGCTAAAGCTTTAATTATGCAAGGCTAAATGCTTAGTGCACGTACATCCCGATAGTGCAACGGTTCTTTCTTTAGAAATGTGAGGGTTTCTTCCTTTTGACTCTTGGGTAGTTAGCTGTAGGGTAACAAACTTGTTGATTTCCAGCGTAGTTATGGAACGTTTTGGAGGTAAGAAAGTAAAGCTTGGTTTAGCCGAGCTAGCAGGTGGTTTAAAGAAAAAAAGCACATGCTCCCTGGCCATTTTCAGTCAACTGCAATGTAGCGAGGCAAACATTGTCACCTAGAAAAAATGCGGTTACTGGTTACTCTGTATACCGGTCCCAGATCTGAGGTCCGTTCATGTGATTTATGATGACACTCAAACAGGGATGGTATGGATAGTTTGTTCTAAATGTTAGTCACTTCGGAATCAGTAAAAACCCAAGAAGCATCCCAAGTTCCAACCAGCCTAGTTTATTATTGCTAGTTATGTTTTGCTCAGTTCTGATTATCAGTGTGAGGCTTTCAAGGGGTGAAATTTTAGCCATGAAAATGCAGCCGGAGCCACAGATTTATGAACTGAAAATCAGAACCGAGAGCACCGAGAACACAATATAGCTGATATCAACTACGTTTCCGGACTAGTTTCACTTCGAGTCTCATCAGACATTGAACTGAGCGGATTTTTAATGGAGGTAAACTTCAGAGAAAAAACCTCCGTATCTGTGATGCGTTCCTGTTGTACTCCGTCATGGTGCAGAATATTATATGGCATGTCCACCAAATCTGATGTTAACAATCACTTCACTGTAGGACAAATCTTGTTTTTAGCCACTTCATAATGAAATAAGGATATTTTGTCAAGGTATTAAAGCTGTTTTTGTTCATAATAAAATGTTGATGAGAAACACAATTAGGAACTATTATGCAGTATATTTATTCCTTTACTAAAGATACATTTAAATTACTTTTGATTTTGCTTTTCAGAAAATGATCTCTTTAAAAGCCTGAATGTGATATGACACCTGAAATACACTACCTCACCAGTTCAGAAGTTTAAACTTGTAAAAATATTTTGCAATTTGAGTAATAAAAATAGATTAAAAAAGAAAACCTGAGAGTATAATTTGTGTGTTTTCCCCCCTGTTGTGTATTTATAATTGCTCTTTAAAATGGCAACAGTATGGTGTTTTTTTTTTTTTTTTTTTTTTTTTTTTTTTTTTTTTTTTTTTTTTTTTTTTTTTTTTTTTTTTTTTTTTTTT
>JBCNYH010000004.1:23318021-23328523 GCA_039654325.1 Tandanus tandanus
ACACACACACACACACACACACACACACACACACACACACACACAAAACCATTTACACTCACACTCACACCTAGGGGTGATTTGGAACAGCCAATTAGACTACTTTGCATGTTTTTAGACTGTGGGAGGCAACCGGAGTTCCCGGAGAAAACCCACACAAGCACAAAGAGAACATGCAAACGAGCCCGAGAATCGAACCCGGGACCTTCTTGCTTTAAGGCGGACGTGCTAACTTATTCCCTTATTATTCTTAGATTCAAATTATGCAGTGGGTCTGATATCCTGCAAAACCTTACTACCAGCAAGCTCAGCAGTTTTTAAAAATGAATCGACACCCTCAGATCATTTAGAAGGTGTTGAAAAGTCAACAGCGGTGACGGGAACACACATTTGGAAATGGCTCAAGCATTTTCCAACAACAGTTGCAGGCCAATGCTGAGATTCTGCATTATAACAAATATTGAGATGACGATTAGTAGCACAGCCACTACAAACTGCGCGCTCCTCTATATGAGAAACACAGTACATGTCTGGAGCAAGTGCTGAGGCTGTATGCTCTCAAGTGCTACTTTCACACAAGCACTCACACAGAAAATACTTCCTCTTATCACTTGCAAGTGATGCATAGCCACTTATGAATAGCATAAATGCCTTCTATTCATTTGCACCATAAATGCCTTGCATTCTGCAACACAGAGTCAAGGATTGTCTGTCAAGACAAAATGCAACACTTATCATCCAGATGAACTGCAAATAACCCCTACAACCCCACACGCTTCCTCTAGCATATATACTTATAGATTCATCTTATGGTCGCTTGCATACAAATAACACTTGCTGATATCAGAGCAACTGTGTGTGTGTGTGTGTGTTTTATGGAGTCGGACGACGACGACTCCGAAGCATGGCCTTGCTTCTGATTGTGTTGTCATAGCAACAAACTCCTGTCTTTCCTCAGGCTGGAAATTGGGAATGTGCAGGTGAAACATGCTAGGAGGAACAGTGGAGAGGGAAAAAAATGATGTAGCCTAGTTTCATTGTGTGTACACTTGCTATTTCCCATCTCTACATTCCTGTTGTGAGCTGTACTTCTCACCCTAGACCTCTTCACCTGACTGACTGTCATGCTATCATGCTATTGCTTCAGTATGCAGCAGATAGCTTTTAATAGTTCTTTTATATGAAAGTCAGGATTGTGAAAACATGATCATGGGTCTTGTCTTAGTGTTTGACTTGGACACGGTTTGAACATCCATCTACTCCAGGCAGAAAATTTATTACATGTGGTCAGCACTAGTATGACCTCGTTTAATCAGGAAATGAATAACTCTTCACATGTGAAAGATTAACATGAGCCATTAACAGGGCACTATTGTTACAAGAGCGTTTTTTATTTTTTTTGTATCAGCTATGAGGAAACTTGTGCTTGATCACTGCGGTACAGAAAAGCCCATATAACTAAAGTGTGTAGAACAAAAGTAACACCTTATCATCTGTGGGACAGATAACCACCACCTACTTTGTCTTTGTGAAAAAGGAAATGACCACAAGATTGAACAGAATGCAGAACTGTCAGATGAAGTCAACAAATCTTGCACGTAAGAAACGACTTGTTCGAAGGGGGTTTTAGAGTGAAATGCAATGAGGAACTGTAGTTCCTATCTACAGATAGATATCAACGTGCTTTTAGGCTCAAGAAGACAAAATAGAGAGGGGGAAATGGGAACAAGTTCGGTTTCCAAGCAAAAGCACACGTCGGGGCTCATGTGCACTGGTTGGATGTGTTCTTAGAAAGAGCCACTCGACAGTTCAACATATGAAGATAAAACATTTAAACAAGAAAGAAATCAGACATACAGTAATCATCAGAACACTGATGTAATTACACAAATTACCCACAACGCAGCCCCAATGCAATTCCTATTAGTGTAAATAAAATGCAGTGTACATTCGTGTACATAGTCTTCGGGTACATTTTCGATTTACTCCATGAGAGCAAGTTAAAAAAAAAAAAAAAAAACAGAGAGAGAGAGAGAGAGAGAGAGAAAAAAAGGGTAAAGGTAAATCAACACATGGTCAGATTAAACTCACCTTTAAGCAGGCACTGGTACAATCAAAGTACAGAGCTTTGGAGAACAGCACAGTCATACAAGCCTTACTCTCCCTAGTGTACACACCACTTTGACTAAAGTACAAGAGGGGGGGGAAAAAAGGCCAAAAGAAGAAACGCTCCTCCTTCTGAGAGGTGTATAACTATAACTGTAGTCATTACTTGTGTGGAGCCTCATAATAATGATGAGCTTTATTTATATGAGTTACACATTCAGGAAAAAAAAAATGGGTTACACATTACTAGCTACATTGTATGTATAAAAACAATCACTTCTACTTTATATCTGGAATTATTAAGAGCCATTTTTTCTAAGACTCAGACACCCTTTGATGGGCTATGAAAATACCATTTTTTCCCGTTCTACTCCAGCCTGTCTTGGCTCTAGGGGTCATTCAAGTGCACCCCAAAAGGGCCAAAATCACACAGTCACAATAAATATAACTTTCAACTGACTCTCCCTCCCTGCGCAATCCATATCCCGGATGAAACTTCAAAAATGAGTTAGTCTTAAATACACACATATGTATGTGTCTGGATTTCATTACAGTGGAGCTCAATACCAACTGTAATCAACTCTGTTCCTACCTTCATGCAGATTTTATATATCCAACCAAACACACCTCTTTTAGCTGATCAGGAACTATTAGATGGTCAGGTGGGCATGATTAGGGTTGAAATCAAAGTCTTCAGAGAGGTAGAGCTGCAAAAACAGGGTTGGTGATCACTGTTTTAGAAAATAAGGTAATGTATAGACCTGCTATTTAATGGCTTGCATGACTATACATCCTTCCCTTTACATGTCCTTTCGTACGTGTACTACCACTAAAATGGCGAGAATTAAACATCCTGCCACACAATCTGGTCTCAAAGACCAAAATATTTGATCCATCCTTCTTGGTAAACCTCAATGTTTGCCGGCAGAAAACTCATCAACATCTGTTGTGAAACATGAACAATCACAGTCAGGATTTTCTTGACTGATTTCAGTTAGATAGAGGAGCAAAAAAATGTTTAATCTTCGCTGTCATACAAGATAGGTAACTTGTTTTAATACAAACCCACACAGGACCTAAGACTAGGAATGTTTTCTAGGCTTTAAAGGTCAAGAATTGTAAAAACTGAGTTTAAATGAATTTGACTAAGCTGCATGTAAACTTGATCTGACTTCATCTGTACCTACCTACCCACCCATCAACAAACTCACTCACCCATTCATCCATCTACACACTCCCAACACACCAGTAGTGCACATACACTTTCAGCTATGTTGACTATTTTTTTTCTTTAGTCTGGAAAAAAAAATAATCAGTGGGTACAGATGACATTTGCATACTAGCAGGGATTTTACCCTTTAGCCTTGTTTTTCTGTATTTTGCAGACTGAGTTTGTTGCTGGGCGGCAGGTGGTGTACTGGTTAGCACGTCTGCCTCACAGCTGAACAGTCCTGGGTTCGATTACTGTTCAAGGTGTTTCTGTGTGGTGTTTGCATGTTCTCCTCGAACTTGCGTGGGTTTCCTCCAGATACACCAGTTTCCTCCCACAGTCCGAAGACATGCACATTAGGCTAACTGGCTGTTTTAGGTATAGATGTGTGAATGGTTGTGTGTGTGTTGCCTTGCGATGGTCTGGCAAGCTGTTCAGGTTGTATACCACCATTGCCCGGTGTCACCTGAGATAAGCCCACAACCTTAGGAGGATTAAGTGGTGCCATTTTTTTGTGGTGATGGGTGCAGCTGTAGCCTCATGGTTAGAGAAGCATTTTTGGGACCAAAAGGTTGCTGGACCAAAATGTGGTGGTAGGGGGGCGAACTGCACCTTCCCTTCTTCCACCTTCATGAATGACGTGCCCTTTAGCAAGGCATCTAACCCCCAACTGCTCTCCGGGTGCCCCAATGTGTGTGGCAGCCCACTGCTCTGAGTGTGTGTGTGCTCACTGTTTACGTGTGTGTGTGTGTGTGTGTGTGTGTGTGTGTGTGTGTACTCACTTTCGATGGGTTAAATGCAGAAGCAATAATTTCCCTTGCGGGATTAATACAGTATATTAAAATAAAAAAATATATATATTTTTTCGTAGTAACTCAAAATCTTTAATGTCTAAATGCGTCACCTGTTTCTGGCCCTTAAATTTTGGCTTTACATTTTTTTAGGTGTCTGAAATTTTATTGCATCCCTACTAAATATATTCATGGACATACAGGGCAACAGTCAAGTAGCTCTTCATAAACACCGCTGACTTGTTTACCTCATTCCTCACATTCTTTCTGCTGATCCGATTTGCTTCAATCTAATTTTAACCGGTGGGACTTTGGGTTTGTTGTTATCTGTTTTTATTTCAAGTGCCTACAAAAAGCTAATGGCACCTACAGACTGTAAGATTTCATCAGTTATATAAGTTTACTGAACGCCACACTGAGCAATGTGGATCTAATGAACTTGGGTAAGACAAAAACTTTGCTGTATGCAGACTCGATGAGAACACCAACCAATAACATATACCTAGTCAAGATATAAGTCAATATACCCTCACAGCAGCAGTCACACTGTAAGCTGATCATCCATCATTTCTAACATTGCCAGAATTTTGTCTCAGGCTAACTTTTGTCACAGGATCATCTATGAACCTCTCTCACAGTGCCACACAGGATTGTTCATTTGGACCCATGACCAAAGGAATTACCACGTTTCTTTAATTCTTATCAATTTTCGTCTAGCCCAAAATCGCACAGTGTACGCCGGACATAAACAGCAAAACTCCCACCTCTGCACAACTCTAGCCACTCAAATATCGCATATTACCACTTACAACCAAACTGTCTGACCATGGTTCGGATTACGTGCTGCTTCTTTGGAGGAACACAGTCAGACTGTATAATAAATGTTACATGCAATATATACAGCGGTGCTTGATATTTTGTAAACCCTTTAAATTAAACTTTCTATTTTTGAATGAATTTGACCTAAAACATCACTAGATCCCTAAAACTAGATGAAAGGAAACCAGTTACAAAAAATAAGACAAAACAATATACGTGGTTATTTATTTACCACGGAAAATGATCCCATACATACCTGTGAATATCAAAAATATGTGAAGCTCTAGGACTACCAGTTAATTTGAAGCTGAAATTACAGTTGGGTTTTCAATCAATAGGATGACAATCCGGTGTTATTTGACACCTGATTTATGTAAAAGAACAGGAATCTACCAAAGTCTAATCTTCACAATACGTTTGTGGAAGTATATCATCGCATGAAACGAAGAACATTTCTGAGGACATAGATAAAGACTAGTAAAGACAACCCCAGAAGCTAAAGAATGATGCTGACTAAAGACTACAGGATTTTATACAAATATATCTGCACAATTTTATTTAATTGTGACATTGGAACACTAACATAACAAAAAAGAACGACAAATTTTTTAGATTAGTTGAAATATTGCGCTGGCATTTTTTACGCCACACACGTTGTTTACTAAGCATTTGATTGTGGACCATGTGTAATCACATGAAATATCAGTGACGAAATGATATAGGCACATAAACAAGCTAGCTGAGAAGTTTGCATGGTTGCTAGGTTTCAAGGCTTATTTGGCATGACAAAGACCAAACAGCTGTTTTGGTACGAGATGATCTCGTTTGGTCTCTTTCTGGACTCATTCAACAGCATCTTCACCTTCATATCAAAATCATTTTGAAACTGGCCCCTACTAATTTTGTTTCAAATGAGAATTTTACATATAGACGTAGGAATATAGCGGTAGTATCAAGGTTTGGACCTGTTTTGCTGCACCTGGCTCAGGACTGCACAACATTAGTGGAACAATGGATTTTAAATTATACCAGCAAATTCTAAGATGTATCATATGCTAGGGCATCTATTTATCTATCTATGAACATACAGCATGTTATAAAGTAAAGATAGGACTATTACAAACCAGTCCTCTTTCCCTAGAAACATGTCATGTCAACAGTATCCAAAACAACCACTTTGTACAGAGCTAATTCAGACTTTCCTTTGAACCCACATATACTGATGGTATGTCAGTGATACTGAGAGCACTTTGTCTACTGTTCAGGAAGCCATTCTATCATTAACACTGTGTGCTATCACTATTTATTAATTTATTTCATGATGGTCTCAGTTTAGGGAATGCTTAAAGGCTTAGATACCTAACTTACATACAAATGTCTGAACCCCAAATATCACAAAAATCTACATTTGAGCTGACATTATAGGTTGTATAAAATGCTATAAATAGAATTCAAATGACGCACACATGTGCTTCTCATGTGTGTAGTTCATTATGCACTTTCAGTATGACTAAGAACAAGGAAATGATCTACTAGTTATGATACAGAAAAATACTTTAGTTCTCTATAAGACATCAGCGTGAGTTACAGGATGATGGACCAGTTCTGACAAAACAGAAGTAAAACAATTAATTGGTTTATGAATAATTAAATTGATGGGAAAAAGCCCCAAACAAATACAGAAAACTGACAATTGTGATATTAGCTTGCTTATTATTCTGTTTTTATATTCATTAATCTTTATTCATTTCCCAAATTATTTCTATGTATTTTGGTCCTTATTATAAGAAAGAACTGTCAGTCATATAAATCATATCTGTTTATTCTCATTGGTTGAGGAATATTAACTCAACAGATGAACTATACACATTCGTACTTGTAATTAATTGAAATATAAAAGTCATTGCACACCTGCCCTGGTAGTTAAGCAAACAAACAGCTTAGCGATAGAACTACAAAACTTCAACTAACAAGCGATATCCTTTAGGACTTTTACGACCTACCTGACCACCACCAGGGATCAACAGGGATTATTATAGGCGTAACACTACATGGCCAAAAGTATGTGGACACCTCACTATTACACCCATAGACTTACCGCCTATTTGCTGTTATCATAACTTTCCCTCTTTTCTGGGAAGGCTTTACACTATATTTTGAAGCATGGCTGTGGGGACTTGTGCAGACATTGATGTTGGGGCAATTCTAGGCAATCACATACTTTTGGCCATTGAACAGACAGCCTACAGAATTCTTTTAATGTTTTACAAACAGTGTAGCAGATGAGAGAGCACGTCAGTTCTGCGAGCACTGAGCTTCTTTTCAGCATGCTCAAGAGTCAGAGCAGTACAAAGAAATCAGTCACTTTTCTTTTTGTTGATTATCAATTTGCTTTAGTTTTTATTATTATTATCATTATTATTATTATTATTATTATTAGCAGTAGTACTACTAGTGGTAGTACGCATTAAACAAGCAATCAAAAAAAAACAAAAAACAAATGATTGATTAATTAATTAATTAATTAATTAATTAATTAATTAATTAATTAAACAAACAAACAAACAAACAAACAAACAAATAAATTCCTTCAGCCACCATGGAACATTAGGGACACTGCAGCTTAGAGAATTTGAACTACTCTTACTTCATTACATAGTTCTCTGATCTAGAATTAAGACACAGAGAGAGAGAGAGAGAGAGAGAGAGAGAGAGAGAGAGAGAGAGAGAGAGAGAAAGAGAGAGAGAGAGAGAGAGAGAAATTCACAGCTGCTTGGCTACTTGCTCCGCATGGTACTAAACCCACATACAATGCAGCCAGTACAGATTGTTCTTTCAGACAGCTTTGGGAACGCAGCTGGAATGCAGTTTAAAAATCTGGTAACAGAAATTAAATAAGCGTGACCTTATCCAATACTATACTTTCCCACCATTTCTATTCTTATCATGCATGGTATGTGATACATGCATTGGGCAATCCAGTGTAAATACTTCTTTCACCAATTTATCAACTAATTTTCTACAATGAGGTAGCCATTTATGGTTGTCGAAGTTTACAGAAATTACACTCACACCACAGATTATTAAATAGTCCCTTTTGTATTTGGATATTGCCATTTATGATCTACTAAGCACTTGGTGCTTAGTAGATCATCTATAGATGATAAACTTGTCCTTAGCTTTATCAAATTTTAATTTGTTGGGGTTTACTAGGCATTCACTACCCACTGCGGTGAAAGTCCACAAAAACGGTGCCAAGGAAAAGCAACATATTTACAGAGGTAGATTTTTACCATGCTAATGAAGAACTAGCACATTATTTATTTATTAATTTATAACATTAGAAATTATGACCTACAGTTTGCCTCTGATTAAGGCCAAAACTGAGTTCCATAAGATGATTTTGATCTAGATCCAATCTTTCCCATTTATTTGGTGGCTCATTACTGAACCTTTATCTAAACCTGATCATGTAATATCTCCTACTGACAGTAACATTCTGCATACATAGTGTATGTTATAAAAACTAGTGAATATTCTGTATTTTGTTAGTGCACAAGGATTCGATACTAACTCAAGGAATATCAGAATTCGTCCATCCATCTGTTTTCTTCCTCTTATCCGAGGTCGGGTCACACAGGCATCAGGTCTAGGAGGGAAACCCAGATATCCCTTTCCCCAGTGACACTCTCCAGCTCTTCATGGGGGATCCTAGGCCAGACATGATATATAATCCCTTCAGCAAGTTCTGGGTCTACCCAGGGGCCTCCTCCTCTAAAAGAGGTGACCAGGAGGCCTTCTAATCAGATGCCCGAACCACCTCCTTTCGATGCAAAAAAAAAAATTCTTCAGTTTGACAGCAGCTGTATAGAACTGGCCAAATATAGATTTTCATCACTGATTTTTGCTTGTTTACAGGAAACAAAAACAATTCTGTAAACATGGTGTCAGAGCATTATGTCAAATATAGCAAGTCTACACAGTTATTCATGGGATGTCATGGGTTATTGTGCAAGATCGGGATAGTAGACAAACAATCCATGCACATATTACGTACACAAATAAGCTGCTATTTTAAGTTTAAGTTTCTTTAGTGTTGAGAATCTCAAATCATCGTGATTCGATTAGCTTTTGGAGAAAAAAAAAGTTTATCATCATATACTTGGCTCACTACAATGAGGAACTGTTTATTATTGCTGACATTGTTAAAAAATGTATTACATAAACACAAGTTCTGTTAGTTAATCCTGTGTTAGTTTTATATAACTGAGCAGTTGAAAGTTAAGGTCCCAACAGTGGCAACTTGGTGGTATTGGGGATTGAACCCCCAACCTTCAGATCATTAACCCAGAGCCTTAACCCCTGAGCCACCACTGCAACACCATTCGTTCATTTGCCAACCACTTTATCCTACTAGAGTCACAGGGCGCCTGGAACCAGATCTCAGCTAACTGGAGGCTATTTCTCCCTGAACAGCTCACCAGTCTATCACAGGGCAAACACACAACCATTTACACACACACTTAGGAACAATTTGAAGCAGCCAATTAGCCAAATAATCATGTCTCTGGACTGTGGGAGAAAACTGGAGTGCATGTAGGAAACCCACGCAAGCATGGGGAGAACATGCCAACTCCATGCAAAAACCCCCTCGCCAAGCCTGGGACACAAACCCACGACCACCTAGCTGTGAGGTATAAAAGTTTACTGTGTTAATAAAGGCGTTCATAAATTCTTGGTGCAAATTTATTGCACTAATAAATGCATTTCATTTTTAATTTCTGTAACTAAAAAAAAAAGTGTTGTTTTTAACAATGTTTACCCAATTTTTTTCTTTGATAGGTATAAAAATTATGCTTATGCTAATGTTAACCAATCAAAGTGTGCATTGATAATTTATTAAGTATTAAGTATATGAACTTGAAACAGTCTCTCCCTTTATTTTGCAAAAGCAAAGCTGCCACATCTTCAAATGAGAGCAAAAGCCAAAAACCAGTAATGTGAGATGGGACAAGGAGGCGGGGCCAGGTAACATCAAGGAGTTCAGAGCACCTGCTCAACTGTCAGTCATTTCAGATTCATTGGAGAAATAACTCATCGTTTTACTGAAGTCAAAAAAGAAGACTCGTCTGGCATTACTGAATAATAGATCATAGCAGTGACCTCTGATATGACAGAAAAATGCTGAGCTTTTATGTATAAAGTTTGGAAGGTATTCGGATGAATTGTTTTTTGACATCATAAAGTCTTGTTTACTAGGAATTTTTAAGAAGAGGAATAAATAAGGAAGCAGAAAGACAAGAGAGATGCATTGTGTTTACCTTGTGCCTCAGCAATCTTCACCCCCACGCAAGCTTCCTGTTCATCAAGGGATTTGGAAGCGAAGCAGCTCGCCTTGCCCGCTTTCTCTGTAACAAACAATTCATCTGATTTACTGCTTAAGAATTATTCATCTGTAAATCTCAGAAATAAAATTAAATTAAGAACTCTGTGGTTAATCGCATGCACACACACACACACACACACACACACACACACACACACACACACACACACACACACACACACACACACAC
>JBCNYH010000004.1:23478084-23491159 GCA_039654325.1 Tandanus tandanus
ATAACCCAGTTAGCTGCACTGGGGGGACAGCAGTGACAACCCGGTGATAGTGGGGCTTGAACCCCCGACCTTGGGATAGGTATCCACCACCCCACCTTTTTTATTTTTATTTTTTTAAAGGTGCACCAAACTAATTCCTTACAGTAAGTAGAGAAATAAAACATTGGATTATATAGAATTATATAATTCTATTATATAGATATATCTATTATATAGATTATATAAGAAACAACAACAACAACAACAACAACAAAAAAACAAACTAGATTGCACTCAATTTTGAAGCCAGGTGGCAGCCATCTTGGTGAGATCACCTTGTTTTAAGATCTCAATATGAAAATTTCAAAATTGAAACAGTAATGTGCAATCTGGTCTTTTTTTTTTTTTTGATCAGTGATTGAAACAGGTGGAAGGTGTGCCTGCTGCTTGATTGAAGTGAAAACCTGCACCCACACTGGCCCTTTGCAGATAAGATTGGACATCCCTGTTTTTACATGATACTGCTCCTGAGCACAAATTAAGGTCCATGCATACAAGCTCTGGAGGAAGCGGAGTGTACACTGTACTCTGTACGCTTTTGGGTTTGACTAGAATTCTGGCTCCACCCTAGATCTTCTAACCCAACATCAGTGCCTTACCTCACTAATGTTCTTGCAGCTCAATAAGTACAAATCTCTACAGTCATCTCCAAACTCTTCACCATGATCCCGAAGGATAAACGGTACAGGTAATAGATGGTTGGATAAATATAAGGGTTGGAGAAAACTGTAATAGCCTATTAAATAAAAATACATATTTATGTATAAAAATGTGAATAACAAATAGGCTTTTTCTTAGGAACCATTTGTGAAGGCTCTATTTAGTTAAAAATAATACTACCTTAATTTCTTTCCTACATAAAAAAACAAGAAAAAATTTTTTTTAACTGCACAACAGCTTTTCTTAGGTCTGTTTTGTGTGTGTTTCTGTGTAGAAAGTGATGAAAAGTCAATGAAAGTCAGTGAATTAGCAAAAAGAGATGACGGTTTCTCAAGCATCATAAAGTGGGCGAATATGAAGTTCAAAAGAGCTGAACTTTCACGCAATGGGATTCAAGTGATTACCTCTCAAAGCCTTGACAGGTGCCACCAAACATTGAGTTCCCCAAAACATTTTCCGCAGGGAAACAATGAACATGAGTTTAATGATTCCGCCCATATCATGGTTGAAACCAGGATTTTCTTGCTGTGAGGCAAGAGTACTAACCACTATGACATCATGCCCCCTTAAGTAACCAATCACTCAAAATATCTGAAGCTGACTCAATAAAAATATTTTAAGTTATTATGGAATATTTTGATGTATTTGTAGCCATTTGAGTTGAGTGGTATTGCTAGGTGACAGCTCATATGCATTGAACAAAATTTGAGTAGCCACCTTAGAAATGTGGGAAGATGTGAGCCAAGTGGGCAAAAACAAATATACATTCGGGGTCCCAGTGACATTGCCCAATCGTAGGCATTTGTGATCCCATGTATGTGGAAGGGGCAAGACAGCACCTTCATTGGCGTGTTTTATGCAATCATGTGATTCAACATGAGCAGCAATTGAATAAAAGTAGTTGGCTTCCTTCAGCGTCTCAGAGGAAGCACATGTTATCCTTGACCTTCCCCATTTGGTAGCTGATGTGGGACAGAAGAAAGCTGGCTGGTGTGTGGGAACCGGCAGGAGATGAAACGGGAGAAAGTTTGCTAAAGAAACAAAAGATGGAAAATGTTAGAATGTCACTTTAGAAGGGGTGTATGAATTCTGCCTGAAACAAAAATGGTACTCTATTCTTCTAGATTATTTCAACGGAGTGTCTTCATCTGACTGAGTAGCTTTAACTTCAGTAACCTCTTTAATTTTGTTGTAGTAGAGCCTGCCACAGGAACACTGAGCATGAGGTAGGGACACTGAATGGGATGCAGAACACTACGGTCACACACACTGACACATAAATTGACTCCTATTGGCAATTTAACGCTGCTTAAGATCAATCGATTTGAATGTTCTCCCCTGTGCTTGCGTGGGTTTTCTGTTTCTGTTCTGCTTTTGCTGTTCCAAATTGCCCCTAGGTGTGAGTATGAATGGCTGTACGCATTGGCCCTGTAATGGTCTAGCAAGCTGGTTAGGGTGTACCCCACCTTCATCCAGTGTAGGCTCCAGCTTTCCCGCGACCCTAGCAGTATTAAGCGGTTTGGAAAATAAATGTGAGAAATTGACTTACAGGCATGTTTTTGGACGGTAGGAAGAAATCAGAGGACCTGAAGGGAACTCAGACGGATAAGGAGAACTCTACATGCACAGAGGATAACCTGAAATTAAGGCGGCAACAGGGTTCAAACAGAGGATTAATGGTTTAAGTAATAAAACCCATTATAAATTCCTTCTCTTCTGCTATATTAACACATGCCCTAGATTGTGTATTCAGTATAATTAACATCTAAAAGAAACTTTAGCTTTTGGTCCTAATGATGATTGATGCAGATATTTTTTCCCCCTCAATGTTAGATTGGGGAGAAAAACACTGTAGTATGCACAATTAACTGAAGCTGTAATCAGCACTGGAAGACTATTTGTGCAAATCTAACTAAAAAAAAAGCACAGCAATTACAGCTATGAGCCACAGAATCATGCTCATAAGTACCAAGTGACTATATAATTTATGAATGATATTAAAAAGCCAAATGATCTGGGGAGTAAACCTGGCAGGTGTGATGGGTAGGTAATGCAGGGAGTGTACTGAGAATGAAAGATGTGGGTGAACAGTATGGAAAATGGTCATCGGTGGGTGAGTCACGGACTTTCCTGTAAGGGAAATGGGTCTTATTGTGGACCACAGTCTCAGGCCAAACCTTGATTTTGGTCCCAGCTCAAAACAACCATGCCATGTTCAGGCTTAGGACCATAATGAGAATGATTATGGCTATGGTAAGGGCATGGACAAGGCATATTTGTACTATTTTTACTCACTTTAAAAATGTTCTATTCTGTGGTTGTGCAAATTCTACATCCAAACAAATGATACTTTGTGGCAAAACAGTCAAATAAGGGTTGCATGAAAAGAAACATCATAACAGAAGAATGCTTGCTATGGAAACTTAATATTTTCACTGCATATGCACATTTTAACAGATGTGATATGTGACTGTAGGTGATTATATTTCTACAGTGCCAGGCACACTACTGTCTGACGTTCTACTGACTCAGGCCAGCAATCTGTTTAAAAACAAAAATAATTTGCTTTGTGAGTCAAAATGAGTGGACTCATTTACTCTTGGCCTGCTTATATTTCCATCAACAGTTTAGCATTGATTTAGGTTTATAGCTGATATAGGTCACACTGCGGTCTGCCCTGCTGACTCAGTAGGAAAAAAGGGAAATAAATCATCTAGGCCACATCTTGCAGTGCTGCCCACCCAGCAGGGACTGGGGCATTGAACAGAACACCAGCACTGGGATTTTAGCCAGATATGCTCTTGCCAGAAGCCTCTTCTGCCAAATGATTCGTACCTCAAAGAGGAAAAAGCAAGGATTGGACGGGAAACTTGGACTGAGTTGCAGCTTGGCTGATAGATCTTAGCCTAAAAATGTGCATTCATCCTTTCTTTGCCCCATATACCTCACTGCAACAATGAAGGTTTCAATGGAGCTTGTGAATGGGAACTGTAATATCGTTTGAGGAATATTACATATGTCCTGTCCTCATGCCAACAAGGTCACACAGTTCCTAACAGCTCATATAACTCAACCTTTAGTTGTAACCTCATTCCTTTTAATTCAAGATTCAAGATTTAAGATTCAAGATTTAAGAGTCCTTATTGTCATTATGTTCAAATATAACGGAATTTCATATGAGACTCTCAGCTTTGAAAAGGTACAAGCAAGGCAATAAACTGCAATTAACACCTTCAAGAGCACTTTTAAATAGAAATATAAAATAGAAATATAAACTCTAAGCACCTGTGAATAAAAACTGAACACTGGGATATACAGTATGTACACTGAAGGCACTATGAGATGAAATAGATAAATAGCAGCAGTAGAGTGGATATGAACTAGAATGTACAGTGGTGTGAAAAAGTGTTTGCCCCCTTCCTGATTTCTTATTTGTTTGCATGTTTGTCTCACTTAAATGTTTCAGATCATCAAACTAATTTAAATATTAGTCAAAGACAACACAAGTAAACACAAAATGCAGTTTTTAAATGAAGGTTTTTATTATTAAGGGAGAAAAAGAATCCAAACCTACATGGCGCTGTGTGAAACAGTGATTGCCCCCCGTTAAAACATAACTGTGGTTTATCACACCTGAGTTCAATTTCTCTAGCCACACCCAGGCCTGATTACTACCACACCTGTTCTCAATCAAGAAATCACTTAAATAGGACCTGCCTGAAGTGAAGTAGATCAGATGATTCTCAAAAGCTAGACATCATGCCGAGATCCAAAGAAATTCAGGAACAAATGAGACAGAAAGTAATTGAGATCTATCAGTCTGGAAAAGGTTATAAAGCCATTTCTAAAGTTTTGGGACTCCAGCAAACCACAGTGAGGACCATTATCCACAAATGGCGAAAACATGGAACATTGGTGAACCTTCCCAGGAGTGGCCGGCCAACCAAAATTACCCCAAGAGCGCAGCAACGACTCATCCAAGAGGTCACAAAAGCATCCAAAGAACTGCAGGCCTCACTTGCCTCAGTTAAGGTCATTGTTCATGACTCCACCATAAGAAAGAGCCTGGGCAAAAATGGCCTGCATGGCAGAGTTCCAAGATGAAAATCACTGCTGAGCAAAAAGAACATTAAGGCTCATCTCAATTTTGCCAGAAAACATGTACAGACCAGCAGGGATAACGTCCTTGATGTGGTTAAGGAGGATCTTCTCGAGGCACTTCATGATTACTGAGGTCAGAGCAACCGGGTGATAATCGTTGAGGCAGGTAGTGGCTGATTTTTTTGGGCACAGGCACAATGATGGAGAACTTGAGGCAGGCAGGGACCTTAGCAAGCTGCAGGGACAGGTTGAAAATGTCCAGGAACTCTCCTGCCAGCTGATCAGCACATAATTTCAGGGTCTGGCCCAACACCTTATCTGGTCCTGCAGCCCTGTTGATATTGATCTTCCTTAGGATAGAACACACTTGGTGCCGCTGCAGGACAAGGGGCTGCTGCTCTTCTGGCGGGGGAAGATGTACAGTAGCTGTACATCAAAGCAAAGAAGCTGTTCAGGGTGTCAGGTCATGGCTGACCTGCTGGTCGCTGTGCTTGTTGTCTGTGATGGTCCTTATACCTGTCGACATGTTGCGCGGGGTGTTGTTGTTGAAGTGCTCCTCAATGCATTGTTTGTATCTGAGTTTTGCCAGCTGGATGCCCTTTTTCAGTTTTTTCTGGGCCCTACTGTAAGCCAGCCTGTCTCCTGACCTGTAAGCTGCATCCCGGGATTTAAGCAGGGGCCACACTGTGCCGTCCATCCATGGCTTCTGATTGGGAAAAGCCGTGATGGTCCTGGGTGTGGGCAGGACAGCGTCAGTGCAGGAATGAACATAGGACAGAACAGGCAACGTGTATTCCTCTAGATCAGTGCCCTGTTTGAACACATCACAGTTGGTGTGCTCAAAACAGTCTTGTAGTGCTGAGGAAACCTCCTCAGTCCAGATCTGCATGGTTCTGGTGGTGGGTTTAGTCCTGCAGATCAGAGTTTTATAAGCTGGGATCAGCTTCACTGTGATGTGGTCTGACATACCCAGGTGAGGAGCTGCGGCTGTTAAAAGCATGGATGGTGGGCAGCAATAATAAAAAATCCCCGAACAAACATATTTATTTATAATAAAACGGAAACCCATACACTACTGCTCAGACTTCACTGCTCAGAATAAAAAACACAATCTTAGTGTGATAGACAAACATTAACACCAAACATTAACGGAAACATGGAACATAAACTCATTCAACGGATAATTAAACTAACAAGTCAGGTGATACAAATGAATGCAGAAATCAGCTGCAAAGAAAACTCAGTCTTAACCTATCCTGCTTTTGCTTCAGACCATAGTCAAGAAATGCAGGGGTGACCGATTTATTTCCTCTAGTACTGAAGTTGATTGAGGCCTTAAAGGAACCGTGATATTCACCAGCCTTGGACACCTATCAGTAGAGATATCTATCTGGAGCTCCACTTTTAGGCAGTGCCTAAATCTATATATTAGAATGTTTAAAACTTTCTGAAGAAATCTAAGTGAATAAAAAAAAATATGCAAATTTGGGCAAAGGCCAACCATTTCTGGCAGAGATGACCTGTACAGTCCTTCACTTCTCTGCCTATGAAAAGACTTGGGGCAGCCGTTCATCTTAAAAACCTGTAGGCATTTCAATAACACTGAAAGAAACATCTCAAAATCTTTATGAATTCAAACATACAATGCAAACCTTGAACTGGTTCTGTGCTGAAAATTTATCCATTGATTGCTCCAGACACACATTCCTCATTCTTGTAACTACACTGACCTTTCCTTTTATTTTCCACTAAAAATGATTGCATATTCCAAAGTGAATATCTGAAATACATGCACAATATAAAAAAATACCTATTTCTTTTAAATAATTGAATGATGTGTTGGGAGTGTAAGGGGTTTTATTAGGGTTTTAACGACAGTATTCATTTCGACAATTATTAAAGATTCAGGGGTATATTGAGGTATCATGATCGTGCCAACAAACAAATAGCAGGGTGTTAATATACAGTATTTTTGTACAGTGCATCACATGTTTAATCATACAATACCAGATTAGTTTGTAATTTGATGGTTAAAGGATGTTAAACACCAGAAACCAGTTGAGTTAAAAAAAAAAAAAAAAAAAATCGAAATATATTAACAACAATTATGCAACATGTTTGGGTCAGAAAATGTTGAATAGTTTTCGAACAGCCGCTCCAGCAACAGTGTTTATGGAGGAGTAAGTCACAGTTTAATACTGATGTGAGTGCCAAATATCAGCAAATTCGTAACTGTCAGTCAGTTCACCACAAGAAAGCCCTCAGGATATAAGCGGTTTCTTATCAATGATTATCAACATCAATGATTATGTTTTCTAAACAATTAATTAACAATTTTTTTTCTAAATAATATTTTAAAGAACTAAAAAAGTATATGCTGTATATATGTATATATATCACACAAAAAAAAAATCTGTATATATGTATTATTCAATTCAATGACATCAACTGAGCCTGACGTTAATAATATGTTTTAATATACACTACGCAGAAACATAAGCAAAATAAATAAATAAATAAATATATAGTGTGCCTAGTAAAAGCTTCTTAGTTTTTAGAGCTTCTTAGAGTTATAGTATATATTATGCGGGAACATGAAGTAAAGCATATTTTAATAAAATTTTTATAGTTTGTCATATTTTAACCATTACAGAGGCATGTCAATTGAGCCCGGCATACTGCAAGCAGGGAAAATCGCTGTGTAGCTAATGGCGTCTATTTATATCTTACTCATTTAAAGTTTAGTGTATACTACATGAAAACATAAATAACCTGTGCTAACTACATCACTGTACTAACTAATTCACTGTACAAACACTGTTACTTATCCACTAATAGCTGCATTTTTATGTTGTGAAATGTCTGTAAAACTGCATCACACCACTTCATCAATGATCATTTCCTCATAATAGCATATCCCACTGTTTTGTTTCCCTACTTTATAATTAAGTTGGTATATAACTATAAACTCTGTGAATAAGAAAGCATAAAATATCAGTGTTGTGTGGCAGTGTAGTGCATAAAAAATGGATTACAGAACAAGTATTTGGTCTTGCTTGTGCATATTTGGAGTGTGGCTTTACTGATTTTGACCCAAACCTTGAGTTTGTGCTAAACCTTGAAAAACACTACACAGCTCTACCCTGAGAGTTCTGCATTATTGAAGCCAGACTGTGCCACAACTTTATAGAGGTGACATTTACACATGCTTAAAACCAGCAAAAAGCTTTTTCCATTGTCACCACAGCTGTCTGGAGATGATAGTGCTTAAGATTATGATATAATGGAAGCCTTCTGCATAGAGCAAAAACAAGAGCACTGACCGCAGCAGAGATCGCTGGAGCTCTGTGGCCTCGCATATCACCAAGTGTGGTGAGCAACACATATTTGAGGATTAAAGACTCATAATTGCAGATTACAGCACAAGAGTAGTCCTCGTAGAATGTTTTTCAGTGGTGAAAAGTGATCTCAGACAGACTCACTGTATCTTATGAATGGATGGAATCATCTAACAGACCTGCAGATGGTTCATATTAGTGTAATTGATGCATACAATAGACTCCATAGGAATAAACCGAGTATGAGAATAATTAGGGTTTTTTTTTGTAGCATATACATACTACAGTACGCATTTTCTTACAAAGGGAACTTGGAATGGTTGATACTATAGGAAGATGCCAGCTTAATGAGCTTTAAACCATTGCCACTCCCTTCCTCGCTAAATCAGACTTCCGTCATTTGTAAAAGGCAGACTCCTGAGCATTTCATGAGTTTACTGTATGGTCTACGGTGTTTAATGGGAATATAGATGACCGATCCCAGGTCTAAGTGTTCCCAGGCTAATTGCTCTGAGGCTAAAAAAAGAAAGAAGAAAGAATGAAATGTTCCAAGATTTTAAGTGCACAAGATGTTTTCCTTTCTTTGTTAAAACAAACCAACTAAAAATGAATCATTTACCCTTCAAAAAGGAATCATTTAGCATTACATTCTTACTTATTCATATGTCCTGGATTGATGAGAACTGAACCTTGCAATAAATATTCTGTCAGCTAACATGAATATCCTGAACATTTCATAGCTAAACCATAATAGCCATTTGCTGACATTTGAAGAAGGTCCAAATTCTAAACATGGTAAAATGAAGAAAATAGTGAAATGCAGACTTGCTATTTTATATAGTATTATTATTGCCTTCAGGGGAAAATTATAATTATTAAAATAATGACAGGCACATTATGCTCTACAATCATGCACAGGTCATCCCATTTGACTTTTGCTAGGCTATTACTTTTAGTGTTTTGTGTGTGTGTGTGTGTGTGTGTGTGTGTGTAATATTTGTTTGGTCATTTTTAGCCTTGGAAGATTGGAGATTAAAAAAAAAAAAGATTATAATGCGTTTTTTCAGCAATTTGTTATATTAATAATTATAAATATCCAAGAAAAAATATCGAAATGGTCAGGTATGTCTGCTATTAAAGGAAATCGGTCATCTAAATCTTGCTGGAGCACTGAACACATGAACCACGCCTTAGTAGACTGCAGCACACACTTACAAGAGCGATGTACCTACACAGACTTCCACAGGTCCCACAGGAATTGTGCATTGCACATACATGTTGCCCCATGTAATACCACACAAACACCCAGCTGACGTCAGGCCCTCTGTCATATATGGTAAAGGACTTGCGTATTTTGATTCTCCCTTATAAGGAAACACTCATTAATAAAATGACAAATATTCTTTATGTGGATGCGTTCAGGCACTCAAGTCTTTTCATTTAATTTATCAACTAAATGAACAGTTTTTAGTGTTACATTCCTTCATCCAAGTGCGTGTTCTGTATAGAAATAAGAATGACTGCACATAAGTAATATCTTACTATAACTCTTACTATTATACTAAAAAATGACTAAATCTTAAAATTGTTCACACTTCCACTGGGATCTTTTTCCGTCCAAAAGCCATCCTCAGGTCACAAACATGCTCTGTCTTTCAAATGACATTTGTGTGGCAGGAGGTTCTCTAATCTCAGTTAAGTGATATTAACTCAGTAGGTGAGATATGAAATGAAGTCTCACTCCATCTGCTCCAATCTTCCTCACAAGCTGGCTGTTAGTTTATTTGTGATACTTTGACTCTCTCAATCTCTCCACAGAATCAATCCAAAGCTTTGCATCCCTGCAGTACTCTGGGAATATCAGCGATTTTGAGATCTAGACAGAGAAACACAGTTTTTATCATGGAAAAGAGCGTACATATTAAATTTATTACCTTGGCGATCACTTAAAAAACTTGCATGAATGAACATTTATGTTATTTACAGCAGTGAGTGATTACAAGTCTGGTATTGATGGAGTCCAGTTCAGCCATGCTGGGAAGCTGTGATAAACTTAGAGAAGGTGAACTCATCTCTAAAACAAGCAGTGTCACACGGTAACCTGAACAACAACTTAGACTACTCACAGCAGTACCTGCCAAGCAAGTAAATGGATTATAACACAGAGAGTAGTGTATATAGGGAGACCATCACATGGAACACAAATCAGGTGTGAAAAACCACAGGAAATGAGGTGTGGAACAGAAGAAGGTCAGAAATATGCTAGAGGGTACCCTCTTGTGGCTTGGCAAAGAATTGAGTATGGTGGGTTTGATGAACCCATTCATATGATTAAAAATATGGGTTTATTCATACGATCAAATATAAAGGTATTAATTTAATAAACATATATCATTCATTCATTCATTTTCTGAACCGCTTAATCCGAATTAGGGCCGCGGGGAGGCTGGCGCCCATCTCAGCCGACTCTGGGCGAGGGCAGAGTACACCCTGGACAGCTCGCCAGGCCATCGCAGGGCAATAAGCATCTAATAGGATTCTATTCTGTACAATATAGTTTGCTGTATGAATAATTCCTTTTTTGTAATTAACACATTAATCACTGCAAATCACCTCATTGAACACCATCATTATTTTGCAGCATACAAAATTGTGCTTGTTTCAGCACATCATATATTAGAGCAGCACAAAGCATGAAGTTCAGGCAGGGTGGATAAACACTGTTCTAGTATAATTTACTCTAATATACACTGTTCTCTAATTTACTGTGTACTAGACAGACCTGGAAACGTGTTGACAGGATTAGGCCATTTTTCATTAACTTACATTTAACTTCCAAAGTCTGTAATTATGTCTCAGTTCTGAATTTTGCAGTTTATATTTAAATTTCACACCATGTTTCACTTATCTCAACACTGACTGCAAATAATACCTGATGAAATGTCAATGGAGAAAATGTCAGGGAAAACGCCATTAAGTGCTATTAAATGTTTGGGAAAAACAAAACAAAAAAAGTCTGTATAATATTTTATATTGTATTACAGTACATTTTTGGTGTCCAGTTTCCTACAGCTTACAATCTGGATACACCGAGTTTGCCTTCCCTTGGGGAAATATAAAATTTTACCAAAATACTTCACTTGCTCATATTTCATATTATATTTTATTTAACACCTGCTAAACTAGGTCTCTGATTTATACCCTAGTCTTCACTAAGAATTACTTCTTTGTTGTTTTCTCAGGGCTTCAATGTGGGAAAGAAGGCGAGTATCCAGCCGTGGAGGGGATGAACATCTGGTGAAAGCAAGCCTGCCATTGGGGGATTCTTCATTCTGTTGTAAGAGGACAGAGTTGATTTAAGAAAATTACAGCTTTAAAGAGAGAAGTAAAAAAAATAAATAAATAAATGTAAATGTCTCCCAAAGCCACAAGATGACAACCAAAAAGAGAGTAAACACTGTAGAGATACAATGTTTTAATAAAAGCCTTGTAGTCTAAACATGGATTGGATTAAAAAAAAAAAAGAGAGAGTCGATTATGGGATGTTCTCTTACTGTCATAGGCTTGGCCCTTTATGTAACAGATTTTTGGGGCTGTGAATGTGACATTTATTAAAAATATTTGTTCAAGTTTCGCATTAAGGGATTGAGTGCTAATTTGTGTCACTATATAGTTTAATGTTTTTAAATTTCTTCTTTTCTTTTGATTATTCTTGACCAGTTTTAGCTGAAGCTGTGACCTGCATGTTACATTTGTGAAAAATAAGCTGCAGAATTGACAATAGTAGTTGGGCCTTTTTATTTTTGTACCAAAGGCTGTTTTATGTTCCACACTACAGTAATTTACAAGGATTTTACCAGTATGGTGATTGCTGCAGTGATTTTAAAGATTCAGATAAAAGCTGGTGTTTAAAACAGATGAGATATTCACAATGGGATGATGCAAACAACTTTAATTATAGTCCTATTAAATGTTCCTGCTGTGCTTCTGTCTATCTTGAGAAACTCTCACAGGCTGTGAGCAGATGGGCGCAGTGTGACTTGGAAAACTGTAAAATAAAATCCAGAATGAGAGAGCAGAGCTAAATTTAAAAGGATATAAAGTTACATAAATATAAAACAGTTTCAGTTAGTTAGACCATCACCAATGCATGAAAAAAAAATAATAAATCTTACAAGTCAGCATTAAATTCAGAGCCTCTATGATGATTTGGAGGAGGCAGATGTAAATGCCGTGAAAAGTTTTTAATAAGTAAATAAAACCACACAGACAGTAACCAAAGCTCAACAACCAGGTGAGTGCAAGGCTTAAATAGTGTGTGAAATCAAGGGTGAACAGGAACAGGTGTGGTGTCATGTGATCAAGGGGCTGGGATTGGTGCAGGTTTTGCTGGAATGTGTAGTTTAACATAGTCTTTCTGAGGCGCCATGTTTTGGTGCTGATGTAACAGACACCATCATCATTTAGGTTCATTGATGACAATCACTCTATAGTTAGTATAATTAATCCAAAGGACACTACTGGTCCAACTGATCAACAACAATAGCAACAACATTATTACATTACACAATATACTTAGACCCAGCGATGGTCTGGCGAGCTGTTCAGGGTGTAACCCGCCTTCACCCAGGCTAGCATAGGCTCCAGCCTCCCAGCGACCCTAGCAGGATTAAATGGTTCGCAAATGAGTAATGAATGAACAACATACTCAATGAGACGATTTTTTATTGAAAGTGGAACACACATCAGATTAGATAAATAATGTGTTCATTTAAAAGGCCAAATCAAATAGATTGTTGCGTGTAATGACTGCTGACAGAAGAATCAAGCGAGCTTCGTACTACAATAATACACTGCTCAAAAAAATAAAGGGAACACTAAAATAACACATCCTAGATCTGAATAAATGAAATATTCTTATTAAATACTTTGTTCTT
>JBCNYH010000004.1:23493708-23511646 GCA_039654325.1 Tandanus tandanus
AGGATGTTGCAGGCAGCAGAACGTTCTCCACGGCGTCTCCAGACTCTGTCACGTCTGTCACATGTGCTCAGTGTGAATCTGCTTTCATCTGTGAAGAGCACAGGGCACCAGTGGCGAATTTGCCAATTCGGCGGAGGTAGCGGTCCTGCTGCTCAGTTGTTGCCCTCCTACGGCCTCCTCCACGTCTCCTAATGTACTGGCCTGTCTCCTGGTAGCGCCTCCATGCTCTCCATGACTTGGAGTTACATTGTGTTGTTTAAGTGTTCCCTTTATTTTTTTGAGCAGTGTATTATTTCGGTATTGCTTCTATGACTAGTAAATGACAAACGATCTTTGTATATTTCATTGAATGTCATATGACTGGAGATTTTGCAGCGTGCCACCAAATAATGCTGAGATGTTCATAAATGAGTGCATGGCCTCACACAAACTCAAAGAGCTCTTCCATTTAATTGCTGCACATAAATTTAACACACTGCATTTTAGCAGGGGCAGCATGGTGGCGTAGTGGTCAGCACAACCGCCTCACAGCGAGAAGATCCTGGGTTTGAGTCCTGGCCTTGGCAAGGGCTTTTCTGTGTGAAGTTTGCATGTTCTCCTCGTGCTTGCGTGGGCTTCCTCTGCGTACTCTGGTTCCCTCCCACACTTCAAGGGCATACATGTTAAACCAACCAACTGCTATAAATTGCTCCTAGGTGTGAGTGTGAGTGTGAATGGTTGTATGTGTGGTGTCCTGTGATGGACTGGCAAGCTGTACTGGGTGTAAACCCAGTCCCCCCCCCTCCCCCCTCCAGTCCAGTATTGGCGGAGATAGGCCCCAGTCTCTCTGCAAAGTTAGTAAGGATTCGTCAAATGAATGAGTGAATCAATGAATAAATGAATGTATTTCAGCCTTGTGTAGTGATGTTGCCCATGGCAAGGCTGATATGATAAATGTAATGAAAAAATCCGTATTATTTTGCAGGATGTGGGTTGTTAGCATTCTCTTTTCTTGACACTAATCTTAGTCTTGGAACTAAAAAGGGTGCACTTAACATTTCTTAAAATAGTCAGTGTGGAACACTTCCCACCCCACAATGGCAAGATCCAAGCAACCATGATTTAAAAGCTCAAGAGCATATGCACATTGCAGAATAAAACACAACATGCCATGCGTTCATAGGAAAAAGTAATTCAGTGTTGTTATGTGATCTATGTCTTCTGCTGAGGATTTTTTTTTTCCAATTCCAAAAAAAAAAAAAAGAAAAAAGCTTTATAACATCCATCAACAGCTGTGCTCTCACCAGTATTGCTACTCTCCCATTACCCTGAACCGGAGTTAATAACACTGAAATTGCAGCTTGCCATGTTTGCCATTAAACTGTAAAATGCCAACGATGCTAAAATGCTAAAAACATCTTCCATCAAAAGATTTTGCCACATCAATGCTAGACACATTTTAATCCATTTAAATGGAACATCCATGTGTAAGCAGTTGCTATAGAAATTACCATGTTTTTCTTTAGTATAACATTATTATATACAGTTAGGTCCATAAGTATTTGGATTTTTTCTTTCTTTCTTTGTTTTTTTTTTTTTTGTAAATTGTCTCTGTTCACCACCACAATGGATTTGAAATGAAACAGTCATAATGTGATTGAAGTGAAGACTTTCAGCCGTAATTTATGGAGTTTAACAAAACTACTTTACATTAACCTTTTTTGTTATTAACAGCCATTTTTATACATCGTAGCCCTACTTTCACAGGCTCAAACGTAATTGGACAATTGACTACTATGCTGTTTCATAACCCATTATATTATGTTCCTTCATTATTTCATGATAAATAAAGGAGCTTGAAGGCCTGGAATTGATTCCAAGTCTTAAATTTACAATTGGCAGCTGTTCATGGGAACTTTCAATATGTGTTCCAAAGACGTGTCACTGCAAGTAAAAGAGGCCATCGTTAGGCTGAAAAAAATAAAAAATAAAGACACCTATCGGAGCAATAGCATAAACTTTAGGAGTGGCCAAATGAACAATTTGGTGTATTCTTAAAAGGTAAAAGTTTTTTTTATTTTATTTATTTATTTATTTTTTATTTTTTTTGGAAGACCATGGAAAACAACTAATCTAGATGATTACAGAATTATTTTCTTGGTGAAGAAAAACATATTTACAACATCTAGTCAAGTCAAGAACACTGTCTAGGGTTATGATGGTCAACGTCTTCAACCAAGAGAATGAACGTAAATACAGAGGGTTTACCTCAAGAGGCAAACTACTGGTAAAACTCAAGAACGGAAAGGCAGATTAGACTTTGCTAGAAGTCTGTCCAGTTCTGGAACAATATTCTTTGGACAAATGAAGCCAAGATTAATAGATACCAGAATGATCGAAAGAAATAAGTTTGTGATGCCACATTGTATGTCAAACATTGTGGTCATATGTATGTATGGCTGCCAGTGAAACTGGGTCATCTGTGTTTATTGATGATGTGACTGTTGATAAAAGAAGCAGGATGAATAAAAGTGTAACAAACTATACTTTCTGCTTCAGTCACATGCTGCAAAATTGATGGGAAAGCTCTTTACTGTCCAAATGGATAAAGATCCAAATCATACAGCGAAAGCAATCCAAAAGCTTTTTAAAGCAAAGAAATGGAAGGTCCTTTAAAATAAAAAGGTAAAACATTTAAAAATAAAAGGTTTTCCCCTATCAGCTGTGTCTGAAATTTGATTTAAAAAAAATAAAAAAGTGGGAAAATCAAAAAGAAACACATGGGGAGACCAAGAAAGATTTAAAAGTGTAATGCCTTGGCAAAGCAATATGCCGTGAAAATAGAAAAGGCACAGCACAACACAGGAAAAAGAAATGAGGAGAAACGGGAGTTGATATTTGTGACAGAACTGTAAGAAATCAACTAAATGAAATAGGATTTTATTTACATATAGAAAACTCAAAATCCAGCACTAACGCATGGACAGAGGAAAACTTTTACAGCGGGTTAAAGAGAAGCAATCACAAAATGTGAATAATCAGATGAAAGTAATATTTAGTGATAACTTGTGGCTTATGTTGGCGTAGTGGTCAGCACATCTGCCTCACAGCAAAAAAGTTCTGGGTTCGAGTTCTGGGTTCAGCGAGGGTGTTTCTCTGTGGAGTTTGCAGGTTCTACGCATGCTTTGCTGCATGTGTGGGTTTTCTCCAGGTACTCCAGTTTCCTCCCACAGTCCAAAGATATGCACATTAGGCTAACAGGCAGTTTCAAATTGCCCCTAGGTGTGAGTGTGAGTGGTTGTGTGTGTGTGACCCTGTGATTTGGTGAGCTGTTCAGGGAGTACCCCGTCTTCGCCCAGAGTCGGCTGAAATAGGCTCAAGCCTCCCCGCGACTCTAGTAGGATCAAGCGGTTTAGAAAATGTATGAATGAATGAATATCCTGACTTCCTATAAATATTTGGATTCATAATGGTGACAGATTCTGGGCTTGAAAATCTACATTATAAACCCACAAAAAGTTATAGCTGTAATAAATTTTTACGTTAATTTATACTAAGGGTTTCTCTGTGGTGGTGGTACATTTACTCTTGCTTCAGAGTAGTACAAAACTGGCAAATTATTATTATTATTATTATTATTATTATTATTGTTATTAGTAGTAGTAGTAGTGTTTGTTTGTTTGTTTTATATTACACAGAATTGACCAGAACTGTAAAACTCACTGCTTAATGTAAAATAAAAGCAAACCCAGCGCATATGTTCTGGGTTAACGTGGCGTCTGCATCCTGAGCAGAGAAACCATAAGATGAGAACCTTGTGCATAGCTGAGCTTCCTACTAAGGAGGGTGTTTCTGCTACGATAGAAATAGCTGGCACCAGACACTGCTTTAAATTAGAAGTTCAAAGAACTTTTTCGGAATTAAAGCGTATGTAAATTTGTCAAATAGCAACCTTGCGTGGGAATCAGGCATGGTCAAAACACACTGTTTCCATGACAAGGTAGCTGACAGATAGCTTAGGCGTGATAAATCTGAGATGTGGAAACGTGGCATGTCTTTTCCACATGGCCTACTGTGTTGCCCTGAAATCTGCTTCTAATATGATCCAACTGCGATTTACAACATGTGAGGTGAAAAAGCAGAGAGCGATGTATAACACACTTTGATAAATATACAACACTGGCACACTTTCCCTCAAAATGCATTGAGTTTTTTTTTTTTTTTTAAGTCTGTGGCATATTTGTAGCAGAATCATTTGGAAACACTAAATTAATGAATAGCCTTGGGCCATATGACTCTATTCTGGAGCCAATTTGGTATTCTTCATGTATCTTTTGTCGGCCTTCTCCTAAAATGTACTCCTTATATAGATCTTGAATAATTCATAATATAGTTAACAGGAATGGGATCAACTGTTTCAGACTGATGCTTACTATAAAGGTAAAATCTTAATTCAGGCAACATGTTATTCTGTGCAAGATTAACAGTACAGATAAGCAGTACAGAATAGAGCACACCATATATTGGCAGTGACTATTGGAATGTGGGGGATATGGACAAGCAACGGTCGGAACTCCTTAAAACTGTCTGTTTATTGGTAAAGTAACTGTAACTGTACTATGATATATGGATCAGTTTTGCCAGTTTAGGCACATTGCATCTTGGTGTATATGACTGTTAAGACTAGCTCTTCTAATCCCTGTAGTGTTTGCATGCACCCGAGAATTGCTTAGACAAAACTTCTGGAAGTATTACAGTATAATGCCAGTTTTAGGGGTGTTCAGTGGGAAACAACCTTCCTCAATGTTTCACTGATGAGCCTACTACATCTCAAGGGAATTCACCAGTAAAACAAGGGGAAGAAAACTGAGTCCTTCCTCATTATCCAGAGCCTCTGGTTGATGATCAGCCTCTGGTTTCTCTTCTCAGTGGCTTTAGGAGGCTTCAGAGAGGTCTTTGATAGTTTGCCAGTGAGCCTGGCTTCATACTCCCAAGTCCTTCAGAAACCTAATTGTTGACATGGCCACAGATCTTCTATAGCACACCTCTTTGCATGTATGCATATGTGGCATCCTTTTGCATTCACTGGCCTTATCCATGACATCTTCCCAGTGTTCTGTAAGCTCTATGAAGCATACCTGAAGCAAAAATAATGACCACTGATCGCTATCATCTTCCGGTCTTATTTATTTATTCATTCTTTCATTTGTCGAACCTAATCTTGACAAGATAATGAGGTAACTGAGTATGAATTAAAAAATGAATTAACTTACTAATTGGTTATGGTCATGTCATATGAAGCTAAAGCAGGAAACGTGAGAAAGGCATCTACCAAACTTTATTTTGAAATATGCTGGTACAAAGATGAAGGCAAAAACAATTTTAAAATTGATCGGTTAAAAAAAATACAAAAAATAAAAAATGCTGACTTGGTTGTAAATGGATTTACATATGCAGTAGGAAACAATTACTGTATAATACAGTACAAGTTCAGTACCACTGGGGTCTTTTGCTTTACACTGCTTTTTGTTTAGATGTATTATTTGAGTCTGATGTGCACTGTGCAATGTCAGCACTGAACGGTTTGGACTGCATGTGCAGTGTTCAGCGGCTTTATGGTCACTGTGGCCATATGAGATCAATGAGGTAGCCTGCATGTTCTTGGGTTTGAGAGGGACCATAAATGTGGATGGAACTTCCTTTTTTTCTTTTCCACTTTAATTGAAACAGCTGGATCAAATTATCCATATGAAAGGGAGATTTTTTCTTTTCAGCTGGACTGTTTTCATTGTGATTCAACCATGTTGACGTTCAGCAGAAAATGTGAAAAGGAAGCAGTGGCTGAGAATCAGGTAATGGTGTCTGAGTTCAATTCCTATTTTAATCGGTGTAATTCTGTTCTTTGTGTAGAATTAGCCCCAGAGAAACACACAACACAGTCACAACTTATAAAAACATTTCTATTAGACTTTAGTGTTACTATTAGTCTAATCCTCTATGACAAAATCATGTGAGGAAAAAAAAAAAAAAATCCAAGTTAGATATTGGCTCTGTTCTTTGTCTGCAAGAAGCGTCACAGTTTTATTCATTTGCTTCATGCTTGCCCACCACTTTCTCTACTTTCATCCTCAATCTGTTAAAGTAGTATAAGAACCAGTTCTCTGTTCACTGGCATGGTAATCTAACAGCTGTTTCTAGGGCAAGCCACCAAGGAGCAGTTTTACAGGGCAAAAAGACAGCCCTTCTCACAATTAGTTTCCCATTTCTTCTATGCAACCCAGACATCAAAGAATGCCATTAAGAGTTTCATGAAAGTTTAAATTTATCTGGCTTGGTGAGTATATATCTGCCACACCTTCCTGTGAAAGAGTCTTTAACTCTCACAGGAAGCTTTGCACAGGATATCCTGGGAGTTGAACTCCAGAAATAACCCTTGGTTCTGAAATGAGTGGGATATATCAGCTCAAACTATTAGGATGAATAATGAAGCGAATGTGACAGCAAGAGAGCTCGCTTCACCTACTTTCATTGAGCCATGGTGGTCCAGACCTGAATCCCACAGGTGTCTGTACTCACAGGCTCTGTTGGATACAGATGTATAGGAAGTTTTTCAAATGCTTTGATGTGTATACATTACACATGAAAATCTAAAGAGAACCTGCGAGAGGTGTGAATCAGTGACACGATCTATATCTGTATTGGGGTATATCACAATGCCAGTATTTGTATTATACAATATATTGCTTCTATAATTTAAAAATACATGAACTTTGCCAAGTCTCAGCAAAATTTCCAAATCAGTTATGTGTAAATAACTGCACAAATTGACCTGAAAGCATCCCCAAAAGTTGGAAAAGAAGAAATAGGAAAACGGAAGCTTCATATTTCTTCTTTTTCTTAGCCTTGCACTGGAAAAAGTCCACCGTGGTAAACATGCATTTCTCATGCAGTGTCAGCAGTTTGCTTTTTTAATCCAAGTGTGGGCACTAAGAAAAAAATTGTGTGACCTTGCTTAACATCTGTGACCTTGCTTTTTTCCACTTTGAACTTTCTTTAACTACTTCAAACCCTACTTGTACTAGATTTAAATCAAAGTGGGTGTGGCCTAAGCTGAAATGTTTTTTTTTTTCCCTAAATCTTTTTTTCTTTCTTTCTGCAATTATTATATTTGTTTGCAACTTCCAACTAAATTTTGTTTTTAAAAAAAATAGTGGTTTATATTTTTCAAAATTTAGGCCCAAATCAGTAGCCTATTTCAAAACACCAAGACCATAACACAGGCAATTACTAAGGATGAATGAATAATTTCTGCAAATCTAATGTTAATGAATGCAGCCTTTTGTTTGTCCCATGAGCTTTATAACTGACCGCATGCAGGCATGAAAGTAAGAAGCTGTGGCAACCTTGTCCCTTTAGATTTAGCAAGATGACACAACACTTTCTGCCAAGCTTCGTAAAAATACTGTAGTGCCTCCTATTTGCATTTGTATTTGCCTCTGTTTAGAGCACATTATCTGTTCAATCCTAATAATTCATACTTGGTTACATCCCTAGAACTTGATGTACTCCATTACATCCCAGTGATATTAACTGAATGATACAATTTATTTAAACCACATGTTAACAGTTCTTTAGTTTAAGTGTAATATTGCTATGCAGCATAATCAGATCATACTAAAATCACCTTTAGTAGTCCAATCCACACTTGCCAAACTTTTCTTTAGTGTTGGCTCCCAAGTGCCAGTCCTACAAAAATGTCCTCCCTCAGGTTATTGCCACAGCTGTTTCCTATTTCCTCTCTCTGAACCCTGCCAGTGCTGCATTACTTTATTCACTGGTACCTCTGCTACCAACATACTAATGTTTTTTAAAGTATTTAGCTATGCACACTAAGTTGTAATCGATTTCAAACACCCAGTGATGGAAGTTGGAAATTTTAGGAAGAGTCTGCATGGATGTTAGAGCATCCCTTCTCTTCAGTTTCTAATACTGGCTTCTAAGGCTGGAGGAAAAAACAACTCAATTTGAAACTATTTTACAGTTGATTATACACATATTATATACATTTAAACCCTGCCTAAAAGATGCCTCTATTGATAGGTGTCCAAGACAAGGTTTGCTTTTCACACCCTTCCTTTCACTAGCTGATTTCCACTTTCACTTGCATCACCTTATTATTTTAATTATCTGTTTATCTGTTTTAACTATCTGTTTACTGTTTATACAAAACAGCTAATCAGCATCAACCCAGTGATGCAGCAGTGCTATGGCGTTTCCGGTAATGTTCACCCGTGGACACCGCATGGACATGTGACAACCATATTCTATGACTATTGTGCCCTGCTCAGGAGCTCCGCTATTAAAGTACTCCAGCAAAACACTGGCATTTATTTATTTTGTCATTAATTAATTTATTTGCCAAACAGAATAATCCTACTTCAGTCATGGGGAGCTGAATCGGGGTGAAGGCAGGGTACACCCTGAACAGCTCGCCAGTCCATTCAATCGCACTTACACTCACTCCTAGGGGCAGTTTGGAACAGCCAGTTAGTCTTTGGGCTGTGGGAGGAAACCACACAATCACGGGGAAAATATGCAAATTCCACACAGAAATGCCCTCACAGGCCGAAATTCAAACCCAGGACCTTCTTGCTGTGAGGCAGATGTGCTAACCACTATGCTACCAATGCTGCCCACTCCCGGTTAATGTTACTATTTTATTTGGTCATATGTCAGGGGTGTAACACAATACCACTGTTTATATATGTTTGGTGCTTACTCTATCCAGTTGTATCTGTTGTTGTATAGTTGTATCTGTATATCAATGTAACCTGAAGTGGGTGCTTCCTAAACCAGACATTTTTGTTGATGTTTGTTATGTTTTGTTGTTTAATTAAATAGGAACCTTACCACCCGGCCCCCACTAGAGAGTGGGGACCCCCCCCCCCCCCCCCACAAAAAAAACCCAAAAAAACAAAAAACAAAGGTAGAAATGTCAGTAGTGTCATCTCTATCTCTATGAATTCTGATACTGACAGTTCCACAACATCACCTACATCACTTCCCAACTAGAGTCACCCACAGGTCTGCATTTTTTATTTATTTTTTGTTCACACCTGTTTTTTTTTTTAAAGGTTGGTAATACTTTAATTTTTTAATTTTTTTTTTTATTTTTATAAAAAACTAGTAGTCTAAGCCAGAAACCCTGATCACGCAGTTAGGAATAAGTGCACCATACGCTCAAGTTTATGTCTCATGTCTGCATAGAGATATATCCTCCCAGTTTAAAAAGTATAAAATAATAAAAATAAAATAATGCAATAATACCTTTAATAGTTTCCTCCTATTCATACAGTAATAATGACTGCACAGTTTTCACTATAAGAATCAGGATTTCCAAATGCTAATGACGTATGTTAAGTGAGTGGCTTTAATGAATCCCTAAATTCCTAGAACCTGTCAGCAGGCTCAGATGTGCATTCCTCACTCTTGTAACTACATACATTTGCAGTTAATTTAACTGCTGTTACTAAATAATTCATAGTGGTTACACAATAATATGCTTTAGAATAAATCACTATAAATTTATGAGGTTAGTTGATGCTAGCCAGACAACCTTGAAGTGGCAGTGTCTCAAGGTTGAGTTTAACCCTCTGAGCATTTGGCTTTGTTTCTATCTGTTCCTAGAGTTTAGTTGAGCCCTTCTCATGGTCTCCTTCATCCCCAGGTGGTAGACATTTGTGAACATCTGTGTTTGTCTCTGCCTACCATAGAACACTCTCCTGGTGTTTGAAAAGAGGTGGCATTGTCTGCTGCCCAGATGACTGGGGATTATCTATGGCACTGGATCTGGATTTGGTATTTAAATAAAGAAGGAACTTCTAAATTACTGATTACTTTTCAATGCATTTATGGATATAAAAGATATGATATGCAGTTCAGAGATTACCTATAAAATACTATTTTTGCTGTTAAAACATTTCTTAAAAACAAATTTTTTAACATTTTAATTTAATTAAGTTTTAGAGGTTTCAGAGACAGTTTTGTGAATGTATACACTTCTGCATCCAGAATTACAACTTTTGACAGACTATGAAAATTTGGGTATACCTAAAAAAATAAAAAATAAAAATAAAATAAAAAATAAAAAAAGATTCCAAAAAATTTCCAGCAGATTGAAATGATAAGCAAAACAAATGAAAGGTTGAACAGTTTGGTTGATTTAAGTGACATGAGACTAGGGTTGCCAATCTTAAGTGACAACATTCACTGATACTTATATATGTATATATATTATGTGTGTGTAAATATATATATATATATATATATATTTACACACACATATCAAAATGATTTAGATTTTGATATTTAAAATTATAAAATTATACATACATATTAAAATTGATTCTGATTGCAATTGGGTATTTGTGTCCTACACCAAACTAATCTACTGAACTCCCAAAAAAGTTTTTGCACTTTGCATCTCCTTCATGATCGTTTTTCATGTTTTATTCTCATGTGCTTGGAACCGTAACCGTTTGCTGGTTTTGGCCATACACATAGCAGCACTTTCATTTGGCCACAAACCAGAAGTACAGGAATGATTTTACATCGTTCAAACCAATGCTTTTGAGGTCTTAATCCTGCTCTGCACTTAAAGGCTCTATGACACATATTGTGATGTATACCTACAATAATGTTCCTCCAGTGGACTTTGAAAGAATGAAACCCCCTATAGGCCTATGATGCACACGATTTCTTTAAGTAGAGCATGGCCCTAAAATAAGCATCCATTTGTTTTTCCTGGAACAAAGTTCTTTTTAACCAATCGGTCATGGGATGTCTTCAGTGTGTATCTCCACCTTTTCCCAATAACAACCTACCCAGTATTAGACATGAATCACACAAATGACTGCTGTATAGCTTTGTGTGTTTCCGTTAGGAAAGCAGAAGACCTTTTGTCTGTCTTCTAGCACATCTTCTGGACAATGAAGATAAAAGCAGCTACTATGAGTATGAATCAAATGGCACTATAAGATTCTTTCCAAGCTTTGTATGAAAATAAAACCCAAATACACAATGCTGTTACCAGATGGACCCATGTCTAGTTTGTAGGGGGAATTTAAGCTTGAGTATTATGTGATAAATATGAAGTTGGTTAACAAAAGGAACACAAGTCATAAGTCAACCGAGAAGAAAAGGTTTTCATAGAAGAAACACAGACCTGACATACCACATGAGCTGTTGCTCCAGCTATAAGAAGGACTTGCAGATTTCTCCAAATATCTGGAGGGTAAGAATGGCTCTAAAATTCCTGTTGACAGATGTGAGTATGGGAATGTCTATTATACCTTCAAATTCTCCCTCACTATGTGTTATCAGACATCATTTCATCATTTACACTACCCCATGTATCTTCCAGTAGCTGTGTAACAATGTCCTTATATTAAATCTTCTATATTTGATTGAATTTTTGATCAATTCAGCTGTTGGTGCTGGATGATCCTTTGGTTTATACCTTTATACAATCATGAAAAGATTGCCGAAAGTCCTGCCTTTGCTGCCAAAAAAAAAAAAAAAAAAGGCTGAAACCACATGGACAGATTTTAAAGCTAAGCAGCTGCATTGTAAGGCTGAGCAGAGCATCATCCAAATTTACTAAAGGCATCTGGACCTGAGCTGACTTTGAGAAAAGTATGAATCCCACTACATCGCCTTTCAAAAACCTAAAGCATATGTATATGTTCAGTCAATAGTACTGTCTAAGCATACACCTGTCAATCAATAAGCCAGAACTAATTAGGCTTGTTTTCTTTAAATGTATTCTTTTTTTTGCTTTTCTTTTTTTGTGCGTTTAACAATAAAAATGGTCATGAAGGGCATTTCAGAAACCCAGATGTAGCTTCAGATCCTTAAAGAGCAAGCCAGAGAATGCAGTGGCAAGGATGAGGGGATGAGACCCATCTTCTTCATGTGAAACTAGATAGAAGTCAAAGAGTGAAATAAAGTCATATGGAGTGTTAAAACGGTGCTCAGTATAAACCTATTTTGAATACTGAGATGATCATGGGACCGTTTTTAGGTGTAACTAAAGCAGTAGTACAGTATTAGGGTGATGTTATCCAATAAAGCAAGGCTAAAACATAAACACATATGACACACAACTGTTTTTGGGAAGTGTAAATCTCTTTTTTATTCATTTGCCAAACCACTTAATCCTATTAGGGTCGTGAGGAGACTGGAGCCTACCTCAGCCGACACTGAGTGAAGGTGGATTATACCCTAAACAGCTCACTAGACCATCTCAGGGCCAACACACACACAACCAAGTACACCTGGAGCAGCCAATAAGCCTAATGTGCATTTTTTTTGGACTGTGGGAGGAAACTGGAGTACATGAAGGAAACTCACTCAGGCACGAGGAGAACATGCAAACTGCACACTGAAACGCCCAAGTCCAGAATTCGAACCTTGCTGTAAGGGCTATGTGCTAACCACAATGCCATAGTGCCACCCAAGTGTAAATCTTTTGATCGTTATTAAAAGATCTCTGGGAGACTATGAACATCAGCAGAAGTTAAGTTAGAATGATCTGCGCATCAAATAATAAAATGATGGAGTATTTTATCGTTAATATGGCATGAGCATAATGATTTCTTTGTTAAAATGACATCAGTACATCTGCGGCAACTTAAAGACAGGCCACACAGTAAGAGCACAGAAACTGAAAAACCATAACTCTCTGAGGAATCCGACTGACCTTACATGGGAGTGTACTGTTCTTTATTTTGATTTGAATATAAATTGGCAATAAGCTGTATTTATTTCCATAAAGCTAATGTAAGCTGACTCATTGAAAAAGCAAACCCAAAATAATTCTGGACAGGATTGTCTGACGAAGTTAAATAAAAGAACACACAGCATACAGCGTTTGCAAGATAATTAGAAATGTATCCATCCTTTCTCTAGACCACTTATTCGTCAAGTTCGCACAGGACCCCGGAGCCAATCCCAGCTCACTTTGACCAAGATGCGAGGTACTCCCTGAACCGCCCACCAAACTATCTTATCAAACTACCACTGAGTCAACAACAAGTTTTATTGCATCATTTTCCCCCCTATATACATTAATGTATATCCACTTCATCCACAAACAGCCAAAAAAAAAGAAAAAAAAAAGATAAAAAGAAATAAACAAATAAAGATTAGCAAAGAATAAAGTCAGAAAACTAATACTCATTCACACACTTTCACACCATGGGGAATTTAAAATGGTCAGTTGACCTAATCATATCTGTGGGCTGTGGGAGGAAACCGCAGCACCCGGAGAAACAATCCACACAGGCACAGGGAGAAAATGCCTGAACTGGAAATTTTGTGTTGTGAGACAACAGTACTAATCACCACACCACTGAGTTACTAATTAGACATAATTTCATTTAAATAATTTCAGACCTATTTTTATGTTGTATTTTAAAGAAGTTGATGTAATTGTTAGGAACTTAAACATAAACCAAAACATGCTTTGTTTCTTTAACTGTATCAAAAAATTCATTTAGCACAAACAGTACTGGCCCCTGACCTGTCCACTGACCCCTGACCTGCCCACCGCGAGGAGGAGGCACTGAAGCAGTCGGTGGAAGGAAATGAACTCATAGGGGAAATGGGTCATGGGCTCCTGAGTTAAACGAATACAAAGGGTGCACAGAATTTTATGGTTTTTTAGGCCAAATGTACTATTACATGCTTAATTTCACACCAGCAGCAGTGTACAAATCAGGACTGTGAGGGGAAAAATGCAAGTATCTTACTTTAATAATTTCAGCTACAAAATCTACATTTTATAAATTATTATAACAATTCTGTGTCATGTATAGAAACTAACAAACTTCTTGTTATTAATGAAGAATTCAGAAAGATTGATATTTGGCACAATGTCTGTAAACTCACTGAGGGTGGAAGCTAAGGCATACACACTTAAAAAATAATAATGCTAATATTTTTTTTGTGTATAAGTGCTGCATATATGTTTAGGCCCATAAGTATTAGGACAGTGTGACAATTTTTGTAATTTTACCTCTATACACCAATCCTACGGATTTAAAATGAAGCCACCTGGGTGTGTTTGATGTGTAGCCCTTCAGCTCTAATTTAAGGGGATTAACAAACATATTGCACTAACCTCCTAGGAATTACAGCCATTTTACACACAGTCCCCCATTTGCACAGGCACGAATGTAATTGAACAAGTGAGTAACTGCCGTTTCATGGCCAGTTATGGCCTGCTTCTTCATTATTTCGCGACAAATTAGGAAGATAAAAAGACTGGAGTTGATTCCTAATGTTGAATTTGCATTTGGCAGCTGTTTATCAGAACTTCCAATGTGTGTTTCAAAGATGCGTGAATGCAAGGAAAGGAGCTGAAAAAATAAACACAGAGGGATAGCAGAACATTTGGTACATTTTTAAATGGGAATACACTGGCAAACTTAGCAGCACCAAAAGAGCTGGAAAACCATGAAAGACAACAAAATTGGATGACTGCAGATTTTTTCTTTTTTGATGAAGAAACCCATTTAAAACATCAAGTCAAGTGAAAAAGACTCTTAAGAAGGTAAGCTTATGATTGTCGCTGTCTACAATCAAGAGACACCTTCATGAGTATTAATACAGAGTGTTTAACTCAAAACGCAAACATCTGGTAACACTCAAGAAGAGAAAGGCTATATTAGACTTTGCTAAACATTCTTTGGACGGGTGAAACCAATGTGACCTTGTACTTGAATGACAGGAAGAGACGAATATAGAGAAGGAAAGGAAGGGCTCATGATCCAAATCACACCACATCATCTGTCAAACATGGTGGACATGAGCATGTATGGCTGCCAATGGAACTGGATCACCAGTGTTTATTGATGATATGACTGCTGATAGAAGAAGTAGGATGAATTCTGAAATCTAAGGCTACACTTCAATCACATCTTGATGGCTTTATTTCAAATCAGTTGTGGGGGTGCAAAGAGAGAAAATTACAGTTGAGAAAATAATTGTGACACTGTACAAATACTTATGGACCTGATTGTAAATTTCAAGATGATTGCATGTACTGAGTAAAGAACAGATCATCATCATCATCATCATCTTTTTCCGCTTGATCCAGGGTCGTGATCACGCTGTCAGCAGCCTAAGCAGTGAGGTCCAGACGTCCCTCTCCCTAGCCACTTCCTCCAGCTCTTCCGGGGGGACACCGAGGCGTTCCCAGACCAGCCGAGAGACATAGTCCCTCCAGCGTGTTCTGGGTCGACCCCGGGGTCTCTTCACTCTTCACAGAACAGATCCTATTTAGTTTAAAATAATTTATAATAAAGTTTTACTGGAATGCTTCCAATTAATGTAAAATAATAAAGCAACAATATACCACATATTTATCTACAGCAATTACACAGAAACAAAACTAACATCTTACGAAAGATATGAGAGAAAGAATTAAGAAAGAGCCCAGATGTTTTGTTGTATCCATGTGTAACCCTGTGATGATTGCAGTATTTTGGTACTTAGTTTGAACACTGCACCGCACACTCTTTCCTCTCAAGAATGTTCTGGGTGATCTCTTTTGAATGTAGTGGAATATTTTAACACTTTAAGGATTCTAAATCTTAATAAAGCATACTATTTGCACTATTTTGGAGTGATTTCCATTACTGTCTGGCAAGGTATGATATTATACCTAACAACACCTGATACAACTGACCCATACAGAGCAAGCTGCAATGCACAGTG
Organism: Tandanus tandanus; assembly: GCA_039654325.1. Classification (NCBI taxonomy): domain Eukaryota; kingdom Metazoa; phylum Chordata; class Actinopteri; order Siluriformes; family Plotosidae; genus Tandanus; species Tandanus tandanus. Next base: position 23,509,468 of record JBCNYH010000004.1, read on the forward strand.
TGCTGACATCTTTATATCATCGCCAGCATTAACGGTTTCAACAGTTTGTGCTACGGTAGCTCTTCTGTGGGATCAGACCATACACATGAGTGAGCCTTGGGCACCCATGACACTCTTGCCAGTTCACTGGTTGCCCTTCCTTGGACCACCTTTGGTAGGTACTCACCAGCGGCCGTTTTGTATAGATGAACTGAAATGAATAGACCCTGATCCCACAGAAGAGCCACTGTAGCACAATCTGCTCAAACTATTAATGCTGGCTATTATAGAAAGGTGTCACAAATGTGTCACAAATGTGTCAAGTGTGTGTGTGTATACTCATGGGGCAGTTTTTAAGGACACCTGAATATTACAAATCTTCATAATAACAACCCTGATACAAAGCCTCCACTCATTTCTGAACCTATTCATTGAAAAGCGAAATATATGACCCTTTGTTTTCAGTTTAAATGTTTGACATACAGTGTTTACTGAGTCAGCTGAGATAGGCTCCAGCCTCCACATAACCCTAGTGGAATTAGGCAATTCACCTAATAAATGAATGAATTAATGTTTACTGATGCTCTGACAGCTGCTCTGAGAATTCATTTATATGTGGGTAGTTTGTAAACAGGGGCAGCACAGTGGTGTATTGGTTAGCATGTCTGCTTCACAGCAAGAAGGCCCTGGGTTCAAGTCCTGGGCTCGGCCGTTTCTGTGTGAAGTTTGCATTTTTATCCCCGCGCTTGTGTGGGTTTCTTCTGTGTACTCCAAAGGTTTCCTTCCACAGTCCAAAGACATGCACATTAGGCTAATTTACTACTCCAAATTGCCCCTAGGTGTGAGTACGGTGGCCATGCGATAGTCTAGTGAACTGTTCACGGTGTACCCCGCCTTCACCCAGTGTCAGCTAAGATAGGTCCCAGCCTCCCTATGACCCTAGTAGGATTAAACAGTTTGGCAAGTGAGTGAGTGAGTGAGTGAGTAATAGCAGGCTTTTTGTTCTTTTCTCAGTACGCAGAGTTTAAATTGTGCTTAAATTCATCTTCTTGTTAATCACCCATAAGGGTAGGTAAAATTAAGTTTAAAAACACCCGAGAATTCCTTTAAATTACTTGTAACTAATGTTCAGTGCTTAATTAGAAATCCATTCCCAAGAGTATTTTATTCATTAAATTGCTAAATAATATAAAAAGGCAATATGCTATGGGGACTAGCACGTAACATGCTTGTTGTTTGTTCTTTTATATCTTGCAGTATAATCAGCAGCTTAAAGTGCAAAATGAAACAGCACATACCTACTGGAACTGTATATGTGCAAGCTAAGCAAAAAAAAAAAAAAAAAAAAAAAAGGTTCAGAGGTAAATACTGACTTTTCAGCATGCTTTTAAACTCGCATAACTTATTCTTCACATTTACAGTGGTCGAACTGGAATGTCTCAGAAATGACCACACTAAATGTGCCATGAGGCTTAAACAAACACCCAGAAACATCCGTGAATTCATCAAAGGATACATTAACAGAGGGCATCCAAAAACAACACATTTTGTGGACCAAAGAAAAACAGCAAATGTTAGCACTAATTAGCACTGAGATGAAATGCGCATGGAATATTTGACCCACTGCTAGACTTGGCAACCAGGTCTGGAGCATCTATGAATGATGTCTTGTTATAATTGGCATTTAATGTGCTGAGCTAATGTGCTTAGTTTACAGCCCAGAATGAAGAAACAAAACCAACATCTAGAACAAAATGGATTCACTCCAACACCGAATGGAGTTAACATTAGTTCTGCGCTCTGACATAGCCAATCATAACATGTACCTCTTTCTCAGCTTAACTGTATGACCACTGTTCAGGCAGCTACTTTTACAAACATCATTATGCTTCATTGAATAATGATTTATCACTAGGGATGGAACTTTAAGTGCTTCATGTTTTGCAAAGCTAGAGTAAGTGAAATCTGTCTGCAAGAAAGCATGTGATGCTTGAAAAATGTCAGCTGGGAACTTGTACTGGATAGCACCACTTTAAATGATGGGAATATTTCATCAAGGCAATGATTTAAGTCAAAAGTGCAGTGTAGAGCACTGTATATAATTACTCCTATGGGGCAAATAGTGACAGTTGCAAAAAGTTGCAAAAGTTGCAGAATAAATTAATCAACAAATAAATAATAATAATAAAATCAATAGTTG
>JBCNYH010000004.1:23565224-23580586 GCA_039654325.1 Tandanus tandanus
AGAGAGAGAGAGAGAGAGAGAGAGAGAGAGAGAGACATGATGTTTTATTTTAAAAGGGCGTGTGTTGCACATGAACCATCTTTTGTTTTGGAAATATGGGTTTCTTTTTGTCCGCCTTTAAATTCTAATAGTCATGCATGGAATCAGGTGGTTTCCCATATGCAGTGTTTGATTGGTGTCTCTCTCTGTGTAGTTCATTTGGGCAAAGAGGTGATGACCAAAACCTCCAGTTTTCCATTCTGAAATCAGCTAATGCTATTCAATTGTCATATAAAAGTGACTCTAAATTTTCCTGTAAGTAAGACGCCAACAAAACCAAACATCAGGTTTGATTTTAGCGGTTTTTAGCTGTAGAAATGCAATAGGTTCTGAATATATGGACAATTAAAACATTTTAAGCTTCTTTGATTGTTTAATTATGTTGTAGTAAAATTATGTATGTAAAGATTGTTTATTACTTTTGCTGTGACTCAAACTTGGCAAATGTTTGGTTGGATTTACAGGTGGGAAACGATTTGCTGGTAGGACTACTTCATAAAACTCTGAGGAGATGCGGATACTGACTAGGGCAGGAACTGAGAATTAGGTTTGTACTAGAATAAACACATTGTTGACTTTGGTAAGCTACTCCAAAGCATCACACTCCCATAATGTCTGGCCAAACCATGCATACTTTCCCAAATAGCTGTGGCAGAAACCTGAACCACTACAAGTGCTCTCAAGCAAATCTTGAGAGTCTGTGCTCCATCAAACATCACTGATTTGGGCTACATCTGTGGGCTAAAAAGACAAATATGGCTTGCCTTCAATATTGTCAGCTTTGTAACACTGGAGAAATGATTTCAGTCGGATTCTCATGAGGAAATTATTCGGGTTGAGTTGTGATCCACTCTTGAAAATCATACTCTGTATCAATGAAGTAAGAAACATTAGGAGTCATACTGGATGACGTTTTGAGAACGAAGCAAAAAAAATGTGTGATCCTTCATTTATTGGCCAAATGGCTCCATGCGATCCCTGATCAGACGTACAAAGCAGCACTGCGTAGATTCCTTGGCAGCTTGAGCTGTCAGTAGGGCTAGTCAACACTACTTTGATAGAGGTCTGGGCTGTACCCAGAAAATTCTCTGTCTGGAGCCTACTTGGCTTTGCAAAAAGTGTGATTTAAAAGGAATCTGTGGAAAATGATGCACAGGTGTTGGTAAGAACAACATGCCAAGAGCCTACCAGTGATAACCTGTGGTTATATTACAACTCATTCCAAGGTATTTTCTCCTGTTCTTTTCATGCCTACTAGAAGCGTTTCTGAAATTACGCTAATGCATGCAGTTAATAATAATTATGTTTAATCCAGTTTCAGGGCATATCCCATAAATTTAAATGGCCAGTGATCATCAGTATAGCTATGTACGCATGTCAATTCCTCATAAAGTTATAACAGCTCATTTCTTTATGCACAGACCGCCTGCTTTTGGAGAATATCATCTCAATCCCAAGTGGAAAAAGAACTTGCCATTCATTTATTGAACAGGGGGGGAAAAAAAAAAAAAAAAAAAAAAAAAAAAAAAAAGAGTATAGACTTGGTCTCAATTAGCAGTGTGTTAAAACAGTTCTATAGACAGTACCATATGCCTAAGCATTTCTACTAACTGATTAAGATAACAAGCACAACATAAATTTCATAGTAAAAGGACTGGTTAGATTAACATGAAATCACTAATGTTTATACTATTTGAGCAGAATATTGATTCTGATTGGTCAGAAAATGTTTATATGCAGTGAGTGTATTACTTGTGTGTGCAGCATGAACAGGACTTCTGGGTGCTAGTAATATATATATATATATATATATATATCTCAGAATGTCTTGAGCCACTCAAATTCTTTTTTTTAATATAAATTTTTCAAAGATTTTTATTTGATGATATCTACGTCATCAGACTTGTATGATAACATTTCCAAACATAAACAAAAAAAACACCCCACAATGAAGCCTGTTGAGTTTTGCAATAAAAAAAAGTAAGAAGCAAGTGTAGCAGTCAAAATTTCCAGAACTGTGATCTTCAAGATACTCAGTAAAACCTCTAGCTCATTTCTAATAAAGCTGCACAAAAATGTACTTGAGACTTGAGTGTCATCACAATAAATACGGACTTTGCTTCATTTACTTCGTTTACTGCTTTTATAATATCTTTTAAAATGAAGAAAAGCTTAATATAATTATTTTTTAAAGCATCTCTACAGCATTTCTCTGTGGGTGGCACAATATTTTTGCACAGTACTGTAATATAACACATACGTACTTACATTTACAGCATTTGGCAGACGCCCTAACCCACAGTGACTTACATTTTTATCTCATCTCTTTTATATAACTGAGCAGTTGAGGGTTAAGGGCCTTGCTCAAGGGCCCAACAGTGGCAGACTGGTGGTACTGGAACTTGAACCCTCAACCTTCTGATTGGGAAACCAGTGACTTAACCCCTGAGCTACCACTGCCCTATTTATATAATAAAATCACTGAAATCTGGGTGGTGGGATACGTTATCACCAAGTGCTATATTCTTTCTCTTACATTCTCACTAAAATGTTCCTCAAGATTGATTTTTTTGGTATTGTTGTTGGATGCTAGGTTTCTAAAATGTCTAATGAAGATTTAGTTAGAACTTATTTCTGAAAATGGAAATAAAGCAGCAGATGCTTTGAGTGCCACTGAACAAGCGTATATTTATTTATTTAAAAAAAAAAATACAACTACAGAATATATTTAATAATGCATCTAATAAAATTGTTTGAAGCCTTAAAAAAATGCAACAGTGCTTACCGTAATGCATGTAGCAATTTCCTTTAGTGGGATCAAGTTGAATGGCCTTCATAAAGTACTTCTCTGCTTCGTCTTTCTGACCCTAAACCAAACAAAAATGTTTTCAAGGAAAAGATTTTCCAAATAATAGGACATTTCAATTTTAAATTCTACGAACAGCAAATACTGCATTACAACCACAGTGAAGACTTCACTTCAGTTCACTAGTTCATATGACACGTTCATCTGTGGGTGTGGTAGTAACAGAGGCGTAAATGAGAAGCAATATTTGATTTCAAATGAGTTAACACCTAATATCACTTTATGTGAGCGATACATACTCCAGTATCAAGAGAATTATCATAACACACATTCATATTTTGGTTGATAATTAGATCAGTTATTCAGCTGCAGAGCAAACTGATGTACTCATATTTATGTTATATGTACTTACTAGCTGAACCTTAAAGTCAGCTGTGTGTAAACCTAAATCAGTTTAACGCACTTCTCGTATCACTAAGTGGTAATGTCTATTGTTAGACATGGTTTCCCATTTCCACACAGGACTAAAAAGAGAAGGACAAGTACAAATCAGTGTTGTGTTTAGTTGTGTTTGTTCATAGGTTCATAGGCATTTTTTCAAAATATCTACTATATACTGTAGGTGAAAGAAAACAAAAAAATAAGATAAGCCGGAACTCGTGTTACTAATTTTAGTGTTTTTTCACAGCATGTGTTCATATTCAAGTTATCACTCTTAAGCAATATCCTGCTCTCACCTCCTCCTCACACTCGCGGCCCCCCTTCCCCCTGTTTCCGCTAATCCCCCTAATCTGAGCGTGACATCAGACAGACAACAGACAGGCCGTTATTCTGGCCTCGCCAAGGTGTTTGTGAAAAGAGTCTGAATGTGATTAGTGGCGGAAATGACAGAATACGATAACACAGTTGAGGAGCCCTCCGACACTCCTGGGCTTCAGCTCCGTGACCCTAAGGGGTCAGTGCAGAAAGGTTACGCGGGTCAGCTCAGCAGGGAAAGCATCGATTTTCATCACATCACCCTGCATCACCTCTCAACCAACTGCCGGTACCCCATCACCCCCTGCCTTCAGATGAACCCTAAACATGACACACTGACAGGACAAACACTGAGTATGTGAGCATGTGTATAAAAATGAAAGGTTGAGGAAGCTTTTTGTAAATTTTTCAAATAATGGATCATGTATGACAGCGAATATCAACTGCCCCCAGCTGACCCGACCTCTTGTGTAATATGAAAAAGAAAGACAGTGGGAAATCCAAAGGTCAGTTTCACGTCTGCCTCTTTTAGGGGATTTCTGTAGTCATGAAAAATCCATTGTGTTTCACCTCATTCGTTTCAGCCATTATATTAAATTTTGACTATATTTTACAATAAGAGTGTTTTCAATTTGACATATGATTCGTCATTTTAAAGAGACATCTGTTTTCATTATAGAAAGCGAAGCAAAAATAAAAGTAGACTACTTTTAATTTTCCACTCAAACAAAAATGTCATGCAAAGAAACCACAATGCTGAAGCCCGACTACTACACGCTTGGGCAAAGGCCTCAAACACATTTTAAAAGTTTCTCAGTTTCTTCTTGAGTCCTGTTCAAGGTTACTCGAGCGTGTCGGGTCGTTTGAGGACCGTGTGGCCCCCCTCATCACTATCTTTCTCCATATCCAGCTATCGGCAAAGAAATGAAGCTGCAACGGTCAAACTACATCCATTCTTCAAAATCAATAGACTGATCTGAAGCCAAGACAAGTTTCCTCACTCCACTGGGTTCAAACTTCGCCTGGTGCAGAAACTGCTCTCTAATGGACTGTGCTTGTTTCTTTATTGCCCAGAGAGCATCATTCAGAAAGTTTGTTGTCTGCTTTCTGTTCGCCTTAAAACACTGGATGTACTGGAGTTTAAAAAACATTAATTGTCAAGGGGATTGTGGAACATCAAGACAAAGAATCAAGTCAGGCCAAAAACAAGTAAGTCCAATAATCAGTGGAGGACTGAAGCTCAGAAGCATTTCTCCTCTTCCCTTCTAACCTTCTAAAGAGAAATAAAACCAATGTTTGGCTTTAAGAAAGGAGGAAAATCCAGACCACTATAAATGAGCAGTGTCCTCTGCTGGCATTTCATCAGCTTTAAGGTACATCCTTTCATTTTCAACGAGAGCTGACAGCTTGATGATGATTTATGATGATAATGTTTGAAATCTAATGTACTCGTATTACACATTGGCCACTGCTGCCTGGTCCAGAACAAATACTCATTCACCAAGCTCACTATGCTTGTGTTGAGTTCTGGAAGATGGTAACTGAAAAGGACCACTATTTTCTTTCTTTAGGGAAGGGTCACCAGACTAAAGTGTGAGACGTATGGTTAGGTTGGAAATGAGAGGAGACAGGGACAGGAAAGAACCTCATAATGAAAGACACAAAGCTTTCCATTGGAAGTTTGACCATTTGGATTCCTATGAAAGACTTACAACCAATGATGACAAAAAGAATTGTGCATATTTAGTACATTTGAAGGCGGGAACAACTGAATATGAATCTGAAGTGCCCGTCCTGGTGATTGCCCTTACCGTCATGGCCAGAAGCTTTCCATAGGTGAGGTGTGCTGGTATATGGTCTGGTTTGGCTCGGAGAGACTCCCTGTACCAGTACCCAGCATCAGCTAACTTGTTCATCCTCATGTACGCCTCTCCTGTAATGGGTGGAGACAGGGGGCAGGTTGAGAGGTCAGAGGTTATAGAAGCACACATCCCCCTTCCCTTTATTTTATTAGCAGATCTTCTAACAGGCAGTCATCTGAAAGTGACCCAAGACAAATCCGGCTGACTATGAAACCTGATCTAGCACCTTTAGTAGAAGCTTAACTCAGTGTAGCTGCTGCATTTCTAAACTAATATACAGCATTACAGCAACTAATACCACAACAGCCCAAACAATCTGATAAAACAATTTGAAAGGGGAATTAAAGAAGACAGGAGTTACGCTAATGGCTGATTTCCTGTATAGCCGACATCAGTGTACTGCTTTGGAACAGAGGCTCACCGTTAACCCTTGGTCTTAGGAAACCAGGCTCAAAGGCTTTTCTCTGTGATTCAAGCTAGACACACACACAATCTGATCCTTCAGACATCATTTGACACCAGGCTTAAAAACAGCCCAGCACCTGTAATAATACTCCCTCCTCATACCGCATGCATTATTACAGGGACCTCGACAGCACAGCTTTTCCAAAGTGCCAAGCGATGTTTATTTAATATAATTACCGTAAAAAGATAGGCTGACTTAAGACGTGACCAAGATGGAGTTTCACTTAAACTTGTATCCTGGATTACAAACCAATCCACACCCCGGTCTTATTTTGTAGTAATTACTGCACGTGTAATTCAAGTGGTATGTTCAAGTTAAAATAACTCTGGCATTAGTGCAAAGATAAGCAACTGGAGATTCTGAGGATAAATGGAATGATTATGCTTTAACCCTCTTACACTTTCCCTAATCACTAGAATTTGATGAAAGAATGCATCTGCGTCAGTTCCACATTCAGTCCCATGATCAGATACAGCCTAAAGCAAACCCAGTTTTAAAAGACAGCCATGGTTTTGTAATATTACTTAATGCTCCCTCATTTATTTTATTTATGGTAGAACAAAGGTTGATCATACAGTGGTGCTTAAAAGTTTGTGAACCCTCTAGAATGTTCTATATTACTGCACAAACATCATCAATCTTAAAGTGATCTTTATTGGTTGACTACGGAGGGGTCAATGGTCTTGAATGGTAATGCAACAAGGCAACGACCCTAAAGATATAAGCTGTTCTACCAATGAATAGTTAAAGTAAAACAAACATAATGTTTTGGAATGGCCAAGTCAAAGTCCTGACCTTACGCCAGTAGAAATATTGTGTAAGCTGTTCATGTAAGAAAACACACCAACATCCTAAAGTTAAAGCAGTTCTGTATGACGGAGTGGACTACAACCCCTCCATGTCGAAGTGCAGGACGGATCAGCAGTTACCGCACATGTTTAGCTACAGTTATTACTGCACAAGGGAGTCTGACAGCAAAGGTTCACGTACTTCTGCCGCTCACAGATACGTAATATTAGATAATCTTCTTCAATAAATAAATGACCAAGTGTAATATTTTGTCTTATTTGTTTAATTAGGTTCTCTTTATCTATTTAGGATATTTTAAACTTTTAGGACGTTTTTCAGGATGCACTTTTAGGATGTTTCAAATCATATTTATGCAGAAATAGAACATTCTAAGGGGTTCACAACTTTCAAGCACCACTGTTCACTGAGAATTGTCATAAGGGTACTCAAACAATCATATGAACAAACACCAGGATGCAAACTTGATATCCTACTGAATGTTGGAAACTGAGTTTTTATGCAATCTCAGTAATATTTAGTTGCTATATTAAGAGTTTCAACAGTTGGCGGTTGAGGTTTTAAGTGGTTGCAGTGCCCCATGTCCTGGGCCAAAACTGGAGTTCTGCCTCAGTTATACAGCAGGAGAGTTATACTGAGATTCAATTAAAACTGACACAAATTCTATAGTGCTGAAAGGCACACGGTCATGAGGTGCAAGCTTATTACAGTGTTCAGCTGACCACGCAATAATAAAGTGAATTATTCCAGAGATGAGGATAAAAGATACCGATACTTACAATTAGGCATTAGGCATCTTCTAAAGAACACTGACATTAATTTCAAACTTCCTTACAAGGAGAAGGCATCTAAATACTACTGTACTACAAGGTATGATAGAGAATTTAAAATCGTGATAAGTACACTGAGGTCATGATCTTAACTCGCCTGTCAAGCTACATTTGCATGGTGAGAAGGTTCTAGGGTTTTTCTGGTTTAAGAGTGGGGAAAGCGAGCGAAACCCTCAATAACAGAAATATCACAGAAAGGAAAAGAGCTAGGAATCGAGGACGAAGAGTGAAAGTAAGACCAGGAGAAAGAATTGAAGGCTAGATGGATGGTGCGGTCATGGTTGACGTCATGGTCAGTTTTTTTGGGGAAAAAACAGGAGTGCAAAATTCAATGCATGACCTACATGAGTTACTGAATTCTATCATTAAAGATTTATATTTTACAGCTTGCTTTAAGTCATTTTCTTTCTTTTCTCTATGTAGCCTATACCGCCCTCCTTCCTATACCCCGCATATCATTAACTGACTTAAGCTCAGACAATCCAGGAACCTATACAATAAGTAATGCTCTACTGTGGGACAAAAGTTCAGATCAGGGTTCCTGAGTAGTTATGCTGCCTAAACATCTATTCAATCACAAATCATTGATTATTTACGATAAAATTGATTTGTTTCATACTCCAGCACCTGCCAAAGTTGATACATGTATACTCATGTTATTTCGAACACGTTAGCTTCTATTCTCACTAGCAATGTGTTATAGCTGCTATAAACATCATCATCATTCCAACCCCAGCCTCTCTCTTGAATATAAGATAAAAGCCCTTCAGTCACCAAGTGAATACCCAATCCCGTCTCATCTCAGATGCTAAGCAGGGTTGGGCCTGGTGTGTACTCGGATGGGAGACTGCCTGGGAATACCAAGTGGTGTGGAGGGTTAGGGAAAAGACCTGGCAACCTACCCTGTAAAAAAAAATCTGCTAAGAGTACTCTATATGAATAGAGTTGCCGACCCTCAACCATGACGATGGCATTAGACAAGACAAGACAATACACTCATGCCCGGTTAGAGTCAAAGCCCTCCAAACTATAGAAGCATATAGAAAAACTCAAAGCATGGGTTTTATAAGCTAATCAACATCTAAAAACGGAATACAATTACTGCGTGCTGCGATTACAGTTGACGTTAAATATGGAAACATCGGCATGTCCAACCTAACGCCATAATGATTTCCGTTCGCATCAGACAGTAAAGTCAAATGCACTCACCCATCATGTTGTAGAGGCTCTGCGGAGCAAACTGCCTGGGCATTTTCTGTATTGCTTCTTTATACACTGAAAGGGCTTCCTGTGACATGAATGTAAATCCAATCAACACATCACGCCTTCACAAGTTCCATTCAGCAAAGGAAATAAACACAGTGTCTCTGACATGATGTGATTACAGAGCCTTTATAATGTCACAGAGCTTTTCTAATGTGCCGAAATGAAAGACAAACAAAATCAACCTATTCGGCACTGCCACTTGAGGCCAAAACTCACCTCCTGGTGGCCTTGTTCATGCAATAGCTTGCCCAAGTTATAGAGGCAGCTTGTGACTGAGCTCTTATGTGCATGAGGATCTTTCAGGTTTTCATCAGGGATGTCAGCGCAGGTGAGGAATGTTCGCTTGGCCTCATCAAGACGGCCCTGGTTCATCAAAATGATACCCGTGTTCAAGTAGGCAGCTGAAAGAAGGAGAGAGCGAGAGAGTGAAATGTGAAAGTCCATTACCATGCAGGGCTTTGGGTAATTAGGTTCTCTGGGACTCGTTGTAGGTCTCCCGCTGACTGTGGCAGATGAATTGGCAGGCTGGGCTGTGGGGTGCCAATACATATTCAACACTCATGGGGATACAGTCTAAAGCAAGAATGAGAGGAAATATTGATTTCATCGGCAAGCTAAGATCTGAGGGCCATGATGGAGTACCTCTGATTTGGCTTATTTATTTGCTGTGTTAAATAGCCATTTTCTTCAGTGGATCAAATAAATTAGTCATTGTTTATGTGCCTCGAGGGTGCAGATCAATCCTGGTCATTCTTACCTTCTCCCTACCTCCCAAACAATACAGAAATGAGATTGCGGATTCGGCATGCTTTTAATCATAAGCTATTAAATTAAAAACGTACAGGAACTGAAGCATTAAATGAAAAACCCACACTAAAACACAATGTGCTCAATGTCCGTAGTTCGTGTGATGCACTGCTTTAAGTGTTTCTTGTGTCGTAGCCGGTACTGCATTTTAACTACTGTGAGGGGTTAGCGGTGGTGTGATGTGAACTACATTATTTGCTAGAAGAAACAAATTCAACATTCTCAAACATATTGGATGTTCAAGGTTAGCTTTTACTGTTAGTGTCTTATAAAATAAAAGAACATGAGCATCTCTTCTCACTTCAATGTCATATTAAAAGAACTCCAGTGAAGGAAATAGTCAGCCAGGCAAGGAGCAGTTTATGACAGGATCAACAATGATACAACAATTATCATGAAGATTTCTAACATGGTTTGTTTGAGCAGAGTATATAGACAAGAAGGTGACAGAGGTGGACAGACTAAAAGAATTAAAGTACTTCCGTATCACGCAGGAGTAAATTCTAACTGGCACAACTATCAGCAAGTAGTCGAACATCATTGTGGGTAGTGACGGAACACAACCTTCAACCAAAAAAAAATAAAATAAAAATAAAAAAATTAAACGGAAAAATACATTAATAAATAAATAAATAAATCAACCCTGAGTTTCTACTCATAAAAAACATTTTGCACACTTGACATAAATCACCAAATTATTATATACTTAAATATCAATATGAATATCATTCTTAGTGGATCCTTCCTTTAAAATATACTTGGGATATTCTTTTCATCTAAGAGAATAGAATTTCAGAATCCTAGAATTTGCTTAAAGAAAACTGTTCGTGATATTACAAAAAAAAAAAAAAAAAAAAAAAGACAATTCTGTTGATCGAACTGACAAATTAAATGAAAAGGATAGTTAATTTTCCCCCTAAGTCTTGGGTCATTAACAATATTTTTAATTAACTAAATAAGTATTTACCTATAAGGCACAATTTAAAACGCACACCAGAGTCGTTTACCATATGCGGCAGGGGACTTTCTTCGGGTGGATGGGTGGTGTTACATGGGGTACCGTGCATATGCAATGCGTGATATGCAGGACCTTGGGAAGTCTGCCCAGCACACTCAAGGTAGCACAAAAATACTTCACATCAACTTTTCATGTTACATGGTACAAATTTAAGCTAATTACTTTGCTAGTTAGTTTGGACTAAACCAAATGCTGACACTCAAGGATTTCAAGTATCCAGAACCATTTATTCAATATAGAATTCAGCAACAAAAAAACAAACACACTCATGCACATGCTGGTTTAAATCTGCAGTTGCCTTGGAACAGTCACGTCCGCAGAAGTTAGAATCTGTCAATGAAAAAGGCACACTTACAAGCCAGAGTCGGCCTGCTCCCGATAGCCAGCTTATAGTAGTGGAGAGCCTCTGAGAACTTGTTGTTCTCCTGTAGCAGCAGACCCCTGAGAGGACGAGCAAAAAGCAAAACAGTGGTACTCATTAAGTTGTCAGCATTCACATGCATTACAGCTTGCTTACTGACCCGAAAAGGAGATGCTCACCAGTGGAGCGAGTCTGGCTTTGCCATTTCTGTGCCAGAAAACACTTGGCAAAACAATAATTAGGATATTAATAGGCTATTAACAAGCAAACACTATTTGAAAATTAAAAATGCTTGCACCCAATTTAGCCCTCCCTCCCTCAGTGCAGCAAAATCTCCCTCAACAACACAATAACCACCAATCTTGCTGCCTAAGCAATAAAACCTGTTAACAAACCAGGCCTCTGTCTTTCCCAATGTAATAATGAACATAATGTTAGCTTAGCTTGCTATCATTATTGGCTTGTTGTTTACACAACAGTAATTAGCCTGACGCTAGCCGTGTGGTGAACCTGGCTAATGTTTTAACTAAACAAACATGCTTGCCTAATGTTAGCTAATTTGACAGTGCTTGGTTTTCATTATATAATAATTAGTCGAACTTGAGTTAGATTGTGAACCAGGCTAATATTCAAATTACATAATAGCCTAATGCTATAGTTAGCTATAGTTTCATATCACTCTGTCTTAATAACTTTACATAACATTAGCTAGCTTATAAGCAAAACTGGCTAATGTGTTGACTGACATATTTATACTTTAAACCAAACATTAGCTAGTGTGTTAGTGAATCTGACTATGAGAGAAATTATTACCTAATCAAAACACATGGCCGGCAACTTTAGCTAAGCTTTGCTTAGGTGGCTGGTTAGCTCGAGCATTTTAATAATTCAGTAAACAGACCCAAAACCACTAATCAATCTACAATATGCATTATTAGAACTTTGTGAGAGACTACTTTATCATTATTTTTGTGCTACAAAACCTTAAGAACAGTGTGTGTTATGAGTTTTAGGTATAAATACATTGACTCTTGGGGTTCCTAAGAAATCTGCAGTATCTCTCCAGGGGACAGGTGGATGATTAATGATAGTGCTGTTAGATTTATTTATTTCCTTTTTTTTTTTTTCCCTTTAGTAATTTAGTGCGAGTTTGCATCGGCTGGCCTAAGCGAAAAGATGAGCATTTACTCACAAGTTGTAAAGCATGTCGGCCATGTTCCGCCGGTAGTACAAAGCGTTTCTGTAGGCTTGCTCAGCCTCTGCCATCTTCCCCTGGTTCTTCAGAACATTTCCCAGGTTCCCCCAGGCTACAAAGGACAGAACAGTGAGATACAGTGCTGGATTTTGTTTTTTTTCTTTCTTTCTTTCTTTCTTTCTTTTTTCCCCCCAGAAATAACAGTATAAAACTAAATATAGGACTGGCTACATGCAAATCCCATCATCTCATCATTAACCCATCACAGGTTTTCTATGGTTTTCTAAAATAAATTCTAAACTATTCCTGTGACTGCTATGTGTCATTTATTATTAATCTTTAATCTTGTAATGAATCTTATTAATCTTTAAATTAAACAAGTATCGATGTGGAGTGCATTATCCACATGGACCCTCATGGTCACTAAATGTCCTCAATGGAGCATGTAAAAAAAAAAAAAGGCAAAATGTTTTAACTAACCTTTAGCAGGGTTCACAGTTATCCCTGACTTGTACAGCATCTCCTCATTATGCCAATCCTGATTCCTCAGAAATGTCTTAACTCCAAACAGCAGCACCAGAGAAGCACTACAGGTGAGCACCAGAGTCCTGGATGAGTTTGTCCTTAGTCTGATCCAGAGTGACCTCATCCCCACTGCCACCAGCAGACAAAAACCCATGCTTGGTATATAGAGGACCCGCTCTGCCACCACGAAACCGACATAGAAGAAAAAGTTGGTGGCAGGGAGGAAAGGGATGGCCAACAGCGCTAATGAAAAGACAACTACGTTCTCGGTGGTGGGCAAAGAAGTTCTAGCTATATGGTGCTTTTTTGTCCCATTGGCCCCATTTGTCTGAACAGAGTCTGAGTCTGGAATGGAGTGTTCATAGTCAGAATGATAACTGTGTCCATTTGTACTGGACTTTCCATTTGCTACATGGGTCTTCCCATTTGTCTCCTTCTCCTTGCATGTTCGGGTATAAAGGCCAAACCATGCCAGTGCCAGCAATGTGGCATAAAATATGACAGTATGGAAGTTTCTCCAATCAGTGATGCTCCTTAGAAGAGGCAGCGCGTCCATGGACCAGTCAAAACTCAATCTGTCCGGGCAAAGGAGGAGCCACACATTAATGGCAGGCAGGTAGAAGAAGGTAAGTGCCCTGGTCAGAAAACATGGGCAGTCCGCTGCAGGGTTGTCAGAGTTGGAGAAGTTTGGAGGTTTATTGCCCATCCAGTAGAGGCGGAAACCCAGCAGGAAGATCCCCCAGGAGCCCAGAAGAAAAACACTCAGCAGGAGGTGCATATTCTTCTTCTAAAGCACAAAAAAAAAAAAAAAAAAAAAAAAAAAAAACCTGTGAAAATCCAACTTTCAATCAAAGTGAAATATTTATAGAAACTGAGCTGAACTAGTTATATGCATGGTTTGTAAATTTGAAGCCAGAGATTAAATCTTTACCAGATCCAGTCTTTAACTTGACAATTGTTGTAGATCATAAAAGCAGTTTTGGAACAAAAGTAGTGTTCATACACATTTTGGTTAACCATGAGCATATACTATGTATGATTTCACCATGACATCATCCAGCATTATATTTATCATATATGTATATAAAGAAACAATCCTTTTTACTTCGGAGTAAGTTTAAAGGATTTGCAATCAGTGTTATCGATTTAATATTCTAAGCCAATTGTATACATGGTTTCCCCCTGTCTTTTCACATTATTTTTATTGGGGTTGAAATCATAAAAATGAAAGATGTAGACGGCTGGTACACAACGTATGTAACGATGAAAAGACCATGGTGCAGTTGCCTTGGGCTACACTTGGATTTCTCTGAATTTCGCAAGTAAATGTTAATTCCAATACCTATCCATCATACAACAGTACCATTATTAGACGCAGTCCTCCTGCCAACATGGAAATGATTATGGTATATTTATAGAGTGTTTAATCTTTTAACACTAGGAGGATAAATGGGTTACTTGTCTATTGTTCCCTGCTTACTGACTGCTGACCAGCTTGCCACGGTACTGATAACAGAGACGTGCATTGAAGTGACTTTATAACTTTCTGTTCAGCTGTCTGTTCTTTTGCAATACCCTGTATGAACAAGTGCTAAGTAGCCTCATTCTCCACATATTACTTATAAATACAGTTCATGTTCTAAGCTTCCAAGTGAAAATATGGTTATAGATAAATTAGCTATGTCATCCCAATTTACTTTAAGAAAGCGGTGTCATGGGGTGGACAAATTATACATTCATTAGTTAATCCACTAGATAAATGGAAACCCCAACGTGCAGCCTTGTGTCACGTTTGGTTGCCTGGTAACCGAAGTGAGGAGGCTACAAAGAGATTGCAAATATAATGCGATAATGTATGGTGAACTAGTAGGTAAGACAGTAATTTAGACTTACACAGATTAAGGGAAATGAAGTGAATGGAGTCTCAAGGTGACTCAGTGTTGTGCTAGTATGACAGTTATTTTTACAGAATGAATCTGGGTATGCTGATTATTATGGATAGTAAAGAAGTGGCTTATGTGTAAAATACACTATAGTTACAACACAACAGTGCGTAGAACCACTGTGATACATATTACAATTAATAATTTTGTTTTGAAAAATCAGCAGGAAGTAGGAGCGGCATGGTGGCGTAGTGGTAGCACGTCCACCTCACAGCAAGATGATGTGTGGGTGGGTTCCCCAACCACAGTCCAATAACTGGCTGTTCCAAATTGCCCATAGGTGTGGATGTGAGTGTAAACGGTTATGTGTGTCTTGCCCTACAATGGTCTAGCGAGCTGTTCAGGGTGTACCCCACGTTTGCCCAGTGTCAGATGAGATAGGCTCAGTCCTCCCTGCGACCTTAATAGGATTAAGCGATTTGACAAATGAATGTGTGAGTGGGTATTATTAGGTAGGGTTCATTTTCTGGTTTTTGAACCCTCTGGTCCACTGAGCAACTACGGATGATGAAATCTTCTTGTCTCTGGCACTCAGGCTTTTTTTTTAATTAATTAATTAATTAATTAATTAATTAATTAATTATTTTTTTTTAACCTGTCCTGGCCAGCATCATAGCAAGCAGAATGGCAGTCTGGTTGCAGTGTTGTGCCGAACAAATCTGCTTTTCCAAGGGGAGGTTT
>JBCNYH010000004.1:23618165-23628856 GCA_039654325.1 Tandanus tandanus
ACACACCACACACACACACACACGCATACACCAAACATACAGAAACCACACACAAACACTTAGCTACAATAGCAAGAAAGAGCTGCTGCAGGGAGTCCTCAAACCCCACTCAAAAGCTAAGACATCTCAAGAGGACCTGGAGAGTACGTTTAATTAAAACTTGGCAATGGTAAAAAATTCACTAAATAATATAAGAAGCCTTTAGGTGGTAAAAATATTGATGAATAAACAATGCTAAAATGACTCCAGTGCAAAGTAGCAGCCAGGAGCAGGTGTGTGCTGCATTGGGACACACGGCTGTAGCTTTTTCCATAAGAATTTTACTTTAAGAATTTGCAAAAGAGAAATATGTAATAAGAGTGTGTGATCATTAACTGCTCAGGAGTTAAAGGGACAGTCCATCATTAACAACTTAAATATTCCTACACCAAAATATAGTATATATAAGTTAATTTTATTGCCAATTTGTTGGTTACTGCTATATTTTTCCACTGACTTCAAAGGAGGACATTGCAAATGCAGTTACAATACCATTCAATAAAAGTCGTCATTCCATTAAATATTATGCCATATTTCACTGCAAAGAGCAACAGCTTTTTTCCCTACTCACTATTTTCCACCAATGTCGAAAATCTTATGAATGAGTAATCCGGGTGTACACAGTGAATGCTTGACTCAAAGATCCACAATGCAATACAGCAATACGATGAAATCGTGCTGGGTAATGGATTGGCACGGCGAATCGGCTGACGATCAGATGGCAGGCATGATATTAGTATCAAAGTTGAATCTTTGGAGGCTGGAATCTGTTGGAGCAGAGTGTACAAATGATGTGAGAGCTCGACAGACTAATAGGATTAAATCGTTGTGCATAGCTGTTTTTAGATGATTCAAGAGCTAATGCCTATTGGTGTCTTTCATAACCAGATTTGAAAGTAACATGAAACTTTAATCTGGTAGCATATTATTGCTATTATTATTTGAGGAATTGCTGGATCACATTTGTGTGGTTGTGGAGGGGTGAAAAAAAGAAAGAAAAAAAAACAAAACGGAGGGAACACTAGAACTCTAGTGATGCCTTTTCCAGTCAGGGGAAACATTCTTGTGAGACCGCACACCTCTGGCCTCTTGAGGGGCCAACAGGATCACGTGAATGCCAACACCAAAAAAGTCCACAGCGCTTCGGCCAGAGATTCTGAGATGGCTCTTGTCAGAACCTGTTTGGCTATCCCGTTCGCCCTGCCGTGAGTAGCGTGGGCTTTCACGCTGGGCTAGAGCTGAGCTAATGAGGAGTGATGTCCAAACTATAATCTGGATGTGCATTCCCCAGACTAAAGGACAAATTCAGTAAACTCTGCGGCTGACTGCGAAACCCATAGTGGTGTAAATAGCAGTCTGATGTTTCCAGACCAGCGCTGCCTGGCTACACGAAAAACAAAGGCATGAAATTTGAGCCAAAAACAAAAAGACACTATAAAAAGTATTCAAAACATATTTGCAGTGAAGACATTTGAATGATGCTTGATTTGCACATAACTTAGTATCTGACAAATTGTAAAAACCCAATAAAAACATGATCTCTCACCAATAAACAATGTAACGCTGTTGAAGAGAGCATTAAGGAAGCAGAAAGCAGTTAGGGAACAGCGTTTTTCGGCCAAGTATGGGTCATCACACACAGCGTCGGTGTCTGAAAGGGCCACATTCATATTTTGCGAATGCCTATTGGGAGGTCCTCTGCTGCGACCACTCAGCTTTGCTTTCAAAGCCTTTGTCTTCAGTTTCTTCCCATGAGAATGCCTGCGGCTCAATAATAGAAAACTTTCTCATCCCCAATGGTGCTTGTAAAGAAATCTTAAGAACGTTCTACTCATAAGAATAATTGCTGTTGTTCTTTTCAAGTTTAAAAAAAGCAGGACTGTACACACACTCAACTGCTACAGAATAATACGAACCAACAAATATAAAGCATTACAACATTTGGCCATGTGACCATTTCTGTTCATGCTTTGTATTCATAAGTGGTTATATTGTGTCTGGGACAACAAGACTTCGTGACGAAGGAGCCATCCTTGTGCATTCCACAGTGCACTTCAGGCTTTAGACAGCAAACATGCTCAACAAAGGACAAGTGCTTCCCAGACTTTAAAATACCATCTCCATTTAAGAAAGCAGGACTATATGGTAAGGCTAGATGTCTTTCGACTGAGGGTCCAATGTTTTCACTCCATTTTTTCTTGAAGGAAACCTTGGATTCGAAAAATGACTATAGCCTGGCTCTGAAACCGTAGGCTCACTCGATATCAGTACACTGCCATATGCAGATCAGGCAGCATGTCATTCTTCATCATGTGCTCTTTCAAGAAAAAAAAAAAAAAGGTCAATCTGCAGACAGGAAGAATTTAGGCCCGAGGATATGGCTGGGAGGAAAAAAAAAAGGAAGAAAGGTAATTTGGCAAAAAAAAAAAAAAAAAAAAAAAAAAAAAACGTACAAATCAATTCAGGGAAAAATGTCGTAATGATTTAGACTCCAGCTCAGATTTATGAACCACCTCAGAATGCTGCTGCTAGAGCAACTGACAAAAGCAATGGAAATGAACTTCTTTTTCATAGTTACAAATGGTCCCAGTGCATTCTATTTAGTTTCAAATGTCATATATCGGTTTGGCAGACAATTAGTAAAAATGTCGGTGTAATTGATGTGGAAATAAAGCGAGTGAGAGAAAATTCACCCAGGCCATAGGCCAATACAAACACACACAAAGTGAGGGTCAGAAGTTTTGTATTTGGTACAAACCAACTCGAGCTACCATGAAATTAACATTGTCATGGGTGGGTGTTTTTCATCTCAGTGCAATAAAAGCAACATTAGCAAGCTTGCAGAAACACACACAAGGGCAGGTTGACTGTGAAGGCTTGTACAGAACTATAAATACTCCAAAATGTATTGTGGGATGTCCCATGTAATGAGCAGAACACAGCGTTACACTCAGCGGCCTATCTCCATGTCCATCTGTCTCACTGTCTGTCACCAAGTTCCCAATACAGGTGGATGGAAAGCCAAAGGGGATGCAAATTCAGATTTTTTTTTTAAACCACCCTGGGACATCCCACCCATGGAGCTTTACACACTGCTAATAATTTATATTTCCATTCCCCCCCCTTACATTGTTCATCACCTCCCAAATTCTTCAGCATTCACATATTACTAGCAGAATTTCATATACAAAAGCATCCTCTTTAATTGGGACCATCAATAGCCTGATTAATAGGGATAACGCTACATTCCATTTACATCAGAAGCCAAGCTAGGAAAGTCACACTTTTCTTGACCATGTTCCAGTATAGAAGTTGAAAAACCATTAACAGCAATTTCTAACCAAGTTAGCCATTATTAGCAATAAGAGTTATATAACGCAGTCCATTATGTTTGGTGCAGGCGAACACTGTAGCAACATGTCAACAGATAGAAAAAGAAAAGCACTGTGTGTGTATAGCCAATTTAATGAGATGCACAATATAGAAGTGCTTATAAACAGTACACTATTGCAGCTTTCACTCTGTTCTGTTCTGTTCAACAGCCATCTTGGATTCTGAGGTTGAGGTAGGTAGGCTCCCCTGACGTTTCTGAGTTAGGTATCTGACATCCAAGTTTGCGGTGTTGAATTCGATATTTCCAACTGGGGCTCGGAAATCCTGGCTTACCAGTACAAATAGAATGCAACATAAGTACCAAGATTTCAGCACATTACCCCAAGTTTTGTTACATTAAAATAGAATTTAGCATGGAAGATACAAGATCTGAAAGGGGAACCGCAAAGATGTGGGCTGTGAGATGTTCATTGTAATATGTTTGTCACGCTATAAGAAACATGCAATTTCCAAGATCCACTTTATTTCATGTCACAGTAGATAAAGTAAGACAGGCTACTGAGAAAACTGCTGCTCTACACTATTACCTGCCACCTGATTCAAGGGACAAATCCCTACTGCCCTCGTTGCAGCTTAGGAGCATGCTCTAAAACCATCATCAAATGCATCTGAAATTGCAGATATTTTTTCCTCAAGGCCATTTTTTTTTCTGTTTACTTTGTAGTGGCATCATATTTCACTTTCAGGTTGTGAAAGAAGAATCCAGCCGAGACAGGTATGCTACTTGGCTTAGGGGTGGCAAGCTTGGACTGCTTCCCTTAGGAGTTGTTATGTGAGTTAGGTATATTATAAAAGAATGTTGCTGCAGGATACTGCTCTGTCGCATCACTTACAGTTCAGTACACAAAACACACCACTGTGATTGATGGCCACATTTCTCCCACCACTCTACATACCGAAAAGAGGCATCCTATGAAAATACGAGATCCCAAAAGGGGTGGTTTTTATATCCAAGAAATCTGTGCTATCTTGTTAATAGTTTGATGCAGAAGAACTGAAAAGAATGTACTGCCAATTCCCTCGTGGTGGATTATGTCTGCAGGTAAGTTATCATCAATAGCAGGTGTTAGAACCAATAAAACAACCTGCCTGAGCAAGATGAGCTGAGCTGAGTGATATACACCCACGTTATAGCAGCTCATAAATCACCCACACAAGGAAGAGCACTGTTTTACAACACAAGCGCAAGGATAAAGCCTAGTTGTTTTAGTGTCCTTGTTCTTTTCCTTCAAAAGGTAGACTCATGGAGAATTTCTAAATGACATGATTTTTACTTGAAAAGAAAAAAGCAATTTAAACAAGCTAAAAGAAAGAAAAGAAGTCTGAGCGTAAGCTTTGGTTCCGAGATCCTGTCAATTCAAGAAATATATGTATTTTTTATTTTTTTTTAATTCACAAAGAAAAGCAACTGCAAGCGATTTAGCATCAGAATTGACCCATATGTTATTTATTCATTTACTTTACTCAAAAGATGAAGCGATTCCTTGTTGGTTGAATCATAGGTCTGCAGTTTAGCGTTCCATGAATAACCATCACTGAGAACTACAGGCGTTGAAACTAGAGATAAAAGAAAAAAAAATTATTCAGTTATGTATTGCAATTCTTACATGCGGTGCTCCAAGTATTGGTACACAAAAAAAAAAATTTTTTTTTTCATTTCTTTGCTTGTATTCGAGGTGGGGAAACATCGCTGTTCCTCTATGATCCTACAGATGTGAGTGGTCCTAGAGGTTCCTCTATAGTCCTACAAACAAAAAGGTGGAATAAATTATAATAGCCATTTGGGACATTTATAGAGTCGTGAAACTAACAAAATTATAAATACAGATCGAACTGGCACCACTGTATCATGATAATATTCTATTAGGTGGTCCTGGTGATTCCCATCCCTATTTAAAAGAAACCGTTTATTTGATTGAGACTGTACTTGACCAGTCACATACCTTAAGTGGCAAACCTGCAAAACATCTCGTTCATTCACCTCATTCAACTCTTTTCAAACCAAAGTTTTCATTGAACATTTATTTTTATTTAAATTTTTTTTTAAATCTAGTGGCTAAATCATGCTCTAAATATTTACTGTATCAGTGCTCAAAGTCTCTTAATCTTCCAGTCAGAAACTGATATTTAATCAAGAGTCTGTAGTTTGTAATCAGTATTAAGTCATTTTCTTTGAGACAACACTTTCCAGTTGAAATTCACACAATAAGTATGTACTGTGCACAGTGCAGTATATGGAAGTATACTAACGGAAGTATGCAACCTGAGGCAGCGCTGGTAAATATGTCTAGAATCAAAAGAATGTTTAAATGAATACATTTTTTTTTTTAACTATCGTAATGTTGGAAGTCACGCAGGATTTTCACCCACAGACTCCATCAGGCAACAGTGTGAGGGTACAGACTGTAGTTTTTTCCACTAATTGGTGTTAAGTACTCCATCTTTAAATCTAAATATACAAGATCATGCAATTGCATGCTGAAAAACCCCTCCATACCAGAATGAAAAGCACTGGAACCTTTATCGCTAAAATCCTATTACCGGCTTAAAAAGCACTTTACAAATGCACAACATTGACTGCTGCTCATCCTTTGCTTCTGAAAGCAATTGTGAAGCATCCTATCAATTAGCCTAAAGAGCCGAACGTTTCATGCTCTGTGAATCTTCTTGATTGGAACAGAAGCCTTTTTATCCCAGTTTGACCCCGGTCTGAAAGTACATCCCACGTACTGGCCTCTACACAACAGGGGGTGTTTTGTCATGCTGCAAGCCCCTCCGGCCAGGGGACATTAAATCAGCTGGACTTTGTTCCTGTCTGCACTGGAGGTCGTCTTACAGAAAGGGTAGTCAGTCTGTCCGGTTCTGAGGTTGAAGCCCGTTCTTGCCACCAGCAGGCTGCTTTATCATTCAGGCAGAAATGAGGAAGCAGACGGCACATGAATAAGAACAGGTCTGAAGAATGCAGAGGTCTGGCTGAGAGGAACATGTGGCACAGGGATGGGAATGTTAGACCAGAGCTCCAGCACAACTTGGGAGATTGGCATTTTACCCAAACACTGAAGAGACATTTTCAGAGGAAATGGCTTTTCTGTTCTGAAGCTGATGTGTGGGTGACAGTTTCGGTTACTGCCTATACAGTTGGGTGTCTAGATTTGCAAGATTGATTTCAACTATCTGCCAGTTTTTCTGTTAGTATAGCTCACAACAGGACTCTTAGTATTCACAAACTGTTGTTCTAAAACATTGAAAACAAAACCCAGTTGGAATCTGATGAATGTCTTTTTAGACTGCTTTAGTTGGCTTCAGTCTCGCCAATGAAGCATACCGACTCCAGATCTGAAGCCACGTGGCGGATGTTCTGCACTTGCGGGTTGGAGTGCCTGTTTGCACAAGGCACAGGAATTATTTATGAGCCATAAACAACCTGAGCCAGACTATAGTATGGCATATTTTAGCCAAGACTCACTGCAGTTACAAGTGTAGAATTTAGCATCGTAAATACCAACTCATCAATAGACCACAGCAAAGCACCTATGCTGAAATATTAATGACAATGATACAGAGCTAGAACAACCCACACATATGCAAAATATCAGAGTGTGCCAGGCGAAGTACATCACTATGATTAGATGTCTGGGTTATCAGTCTTTTATCTGGAGTAAAAACAAGTTCAGGTTGAGACTTTTCTTTCAGCGTGTTCTTTCCTCCTTGTCCAATAACCAAATTACAAATAACTGCAATATGTTTGAATATTTCTTGGTCCCGTGACACACCTCAATTCTGGAACTTAATACTGCATTACAGACATTGACCCAGGATGCAATGTGGCCATCGTTACTAAGAGCAAAAATGAAGGCGCAATCCAAGCACAAGTAATGTGAGAAGACTTCAGCCAATAGACAAAACAAGATTTGCTGTTCATTCAAGGACACACACGAGATACTAATTCCAAGACATTATGTAGAGCAGATAGAAACTAAAGCCCTATTTGGACTGCATCAGTTTTTCAAGGGGAGGTGGGGCAAGGTGTTTATTACCAGCATATGTCTGGGATTTACTCCTGTCCAACTCATCATGTTCGTTCTTTTATTTTACAAACTGTCCATTCTCCTGTCTGGAAGAATTACACAGACTTTTACCTAGCATAAGAGCTAAAACAAGCAAGCAATACCAAAATAACTAGTCTGCATTTATATAATATGACATTTATAAGACAATCCTATTTTTTGAATAATTCACAACTCACTTATCCCATACAAATCAATCATAATTATTACAGATGTCCTCCAGCAACATACTCAACAGGCATGCGTCTGGAAATCTTATCCTCTCTTGCGAGTATAAAAGACCACAATATTGTAATTCCCTTGCTGGAAAACTTTAATTTGTTAGCCAGTTATTACTACATCCCTCCTTAGTCTTTAATATTGAAATTGGTTGTCTGATTTTACCATCAAGTTACATTACATTACACTTTTTACTCTAGTTTATTACGTTTCTGGGCAACCAATACATGGAACTAGGTAAGTATAATTGTCAAGTGGGCTAGCTAATGGATTTATGAATTGTCATTCCTTAATGTGGACATGTATATCAAGAATATGGTTACTTGCCCTGTGTTTTCAGAGCTAAAGCCAATGAAATATGACGTTCTGATAAATTCTGACACATCAACCATTGCTCATCATAGAACTGATGCTCTAGACAGGATTGCGATTAACCAGGCTTTTTGCACAGCACAGTGAAATCCATCATCACGAGAGCCAAGCTAGTAAATCAATGAGAAGGAATGAATGATTGTGTGATGAGGGCTGAAATTCATTCTTTCATTTCTCTCCAAGGCGTATGCACATCTCCCGATAAGTACATTGCATTCTGACTGGAAAGGGCAAAGAGTCAAATGATGAAAAAAAAACCTATAACAGAGTGGCCAAACCTATAACAGCTTCCTCCCACCCTACATCCTGCATTTATTTCACAAGATCAAATTCATCTTAGTCATCACACATACATACTTCCTCGCCACCTGTATACCCTACGTGCAAAAAAAATAAATAAATAAATAAATAACAAGCATTCCATAGCAGCACATACACTGTTACTGGTAAAAAAAAAAAAAAAAGACTTCTCCGTCAATTAAAGTTCCTAACATGCAACTTTTTCTTTGCGCTAATGAGCGCGCTGGAGCCCAAAGCACACTTTCACGTCCACATTAATTATAAAGCATCGCAGGGGATCCTTCACAGCATTGCACAGTGTGATCTCATTAGATACAATCACATCAGAGCTGCCATCACTGAACGTCTCGCTTACAAACGCACACATTATCCACCTCCCATTAGGTATCTGGTTCCTAATTGAATTTACATATGTTGCTTTGGTGACCTGGGACTGAGTCAACATCTGACCCTGCATGGTATGGAGATGGGGAGGCACCAGGTGAATATATTCATTATATTATCTACTGGAGGACTGCAGGCAGAGACATTTATAATGAATAACAAACCATGAAAATATTCTTAGGGCATTTTTACACTTGGCTTGAATATTTATTAAATACTGTGCACTGAATATTAAATTCACACCCTGGACTGATCCTGCATTTGTTTGGGAAGGGGATCATAATCACAGGTTTGTCTTCACAGAGAAGAATTTCTTCTAAACCGTAAATTGACTGCGTAATTTCATGTCACTCGGGTTTACAAAATTATAAGGTTTGCTGTTGTTTCCTCCCCACTGATACCAACACTCTAGTGATAAAAGTAGAACTTTTTGGATACATGGCATGACATTACAATGCCGGGAAATCACACCATTATTTTTTCTCGTCTTTCTGTACTTTCCATAATTGAGCCATGGCCAACTTCAATTTGACTTGGCTATCAACCAGGAAGGGCGAAGGCTATTAAGTGCCATCACGTGCAAGTGGCACCCGCCGACTGGATCTTTTTGCTGCTCATAAAGGCTGCGTAACACACTTGAAGAAAAAATAGTTTGCCTACTTCGATATGCTTGAGCTCTCAGACGTCCATGATTGAGTAGTATTACTATAATTAACAGACGATGTAGAGTATGCCATTTCAATCTCTCCTTGAAAGCACAGCTCTCTTAGCTCTCAGGCATGGATGGCTGTGGAATCAGTGGGATTCAAACTAGCAATCTCCAGATGAGAGGACGAGACTCATGTACTTGCACCACATGTGCTAGCTACAGTGTCCCAGACCTATAAAAGTCTGGCCTTACACGCCAGACATTCTTTATCCTCAGCTGATCATGAAACATTGAACACTGAACATATAGCTTTCACCCCTGATGGTTTGGTTGAAGTAAGCTCCAGACCACAGATTTCAAGAGGACCAGGGATCGGAATGCTCCCGGGCTCAAAAATGTAGAGTTTATGATCCAATAGAAATGCATGAACCTGAATTGCTATTGCTTGTTTATATCGGCATTCGGAACAAGATTACTTTCCCCTCCGTGCTTACAGATGTGGACAAGATGACGGTTGATTGCATGTCTTTAAGTAGGCGCCATCTGTGTAACTAAGCAGACATTCCGTAACAATCTGAAATTATACATGAACTAAACAAAATGAGAGCACTTGCAAGTCTATGTTATAATTGTGGCGAGATGAAACAGCAATTAGGCATCCCAAATTACTACCAAAAAACAGCTCGCCGCATGCAATTCAAAGTCATAATTCTCTTTAACCAGTGGCTGCAGTGAAAATTAGAGATCGTATTTAAATATGCTACAGATCATATTGATTGTGTTTGCCTAAAGACATGACATTAATTCAAAAGATGGTAAAATGTGCTGAGTATTGCTGTTGCGTGAGATGAGGAAGGATGGTAAATCCATAAAAATACTGAAAAAAGAACCTAACTGCCACTTAACTATTTTTAAATGCTTTGTCTTCCACATGGTGTCAATTTGAGTCTTTGCAAAGGAGCTCATTTACGCATTTCTGACTTTATAGGCGCTCTCAGAAACCACACGGCCATGCAAGTAAGCAGTTGTACTTTACGGGCTTTTGAATTTGCAACTGATTTTTTTTTCTCCCCCCTTCAGATAATCTCACAAACCAACCATCAGTTTACATTGGAGTCAATGATAAATATATTATACAGTACAGACATACATAGACTGTTTGGGGATTTCAGAGAAAAGGGACTTTGAAAAGGGGGGGGGGAGGGGGGGGGGGGGGGGAGGGGGGGGGGGGGGGGGGGGGGGGGGGGGGGGGGGGGGGGGGGGGGGGG
>JBCNYH010000004.1:23641316-23653444 GCA_039654325.1 Tandanus tandanus
TATATATATATAAAGCCCCCTTACGCATGTCGAACAACAGGTCCATGACAGAAAATTGGACAAATTCCTAGTACAGCTGTGGGTGTGTCATATGAAACCCACCTGCTGTGCAATGGAAAATGCCATCGCAGACCCCTATCGTGTTCGCAATTCTCAAAAAAACAGGCCGATTTCCTGTATGTTTTTCAATGTCCTATGATTTCCCATGAGTACGCTACAATATATATTTGAATTTCATATGCATCTGGGTCATCTGATGCTTTCAGAATTTAAACAACAGTCCTACATTTGCTCCACGTTAAACCCACAGGGCTTCGTTTTTACCCGACAGTGCGTATCTACGTCATGTAAAGTACATAAGGTTGTACATCAACCGAGCATCACAGAATTTTTTTTTTTATCTTGCAACAACTATATCCACTTGGTATGAACCTTGTACAATTTGCCTTGGTGACCTGACCTATTTTCCCCACAAATGACTTTTCCGATTTGTTTTACTGACCCTAGACATGACAGTCTTGCTTTCTTGTCTACTTTTATTGTCTTCTAAGATCTTTTAGATAAAGTCAACATGAAGCAACAGCAACTGCTATCAGAAACAAAATGCATTTTTCACATCATGAAGATCAGCCAGTGTCTAGCAACACAAAACTATAAATCTCTAAATTTACTACAGTGGAGATTTGTACCCTCTGAGGCTTCTGAAAGAACAGACAGATTTTACCACAATATAACAATAACCTGATCTGCATATCTTTGGACGGTGCGAGGAAACTGGAATACCTGGAGGAAACCCACACAGGCACAAGGACAGCATGCACACTTAATGACGGCAGGTTCGAACCCAGAACCTTCTCACTATGATGCATTAGCTCTAACCACTGCGCCACGATGCTGCAACATGACACAGCCTAAATATTCCAGCAATCGAGTCAGCAGCTATTTTCATTAGCATAAAGTTCTTTAGGTGACTCATTAAACGATTCAAAGACCTAAACAGTTAATAAATTTACTGTAAGCAATAAAAACAAGCTCAAACTCAGCTCATAGAGTCCCAGAGAACCAGAAAATACTGATACAAAGATAATGCAACCAAATCACGGAAGAAAAATAAGGATCCACACCACATTATTAAAACAACTGGAATTAAAGTCTACACTGGTATCACATTCAGTTGTATATGACTGTTTAATTATTAAGGTGATGAAACATTTTCATCCAGATGGGAGGAGTCTCTTCCAAGATGACTCCACCTACATTCACACATCCATGGCACGAGGGAGTACAGAGTTGGGATGAAAATGATGTAATGAATCGGGAGTGACGTTGTAGACATCATTAAAAGACCAACAAATTTGATCATCTCTCCATTATAGGTCAACAGACTTGTAGAATTGAGGTTAAGGACAGCTATTGCTGCCATATAATGAGCCAACACATTGAGCGAAATACTTTATGCCTGCATGTTCATTATCTCTAATTTGATGTTATGAACTACATTATTGTTTAAATATATATCGTGTTCCAGTGCAAGGTTAACTTAATCAGAAAGAATAAAACACTTTGCCTAGTTATTAAATGAATGTAAATCACTTTTGTATAAATATGTGACCCATCACAGCAAAGTGGGTATTAAACCGAAAATTATTACTTTTGAGTTATTGGTTCCATTTTGTAGCTGATATTCTAATCTTTCAAATGATACCAAATTTTCTAGCATATTTGTCTCATTTTGGAGTATCTAACCAAAACCTGCCAGGAATTTTCAACCTTTTAAGCATGCAACTCTGGAGAAAATCGGGTTCAGATGTTCAACAAAGTATTTAATAATTTCAGACTTGATACCCACTTTGCTGTGATGGGTCACATATTATGCATTTCTATCTTAGCTGGTAGTGCACATATAACTGCAAACTGTTAATTATTATTACTATTTAAAACTCATACTATGTGCTAATACATTTGGGCTGAAACAGCACAACAGTAACATAGCTGTACTACCATGTATGCCCTTGAGGCATATTAAATATTGTTAACTATTAAGAGTTCATAATATGACTCCCTCTTAATGACTCATTGTCTCCTGTGTCAGCTCAATGTTTACAACACACAAAATTACCTGTTACAATACTTCTTCAACAGTATTCTTTCTGAATATCATTCAATTATATCATTATCAGTTCTTTAACGAACATGTAAAAAACTGACACCAAATCCAAAAAAAGATATAAAACCATGAGCTGAAGTTTGGTGGCTTTGTTTGAAGCCTTCACTGAAACCCAGGTGGCGGATATAAAACCCCGGCCAGCGAGTCAGTGTAGTTAATACCACAGGTGACAAGCTTATTGGAAAATCTGCTCAACCTACACAGGCTCAGGTGCAGAAGCAGAAAGAGGCAAACAACTTTCAGTGCATGGCAATTTCGCATGGCAGTTTGGACATGATGCCATTAATTTACATGACTATTGTGGAGACAGACATTAGCAAATCTTAGAAGCACCTGCAAGGCACGAGACAAGGTCTCACCCATGAGTATGACTGTCAATTACAAACTAGAGTGGGGGTGGGTATGACAGCCATGCATACGTCTACAACAAACGGAACATGCCAGAATAGACTAAATGCATGGAATTAATATAAACAGCACAACTTTCTTTTCAAAACATTCTTTTCAAAGACAGGTGATAATCAACAAAAATGAGCCCAGAGAAATAATTTGACTTACTAAGTCAGATCCAACCCTATGATAACAAGCACCAATTAGAACCATTCATTTATTTGTTTGTTGAGCCACTTAATACTTCTAGGGTCATGGGGAGGCTGGAGTCCATCTCGGCAGTCTTGGGCGAAGGCAGGGTAAATCCAATCCATTGCAGGGCCAACACACACAACCATTTACACTCACGTCTAGGGGCAATTTGGAACAGCCAATTAGCCTAAACTATATGGCAACCCAGAGGAAACCCACTCAAGTACAGCGAGAACATGCAAACGCCACACAGAAACACCCTTGCCAAGCTCAGGACTCGAGCCCAAGACCTTCTTGCAGTGAGGTGGACGTGCTAACCACTACCACCCCAAAAGCAATATTCTGCCCCCTTGTATGCAAGAATGTGGGGTCAGTGGTGTAGTAGTTAGGGTGCTGGGCTCATGATCGCGAGGTCATGAGTTTGAATCCCCATTTGACCCCCACAATGCAAAGACCCCTGGGCAAGGTCTTAGCCATAAGTGTGCCTCTGTCCACCCAGCAGTATAAATGGGTACCAGTAAAAAATACTAGGAAGGTAACCTGTGATGAAGTAGCATCCCATCCAGGAGTTGAACTCCTAGTCGCTTCAAGCTATGGAAATCAGGGATAAGCTCCGGACGGATGAGACAGTAGGCTCGGGTGTAAAAAGCCCAACAGACTTACCTTGTATGCAAGAGCTCACAGGCGCCCATTATTGGCTAGGGATGGCTGTAAGGGACAGGGAGGTGAACGTATGCCATCCCTCACTCTAGTAAGACCTTGGCCAATTAGCTCTCATAGACTACCAGCGGCCAAGCATCAACCTGGACGTGAACTTGTGATCTTTAGAATGATAGCTGCACACCTTGTCAATGCACCACTCTGGAGCACAGCTATTATTGTGACAAAATTCAATGTTTTCTAAGAAACAAATGTTTACTTGGATCATCTTTTAATCTGAAAGAATAAAAATGTGTTCATGATGGTGCTACTGCACTCACTTGAAATGCAACCAGCATTATTTGAATTTTAGAAGAGACAGCTCTGTTGATACAGACCGTGTGTCTCCATCCTTTTGTACTCTTGGTGAATCTAATCACTGCTTCTGCATCAGTAAGTCGTCTGCCCACGCCTCTGCTGAATAATTCAATCAGAGGCAAAAGAGGGAAAGAGAGACAGAGGGACCAAGAGACAGATAGGGAGTGTGAGTTTACCACTTCCACAGCTCTAGTGAGTGCATTCCTGCAGCTTAGCGCTCATTAAAAATTCAAGTCACACAAAGTGGGTTAAAACCCTCACACAGAGGACATTCAGCTTGACTCGCCAGCTACAGACACAGACCAAAATTCTTGGATCTGTGGACCAACGTGCATAATCTCAGCACACAATGTCCTGCGTCTCGCTGTTCACCCTGTGCCAAATCCATGCTATGGAAATCAGCGGAGGTCAAAAGGACCCAAGTCTTCCACAGCCTTCTGTTCCGACAGTGTAAAACAAGCCCCTGTTCAAACTGAATCAATAAAGCTGTACAAAAGAAGTCATACGTAAGCAGGGCAAAGTCTTCAAATAAGTGGCTTACAGTATCACACTTCTTCCACAGCAAGCAGGTCTTTGGCCTTTACCTCCTGAAATGAAGGCTGAAACGTGTGAGAAAGATTTGTGTTCTTGGCTCTTCCTAAACCACTTCAAATAACACTCAGAGAGGATGAGTGGTGCAATACCGGAGATAAACCTCCTTCATATGCAAGCTCAGTTCTTTATGAGGTGGAAAGCAGTGCATTCTTTTTTCACCCACTTCCCTTCATCCTCATTTTTTTCCCTCATAAAACGCTTAAAACCACTGACACAAGAAGTGAATAGCCCTGATTATCTCACTACAATGGCACCTGTCAAGTGGTGGGATATACAGTAATATTACTCAGAAATACTACACAAGAATGGCATGAGCTGATTGGATAGCCCTCTTGGGATAATAAGGAATTATCCATCCTGCAAACTCAGGATTACATTTGAATCAAAGTGGTGGGGGGAAAAAAAAAATCATGGTTTGCCATGGATATGGAGTCTGAAATACAAGAAATTCAACAAAACGTCATCCCAAAAAAAAAAAAGCTACGAAGAAAGCTACGCAATATGGCCGTCACATTTTTCAAAGTAAAGAGTCCATTTTTCAGACTGTGAAAACAGTGATAAACAGTCCAATGAGTCCAAAGTTCGCAAATGTTTAATGCTGAGAAAATGTACTGCCAAGTACAAACAAGACAAAAGCATGAAAACAGAAGAATCTTTTGTTCGTCATGCCGGATATCTTCCTTGAAATCACAGATTTATTTCCTTTAAAAAGTAAAACAAATGCTGAAATAAAAACCCGCTGAAATAAGAAAATGGCAAGAACAACGATATACATGCTGAGAAAATGTATTTGCTTCAAATGTTGGGAAAGTAAGACAAATCAGTTTGGTTACTGGAACAGACCAAAAAAACCTATAAATGGTCAAGCTCTGACAGAGCAAAAAAATCCCCTGCAGGAGTCCAGCACCTAATAACAGGGTACAACATACAGGCAGACGCAACAGGCATTGAGAGGCTGAAAATATTGATAATAGGGATATACCAATCTGGTCCAAAGTATCAGTATTTGACATATTTTCCAATCTTTGTTTTTACATTTTTGTTTTATTTATTTATTTATTTTTTACCAACAAATAAAATAAACAATTCCACTATTTAACTAATGGTTTGAAAAAACTATTGGTTCCAAGATCAGATCTGAATTAACCACATGCAACTGCCGCATTCAAAGCCACCAGCATTGCAGACAACCCCTTTAAACCCATCCCATGGACTCTTCTCCCAGAAGGTACAAAAGGAGAATCTGCGACACCACTAATAAACTCTGCAACAGTGTTTTTCCTGAGGCAGTCAAACTACTCAACACCCAGATGCTTTCCAGTTCAAACCAGGGCTAGTCTCATATCTAACCCCATACGACTCAATAGCACTGCACACTGAACTTTACAAAACTGCATTAGACACCTTATGGAATACTATGCTTACTGCTGCTACAGATATATCAGTTACTTGTACACTACCAAATAGCATGCAATGCACAACGCATGTATGGTCCTTTGTATTTACTGTCCTGTACTTGTCTCTATCAGGGAAAAATTTTGATATGGAAATATTGTTTTGTTCCAATATAAACAAGCTATATAGAAGAATTCCATTAAAACCAACATGCCTTGGTTTTTGGATTATTCCAATTTGCAAGGAATGTAAATGTGGCACTTAAAATTCCAAAACAGGGCAACTTCAGAAGATAGGATATGATCAGTGAAACTAAGAGAACCAAGGGATTTAATATATATTAGTATTTACTAAACTGGAATGGTAGAATCTGATAGGTCCACAATTAAAAAAACAAAAAAACATTATTCTGAGGGGGTTAATGCCTGAAACAAAATGACAGTTTTTCATGGTCATCAGTGACATTTGGTGTCATTCTTATGCTTTAAAATGGAAAAATAAACCATAAACATCCCGCTCACCTGACCTGCCTCTGTCATGGTTAAAAAATGTACATATAAATCACTAAATTCTTGTTTTGGTTTCAACAGTTTGTCTATGTTTCTGAGAAAAAATAAGGGCATTCTCTCTTTCCGTTTCAGCTTTAAAACAGGGGGGAAAAACAAAATTCATTTAGAAACACAAAAATCAAAGAATGAACAACACAGAGATTGACCTGGCTATAATTATGGCATTTGTATGTAAAGTTAATAATACAAGTTTTATATCACATTAAAATGCCCTTTCAAACAAAAACCTGTAATGGTCATTTTTCATTTCTTTATTTATAACTGATTCCAGGACGACAAAAATCTAGGACTTTCTCTGAGGGTTAATAAACTGAAACATACCAGACTGCAAAAGTCAGTAGCCAGTAGCATCCTTCTTTCTCAGGTTAATCAATGATAGAGAAAAAAAAACCCCTGACCGCTAGCCTATTTGTTCACTAGAAACATTTTAATACAAACTCTGAGCAGCCTGAGCACTAATTTGTCAGCATTTATGGTTAATGTGTTAAAATGTGATTTATACAACTAGACCCATCATGATCACAACTTTTTGTGAGCAATATCAGGAAAAATGATCTCCGCATAGTTTTGTCTTATGAAAATAAGCACACATTAATTATGGCAATTAATCATGGTCAGGAAAATGATTGGCATTATTTGCATCAATCTTAGAATGGGGCGATTCACTGACTATTGCGACAGGCCTAATACTACATTAGTGTTAAGGCATAAATTGTCTCTGCAAAGCTTATCATACTTACATTTGCATGTACAGTATATTGGTAGATTCATGCAGAAATCCAAGCCTTCTTTGTACACTCCACCTCACTCTTGTTCTAAGTAACTGGTAAATGAGCTGCTCAGCTATTTCAGTGCTGTTAAATTGATGTGCTGTTTTTATGCTAATTATTGGGCATATTATGCCCATTTCCTTTCAGACCACTTTAAAGATATTGAAATGACACATAGTTAAAACGTACGCAGAAATATGGATTTGTTATTAATGGTGAGCTCTAACACTAACCACAGTGAAGAGACAAGTTTATTTCACCTAAAAATGTTACACTGATCATTTTACATCTCTGCAATCATCTAGCCTGCTCATGTGGTTCCGTCTCTGATCAGTGGGGTAAAGCTCCATCAAATCAATTATCAGAGCCAGCACACTGTTGGAGGTCAGGATCACTCTGGCCGGGCCCAGGTGCTTTTATACCTCATTACTGGCCACAAACTGAGTAAGCCAGCTTTCTCAAAGAGTATGACTGGAATCATTTGGTTTGCAGTTACGTAACTTACAAAAGAGAAGATGGTGCTTAACATTTAAGTATTTTCTACTACAATTCCTACAAAACAATGGGCAGTTTTTAAAAGCATCACTCTTTCGCCTGCGTGGACACACACGCAACTTACATTGTTTACTATTTATTGCACTACCTCCACCCTGTTATTATTTCATTACGCTGCTATGTTTATATTTATATCTATGTCTATATCCTATTTGCACTACCTCAACCGTTGCTACTCTGTACATCATTTCATTTTTTTATTCCATCTCATCTTTTTCTTTCGTTCGGCGCTATCTTATTCTTGTGTTGTCGTTTTCATTTAGTACTGTTTTTGCACTGTATTGTTTTTGCACTTAGTTGCACACTTTACACTTTATGTGGCTAGAACAAAAACCTTGGTCCTAGCTCTGTGTTGTTGTTGTTGTTTTGTTTTCAAATTTGATCCTTGTTGTAGGTTTATGTAGCACCTGGTCCTGGAGAAACGCTGTTTCATTTTACTCTGTACTGCGTCAGCTATATGTGGTTGAAATGACAATAAAGCTTCTTGAACATCCTTAAAAATTAATGAAACTAACAAATATTACATATTAAAATACAAAAAAAAAAAAAAAAAATTATTAAATTGACATAATTCCATAAAAGCACTAGAATAAGCAACTGAAATCTACAAGACTAGTGGGTACTACAAGACAAACCTATTTAAAAAAACAAAAAAGCTAGTGTGGATTTTATGTAAACTAGGTGTGAAGTACACTTTTACTGATCTCCTACAGATATATACACACACACTCACACACACACACACACACACATTTACTTTTTACCTGTGTTGAAGTCATAAGATGTGAAGGCAGGTAAGGCAGCATTGATGAATATAAAAGGGGAAAAAAGAGAAAGCACACAATCAGAAAACCATGTGCACAAGTACCTTGTACATACTATACCACACATTCAAAAGATGCAAATAACCTTCTCTGAGACTGCCTAACCTCATCTTTATAAGCCAACTTGAGAAATGTGCTGAAATTAACAGCCTGTCTCCAATATGGCTGTTGGTGTGTTGGACAAACAGGACTCTTGCCCTTCACCATTCATGTGCCTTTGTCTCTTTAAGGAATGCTGTGTGAAGACAAGCCAGATGACTAGCCCAAGGCGAGTAACCCCTATTAAACTGGGTTAAAGCCTCGACAGTCCTTCAGTTCTTCATTCCATTGATGGCCTCTGGATCAGGCACGGCATTTACAATCAGAGCCAATACCAGTGGATGGGACACTAACAAATCGGTCCTGCTGCAGCCCTGTTCTTATTGATTAATTGCTTACAGTTAGGAAATCGAGGACACAGGATTAAAAAGCCTGGACCATACTACTGACTGAGGTCAGCACTGGTGATCTATTTTCATCAATACAAGTCGAAGGACTAAAGCGAAGAACTGCTTATGCATCACGGGCGACACGCCAGGTTTTTCACTAATGGGCTTGGCCTTCAATTCCCCTGAACGACCAGACCAGTGGTGACCTCAACACACCATCCGGGGAAAAAAAACACTGAGTTCAGCATACCGAGAATAGAAACATGTTAAAAACAAAACAAAAAGGTCCTCGATGTTCCTTTAACACATGGAAGGACTAAAGATGGTTGTTATAACAACAAGTGAAGCAAAAATAAACCATATCTAGGACACAGCAAGTACAATCAGTAAACAAAGAGATGATTAATGTTAAAACTTAGCGTCTGTGCTAATGCAAAAAACCTCAGACACGAAAAGTCAATCGGCAACACACACTGGTGTAAGCGACCTTGAATATTTGTGCTTGGGCATTAAAATCCATGCAAACCAAATCTCAAGCACGCAAAGACCTGCTTTCCAGCTGCTTTCCACACAGAATAAACACATTATTGCCTCTCTTGTTAAGCAATACTCCTATTTTCTACATGGATTGTTGATCTGACTAAAACGAATCCAAAAGAAATGCTATTCTCCAGAACGGTTTTATTAAATCAAAAAAATTCTTTGACTGACTTCCATTTTTATGAGAAAATACAATATCCTAGTAATGACTCAGAAATAAAGCACTTGACTAATTAATTTAATTTGGTTGTAAAGTAAGTGCTCATCAAGCTTCATAAAGGATGTAGAGAGGAGACACTTGGTCCTGGAAATCAAGCAGACAGCCCTTGAATTATAATGGCAATAAATACAATACATTTTCGCAATTAAATGTCTGCAGTAATAATATTAAAAAACAACAACAACAACAACAAAAAGACTGGTCTGCTGTGAAACCTGCTGTGTTAGGCTCTGCGCAATAACCCCATCAGAAGATCCAATGCAAATGGTTAAACTCAATACACACTCTATTCAATTCATTAATAATTTTATCCTGGTCAAGAAGGATCTGAAGCCGATCTCAGGAACGCTGGGTGTGAGGAAGGAGTAGACCCCAGATGGGACTCCGGTGCATCGCACGACTACCAGCATTAGAAATAAATCAAACTTGGTTTTCTTTCAGGTCTGATAAGGATTTTCCTTTCGGATTTGAGGGATAGGGTGTGAAGCCCCCTGATAGTAACTGGGGAATTCATAAGTGCCTGTAAGGCTCACGTGGAAGGGGCTTGTCAGTTCACGTCCAGCTTGAACAGCTGGAAATGCTTGCGCATGGTCTTAATAAATTCACTCGCTCTCTCCAAACAAGACCCGGAGAGGGGGTCAGCACTGCCCTGCACAACACCTGTCAGAATGCCTTGTTTTTCTCGCCAAGGCCAATCAGTTATGCATTGTAAAAGACTGACCTCCTCCACTGAGAATTTCAAAATCGTTTTCATTCCGGTCTTCTTTCTTCAGCTAGGCTCATGCCGCAGTATGCGGAAGCTGTCAAATTCAAAGCACCACATCAACAAGATGCTGCATGAGACAGAATTCTTTACTGTTCTTTACTAAAGTCAATCAAAACCCAGTAATTGATTTTTTTTCATGGCATGTGGTATGTCAGGCCACTGCTTAGAGATATGATTGCATTACAGATTCGTGTTGAATCGGAGTCTCATTTCTGTCAGAGCTCTAGCCATGGGGCAATGATAAAACAGACGCGTCTTGTGATGTTTGGGTTCAAAAACACAATTACACTGTAGCAGACATGCAACCCCCACCCGGAGGGAGACAGATATAAATCACAGCAAGGGATTAGGGATTTCTCCGACTCATCTACAGAGGCTTAACTCATTATGTAGTCCACTGCAAGCAGTAAAGTCCAATGGATGAATGAGTTTCACAAAAAAAAAAAAATTGTAGAATATAGGTAACCCTACAATCACCTTATCCTACTTACATGTACACACACACTCACACACACACTACAGAGCTACGAGTACAGAAGGAAAAACAACGAGCAATTGGGGGGTGGGGGGGGGGGGGGTATCAACAGAAAGTACCTTGCAGCAAAGCAAAAGTTATATATCCTTAGCTGCTTCACGTATCATTAATTCAC
The DNA here is from genome assembly GCA_039654325.1 of Tandanus tandanus. Taxonomy (NCBI): domain Eukaryota; kingdom Metazoa; phylum Chordata; class Actinopteri; order Siluriformes; family Plotosidae; genus Tandanus; species Tandanus tandanus. The sequence goes on from JBCNYH010000004.1 coordinate 23,652,394, forward strand.
ATGAAATTCAATTAGTATGTGTTTTTTTTTTCAGCTATCTTTTTTATTTATTTATTTTTTTGCTTGGTGGACAAAGACAATTTCACTTCATCCAAATTGTATTAGTCTTTCAAATTGCATTAACAAGCAAATTAGACTTTTGGGCCTATTTACAGCTTCCATTACTGTCTCTGTGTCTGGGTATCTGAATAATAAGCAATCCATTCTAGTTAGCTTATTTAAATATTGTGTGTGGGCAACAAGAACGCTTGGAAATCCCAGGTGTAAACTGTGGAAATTCAGCCAGCTGTCAACATAGCAGAAAGTTATTTTATCACAGAACTGGTACTTATTTTAGCAAGAACTTTGGCAAGGACGGTCTCAACATCAAGTCGTCTCTTAAGGGACAACATAAACAACTTAAAAAATATATATGTTCTTGGCACTGGCTGTTTGTTTGTTCTCATGACATAAACCTGTAGTCAGGTGCTTTCAGCCTTAAATCAGTATTATCTATTTCTTCCAAATGTCTGTCATTTATGTGTGATGTATAGCATAGCTTATAACATTACAGGACTTCACTATACGGAAGACAAAAAAAATGCAAACAAAACTTAATCATAGCATCTGATATTATAATGCTTGCCTTAGACCTTTACACTGCAGATGCACTGCACACAGACTATCAATGAGCATTTAACCTGCTAGCATGTCAATGTATTTTTAAACAAGTAATCTAATTAGCAACAAAATATTTATGAAATTATACAATTTATGCAAAACACAATATTTAGCTTTCAAATAATTACAGCATTTGGGAAATAAGTATGGGCTTTTTCATGACTACAGTTTGGTGTTAAACAGTAATAGTGATGTGTATTTTGGGAGACAAAGTAATCAGTATAAATATAGTTAATCACTCACTCAACCCTATTAGGGTTGCGGGGAAGCTGGTGCCTATCTCAGCCGACATAGGCAAAGGCAGGAAATACAAAAAAGAGACTGTTATTTTTGTTGTCACTATATATTGTTTGTTTACTTATTCTCATCAATATGATCCAATTTTATATTA
>JBCNYH010000004.1:23655934-23670122 GCA_039654325.1 Tandanus tandanus
TATATATATGTATGTATCAGGACCATATACAGCTAGTTTAAAGGAACTATGAGTATCTGTTTTACTTTATTTTGAGGTAACCGAGTTACAAAAGTTGTGCTAAAGTTGCAATGCACAAATAGTATGGTAAAGGTATAGGTTTGGCTCGGAGTGAATAACTTTTATTTGTTTTCCGAAAACTGCTGAGGTGGCCTGGTTGGTCTCATCACCTGTTTTTTATTTTTTTATTTTCCGCAGTTCAGTTATATGCAATCTAACTGAATTAATAAATGGGGTTAATAAATAAAACTGCTAGTAAGTTAATGTAATGTCACCACAACTTTAGGATACAGCTCTCCTACCACACAGACACACACATATACATACATACATACATACAAACATACATACATACACATATACATAAAATATTTATTTTATTTTAACAGCTTATTTGGAGATATAATACACAAATCTTTAGCATGTGTCCACATAGTGGATTAGGTTTCGTTGTGCAGATGCTGACCAGCTCCTTCTAGCAATCCCTGGAGAAAGATCCCGGGAGAAAAAAATCCCAGATGATTAAAGTACATTAAACGTGCCTGAACTTGTGATAATAACCACTGACAAGCATTCACAATACAGGAAACACAATACTGTGAAAAGCCATGGGGTCCTGTGGCTTCTGAGCGCATGCATTTTAAACAGTCCTTTTCCGCAATAAATCAGTATCGAGCTAAAAAAGACAAATTTCTCTCAGTGCCACTGATGCAACACAGAAGTGCTCCTGAAGAACACTGGACACTTTAAGGCATGTGAAACATTGCCCTGAATGCACCCAGATGGAAGGTCAGAGGTCAAATTAAAGTGCTGAAAAGCATACAGCATGCCACAAAAACATACAAATGATCCAATAGTCATGTTTGCGATAATGAAAACCAAGAGTTTCAGAGACACTCTTGACCTTTCACCGAATTAAAGTGCCCAAGATGTTTCAGATGGTTTGACTTTGCACATGCTGTAAAATTCCACAACTGTACCTGGGCAGCAGAAACATAATAAGGAACACTGTTACAGGAAAATATTCAACAACATGCTGGAGAGCCACTGCACCTCTGACTTCCTGAACAGCCTAATACAAAGTGTTTTATTCCTCTTATATACAAGAGCAACTTGACAGTGACTACACACTAAGTTTTATGCATTTATACTAGAGTTACGATTAATGTTGTGGTTAATTGTCTGCAGAAAAACAAAGTTCTTTCATCAGCAATGTTACAGCAGTGATAAACAGCCTCTTTTCTACTGAGGTTAAAAACTTACAAGGAAGTGCTTTACCTCTAACAGCATTGACTCGTAACAGCAGTAACACTGAACACTCCTTTAAAAAATGCTAAATAGCATTGCCACTACCCCGTAGTTAACAATTACCCATGTTTTTTACAATCAGTTTATAAGAAGTATCTGCTATACACGTTCCTGAGGAAGGGATGATTTTTTTTTTTTTTTGATATACTGTATTAATCCCGCAAGGGGAAGTGAGCACACACACACACACACACACACACACACACACACACACGCACACACGCACACACGCACACACGCACACACGCACACACACACACGCGCACACACACACACGCGCACACACACACACGCGCACACACACACACGCAAAATAGTGGGCTGCCACACTTTGCAATGCCCAGAGAGCAGTTGGGGTTCGGTGCCTTGCTCAAGGGCACTTCAGCCATGAAGGTGGAAGAAAGGAAGGTGCTCCTTATATCCCCCACTGCCACACATTTTTTCTGCTGGTCTGGGAATCGAAACAGTGACCTTTTGGGCCCAAACCCACTTCTCTAACAATTAGGCCATGGCTGCATAAATACAGCCAGCTGGTCCCAAATGTACAGCTGTGGTCCCTACTATGCTGTTCCCAAACATTTGCATCAAATGTACTGCAAACTGGTCATTATCACAGAAATGAACCAATCTTGCTTTACATTTTCCCATTTATTACAATGTCACTTGCAAAATAGTAAAATACGATTTTATGAACTTACAAATTATTTTATTGCTGTTACCATTCATGTGGTCCATTATACTTTTAACCTGTTATATACATACTCCTATATCTGTAAAACAGCCTGTTATACATAGCAGCAGTCTACTCTAAAGAAAAAACTGACCTAATATGGTTATATAATAATGGTTATATGTGACCCTCCAGCACAAAACCAGTCGGAACTCGCATGACCTGATTTTGAGATAAATGGGGTAATGCCTTGTATGGGTGAAAGTTTTCGAACATCTGTTTTTTGCATAAAGTCAAAGAATAATGTCTCAATTTTCACCCAAAATCAAAATCAAATGCTCAACTCTTCCTCTGACAATAACCTTGATTTAAGTGATTTGGTGTCCGATTTCTTCAGTGAAACGAGGGAAGATGATGTTAAGACGTGACTATAACGCTAATGAAGTTTCGTCCGACGAGGAGGACGAATTCAACCTTAATTCAATATGCTACAAATCGGTACTAAAAAAAAATGACGCCTGCCAACAGCTGACCAAATTGACCAAGTAGAGATGGAGAAATGCCTTAAATTCAGGTGAGCCTCTTTTATGATTCCCTTGGCAGTGTCTACAATGTTTTCCTGGAGTCCAGAGATGGCTTACATGATTGGAAAACTTATTTTAGCAGCCGAAAATCGGCATCAATTTCTGCGAGTCAAGTGCTTGTTTACAAACATGCAATGTACTGTTGTTGCTGTGCATATGTACACAGATAGTGCACTAGCCCCAATAAAAAGTATCATTACCATCAAGGAGCAGTCATTAAGTGATTAAGGCGTCAAGAATTCTGATGTTGGAATGTCCTAGGCCTTCTGTATTTACTGCATTCAAGAAGGAATCGAGAACGAAAGGTGCTAACCAACCAGCCTTCCGGCTCAATGCTGACAGCGGTGCCAGTGTTCAGGCTAGGCCTAGGCCCGCTGATGAACTATGGTAGCATAGTTAGACCTGCCCTCCCTAGTGTAGTGGCCTAGGCAAATGCAATGGTTGCAGAAACTGGTAATAGGAGTGCCGCCGTCGTGCAGATCCTGTAGATTTCATCTGAGTGAATTTTAGAGTTTGGCTCGGGGTTGTTTTAAATTTCCTCTAAATTTTTACTCTTCTTTTCCAGCTGCTCATGCTAGTTGGGCAATAATGGCACACCAATTGCAATGTTTTGATAGTTCATAAAATTGTTTCAGGTGATCAGATGTTGGTTCTTCTTGGCAAGATCTCCTGCAGTATTAACCTGTCAGAAATGACAAACAACACCAATCACAAGGAGCAAAAGGTTCGACAGCACCAGAAAACTTCGTATGCGTAAGTTTCCTATCAACACCTGACTAGCATTGTCCTTTACAACAAAGTCCTGTCTGGCATGGCTGACATACCTATGGTCCAAATTTCATTTTCATGTAATTTTTAGAAATGTGTTGCTAAGGAGTCAATTCAGAGAACTTTGAGTGCAAATTTCTCGATTTTTCGTCTTTGAAAAATTCTCAAATCTGGAGATTCAACATGTCCATATCTCAGGGAAATATGGTCCGATTTCCTTGATCTATGCATCATTGAAAAGCTTATTTCATGCCCTTTCTGAAGAATTGACACAAGTGACTGGTTTTGTGCTGGAGGGTCACATATATACACTGTATATATACTGTCGATTGGGTGCTAGTATACACTGCACAAACTAAAATTAGGTTTTTATGGTTTATTTTTATATTTTAAATTGCAAAATCTCATTCAAAGTTTTTTTTCCCCTTGAAAAACGGAAATGTCATATTGCATAGCTTTCTGCATATCTTTGGGATGGCATTTTGTTGAATTTCAATAGTTTCTAGAATTTTGGTATTTTCGAATGTTCAGAATTTTGTAGCTGAGACAAACTGCAAGTGTTTGTTTGACATTTTGATTCAAGCATTATTATTATTACTTCTATGCAAAAACAAAGTGTTTCAGCCCACTACAAGCAAACTAAAATTTATTTATGAAATTTTTACATATTTTAACAATTACAATCGTAGGTCAAGTGAATTCTGTGCACTCAGAGCAAAGGTAAACACTGTGTAGCTAATGGGGGCTACTGATAACCAACACATTATAGAGTTTAGCACATACTCTACAGAAACGTAAGTAATTTACCATTTTAAAGCGGAGCAATGATTTTGATTCGAATTATTTGATTCATGCATTATCCACTCTATTTTTTTTAATCCTGAGATAGCACACCTATCAGGTTGCGCCGTACCCAGATAGTATATACTAATAGCAATTGGTCACATTTTCCTTTCAGAGGAATGAAACATTTTAAGGCTGTTAATGTAGCTTGTGAAATGAGGTGTGCCAGTAGTTAAGAAGCGAACATCAGATGAGTTTAGAAAGCACAACGTTCCTTTTCTCAGATCCGCTCAGTGAGTGAAAAATAAGGTAGGAGGAACAGCTGTGACAATGACAAATGCAAGTTCAACCAAAGGATGTGTCTTGTGTGAGAGGCATGATAATTTGCAATTGAAACCGTTTCAGTCTGAGGCCTTTGTGCTTCATCCCCCTACAAGCATCTCAATGCTGTCACGTTAAGATTGTTAAGACATGAATGCTTTTCGGCTCTGTGAGCTAAAAGTTGGCAGTTTCGCAGCAATGACATCAACAGAGGAACCCGAAGATGCAACTGGGACAAATACAAGGTCAGCACACTTTGTGTTCTTTTTTCTTAAGCTTGTACATTATGTATGATGAAAACAGTGCTGGATCACAATGCTCCTTTTCAGGACAAACGTTCTTTTTTGGCAAAGCTAACTACTGAAACTAAACATGAAATTTGATTTCCTTCAAAGCGTTGGATGGCTAGCCATCTAAGTCTTTTCTTATGACAAGCCATTATCATGCAATTAAAGGCCCATTTAAACAGGAGAACGTGCAAGACTGAGGTCTTATCACTTGCCAATTCATCTGTTTCTACTGACATCCAGTATCAATCACAGATCCTGTTTACTTACTCACACACCCTCAGATAATAAAAGACTCTCAAATGTGTAGTGAAATGCATGCCTTCCTGTAATGTTAACAATAAGCAAGCGCGGGTTTGAAGTTTAATATACAGACGCAGATGAATAAATAAGTAAAAAAAAAAAAAAAAGCCAATCATAGCGTTAAGTGGAGGGTATCTTGATTATGTGATAAGGCCAGATGGCTTCACATCTGGATATTCATAGACTGACTTTAGATTATCACTGATTACTAATGACCGATTTTCCCAAAAGGTACGAGCCAAATCTCATCTTAAAAGAATGGGTTCAATTGTGTGTGTGTGTGTGTGTGTGTGTGTGTGTATATATGTGTGTGTATCCACAATTTTAAAACTCGAATCGACTACAGTATTAGCATTCCAGCAGTGAAGAAGAAAGCAGTACATCATGGTCAACAAAAGTTCGCCAAAGTTCATTTCTTCTCCAGCAGCTGCCTCCCCCCAACTCACATCATGCCACATGAAGCCAGATCTCCACGTCTGCTAAAACCAAGCCGGTCGATCAAAGTCAGTGGCAGCAGACCCTCGTTAGGGACCCCACTATCGTTGAATGAATGAGCACTGATCAGGGGGAACGAACGCAGCCCTCAGAGCATCCAAGGGATTCTTTGTTTTAAAAGAATCCATCCTGTAAGGAGAACTGCTTACAAATGAGGCCATGAGAACCTCAATCTTCTCATAGTCACCCTCACAAAACATGTTGCGGTGGGTCTACTTCATTTGAACTGCTTCTAATTAGGCAGGATGTTTTCACCATGAGACAGCTGGCTGGTAAACTATAATTGGCTTAGTCCTTCTGGGAGGAACCAAACGTTCACGGCCGTAGGAAGATACGCATCATGTCCGCCATCTCCTCAGCCATAAATCTTTGTATCTTTGACAGCAAACCCACAGAGCTTGCACATATAATGCACACTGTAACCTAGAAACTCGTGGAAATTTCTGCTCTGTAATAAATGTACGTTTCTTTAAACTGAAATGTTTATTTCATTTCAGACCTATGAAATGAAATGGAATGTATATTGGCCTACTTATTTGCACACGCGTTACTAACTGTGATGTGAGGAAATGAAACCGGAACGCAAGCATGAGATGACACCTGAATGAAGACCACACTATCTCTGTACGATCTCATGGTACATACCCGCTGTTGCATAAGTTCAAGAGAAATTCCCCCCCCCAGCTCTCTAAACTCAAAGTCAATGCTTCTTGACGTTAAGCCAGGGAATCAGAAACAAGCATTAATAAACAAAAACTACACAGACGTTGCTCAAGCTCCTGAGTCAGGGCTTGGATATCAGCCATTAAATGCAGCACTCAACATCGTATCAGCAAAATAAAGGATAGGAATTTGTTGGGTGGTTGCACCAAATAAACATATTAAAAATGTGTAACTGTTGATCTCGTGAAGCTTTCAGGGAGGAGATGTTTGTTTAGCATTTTGGGGGGGGCGATTCTCTAGTTGCAGTCCAAGTTAAAGCTGTAAGGAGGGCTTTGTGACTTGTCAATAACCTTGCCGGGTTTATTTTTAGTCTTCGAGATGCCTATAATTTAAACCGTGTCGTTCTGTAACAAACAAAGTATTCTGATCAAAACAAAACAGGTTTTTAACTGAAAAATTCCTGCGTATTAAAGTGTGCCTGGTTGCAAACACAAAACAAGTCAACCAGTGCGTGTAATGCAGCCACACGGTGTAATGAAGAATGATATTTAATATTTGAATAAGACCAAGACAAACCAGTGTCACAAGGAAACCCGTTGCTCAGTATCGCTTGCCTGTATTCTGTTTCTTCATGCTGCTTGCATGGCTGTTTGGGATGAAATAGTGTTAGTTTTTGCTGAGATATTGTAAGTACTGCCACTTACCAAGTATATATCCTCCACAGACCCTCTGCAGTTACTGCAATGTTCCCACATGGAGGCTCTGCCTCAATTGTGCAACATTTTCAGTTGAATCCTATGGATGCTACGCAGATCCTCTACGCTTTCAGTTTCAGGACATAAGTAATACACATTTTTATTTATAAAGGTATTCGGTTTAGGGCCCAACACGATGTAGATCACAAGCTATGAATCTGTATTTCAAGGTACCCATGTTTATATTTATAGTCATCATCCACAGATCCTTTTTAAATCCTCTGCAAAAACTCTCCTCGGGACCTCTGTAGAAGCCCTGCACGGAAACCGTGGTTTCATTCCGCAGATCCTCCCGAAACCCCGTCTGAATCTTCCTGGGATCAGAGGCTTGGTAAATGACAATACTCTATTGATATTTTGAGGCTTCCTATTGCTTTGCCCGGCTTGTTGTTGCGTGTATTGCTGTTGTGGGCATGAATGCTGTTTTGTTTTCTTTGCTCTCTAAATTTTAACAGTTTAACAGTTTTTAAAACATGTCGCCAAAGTTGAAGTTGAAAATTAGCCAGCTGGTACTCGCACATTCAAAGAATTACTAATTAATCAGTGTTGGCCTAATAATAATAAATGTATAAAAAATAATAAATGTATAAATAAAACCTTAAATAATAAATTTATAAGGACAGTGTGCAGTTATGAAAAAAAATTATTAAATAAATAAAAAAACGTTTGTGAGGGTAATGAAGAATCATACCTCTCGGTCAATGATTATCCTTTACATATAGACACCCTATGACTTACCATGATCAGAAAAACACAACTGGCTTACAACACGCAACTTAGCGTGAGTGATTGATTTACCATCTGGAGCCGTATAAGCTCGTACATCTCTAAAGAGGATAAGTGTGCTGTGGATTCAACTTCCCCATTGTGATGTCGTCAGGAGTGTGAATGATGTCAAGCTATAAGCATCCAGGTCTGAGGTAAGCATCCACACAGGGAACAGAGCCAGTATAGCACACATGCTTCCCACAACTGCTATCCAATATGCCCATCATGGTTACAGCAGGCAGACAGTACAGAGACACCAAAACAAGGATGAAATCAAGAGCAATGACTGAGCCTACAGGCTACTCTGGTTCCATTCCTTCATATGCCACCCAATGCCTGGAAGCCTGTTTCACTGAAAGGGGTTTAAAGCAAAACCTGTCGCACTGCAGTTCCAGCCAGACCTACTCGAAATGAAAGTAAGAAGGATTGCACAACTAACTAGGGTTCTTAGATTTCTTTTAAAGCCTGGGAGATAGAAACGGTCTGCAGAGGACAAAGAGGCAGTAAAAAGCATTTCAAAAGCTTGGAAAGAAGAAAATAATTTATATGGAAAACATGCAGCCCAATGACCATAGCAAAGAGTTGCATTTAATAATAATACACTGATCAGCCATAACATTGACACCACCTGCCTGATCTTTGGCTAAGCAACCCCATACAAAGCAAGCTGCATCACACTGCATTCTGACACCTTTCTACCAAGGCCTGCATTAAGAGTATTAGCAGTTTGTGCTACAGCAGCTCTTTTGTTTGATCAGACCAGACATGCAAGCCTTCACTCGCCATGCACATCAATGAGCCTTGGGCACCCATGGCAGTTTTGCCAGATCACTGGTTGGCCTTCCTTGTACCACATTTGGTGGTTTCTTACCACTGTATACCAGGAACACCCCAAAAGACCTGCCATTTTAAGTAGTTGTACTTAACTTTAAACAGTTTCTCCAAAAAGACCTTTGCATTTAGAAGCATCATAAAGCTTGGCTTATGTGAGAAGTTTAACATAAGCTCCATCACTAATCTGGCTGAGAGCAACCATCATCGGGAGTACCCTACTATTAAGATTAAAAATAACCTTGATTTGTTTATTACTTTTCTGAGTTCCATATTTTTCCCTTCTATGAGCAAGTGTGCCTAAAGTTTGTTTCCTTGCTTAAAGCTTTTCTTCATCAGCACCAATGAATTATGCAGTTATAACAAAACTCCAATTTCCAGTTGTGTAACCTCAAACTCTGAACAAATACGACAACTAAACTGCTCCTATCCACTGGATTACACAGGCTTTTCAGCCTCTGATAAACAAGATAATACAATTATTTTAAAATAAACAACAAAGCTAAACAATAATTAAACCTTAACAAACCTTAAAACTTGTGTTTGCCCAAATGTGCAGAAGACAGGGGGGTTTTGTTCTTTCTTTTCTACATTACTTGCTGTGTGTACACATTAGACTCGTACAAAAACGTAATTAAATTCCAGGGGAAACTTTCTTGGACAACTCAGTTTTGTTTTGCACTGTGGTAGATTTTATAGAAACTTGTAAGAAAGCTATGTAGGATATTGCAGATGTTTTAAGAATGTTGCAGAAGAGCAGATTTTATGGTGGAGCCCTTAAAAAAAGGATGGGGAAAGGATTAAAAAAGGATAGATAATATTCTCAGCATAGAAAGCACTCAGGACATTGCACACCGCAAGTATTTTCAGAACCAGTACAAAAAAAATGCCCAGTGAATACAAAAAAAAAAGCACTTTTTTTTTTGTTTGTTTGGTTTTTTAAATGTTTTCGTGATTTTTGAATCATGTGTTCCTGTTGCAAACTTACTGACAGAAAGCACTGGCATTAAAGACCAAAGATGATACAGTACTACTTGTGAACACGTTTTAGATTACGTCAGGTCATCCACCTTATAGACCCATTTGCTGGTGACGTCATCAAATCATATTCTTTACGTGGGCGAAACAGAACAAATGGGTCACTGTGTTCAGTTCACACACGGATTATCAAACAATTTTATTTGCTATTTTAACGTGATAAACCACATGCAGGTTAGCTGTTGTGCTCCAGAGCATTTTGTTAAAGGTTCGGGCATCTGTCTTTACCAATTTTAGTTTTTCCCCGGAGATTAAAGCAATTCATACCTTCCCATACGATGAGTAAGTTTTTATTTGTATTTTTGCTTAACTGATAGAGAGCTGGTAGCAGCAGTCTGCATGCACGTTAATATTTTTTAATAATTAAACTCAGGTCAACTTATCACAAATCCTAGCTTTTTGTCTGGTGAGATTTGTTTAATATTCCAAACAGTCTGATGATTCTTGTGAAAGTCCATGATATAAAACCTCCTGAACATGCCCGAAGTGTTAACTATATCCATTGAAGATTTGTAGGCTTTGTACCCTTGGATAGGGTACTTATAAATATCTGGAAATTTCACATTGGCCATTTAGCCTGCTAACTCTCCCTATTTTTATCAGTGATGCTGTATGGATCAGGAAGCTTCCCTCCACCAGCAACCAGTTCATCATGATATCTGTCCAACGAAACTTTATCTAAGCTTGTTAATTTGTGCATGGTTGGATTTTTCATGAGACTCATTGTTCTCGTTGCCATTGTTCTCTGATGTCTTTTTTTCCCACCTACCGACTGCATATGCGCGGAAAGCACGAATTAAAACAAAACGAAACGACTCTATACATCCATGTGAGGGAGTTGTTACTATAGTAACCAGATTATATTAGAAAGTGAATTAATATAAACCTGTGGATACGAATTACAGCTAGAACTACTTCCAGAGCTGTGCTATGGAAAATTAATCAGCACCTTTAGCAATCACTGAGAACTGAGTATTCAACTGCACTGTTGTTCAAATGTTATTCTGGATTGAATCGAAAGGTTTCATTTTCTTCCCATTTTCTTTATTTTAGCAACATAGGACTGTTAGGACATAGGACAAACATAGCAAACACATCCAGGTACGTTCAACCACACGGTGATCAAATGGTTTCTGATGGGCTGGTGCACACAGGCACTGTGACTTCCGTCTGATCCAAAGCAGAGACACTTCCACTACTGTTCAACGCAACCATCAGTCAATAAAACAAGCCCCCCCCCCCCCCTTTTTATAGACTTAGACTTTATTTAAGTCTAAATAAACACGATAGAAACACTGACCGGACCACCTCGCAGCAGTCAGACAGTTAAAGAGAGAGAGCCTTTCATTTTTAAGCTCTCTTACAATAAAACTTTTTTGCTGAAATAGATCAGATTCTTTCTTTACACTCTTTAGTCACCTTCTTTAGCCTTTCTAATCCCATTAAAAATAAAGGCAGGATAGAAGTGGAATGCTTCTCCAATCCATCAGCACACATTAGTGCTAAATCAGAGCCCTTGTCTAGAGTCATTAGCCACCTACTGAAAAGGATTTGAGAAGCCTGATGAGAGTGAAACATTACACCAAACTCTTACTGAAAGGCCTCCTTCCAGCATTCTCTTAACGGCACTGAAATTAATCTGTCTGTCTGCACTGCCAAGTTTCATTGTCTTCCTAAAGAACTCGAGTGATTCATTATATTGAAACGGTAATCTTCATTAGCCACAAGACTTACTCGTAATCCGTTGATACCCAGACACACTTTGATGATGCTGGATGTACAGGACATAAGCGTGATGCTTGTGGCGAAAAAAACCCCACTAATAATGAAAGGGAATCCATCTTAATTATAAGTGGCTAATGTGTTTAGCTTAATACCTGGCAAAGAAAAAATATGAACAGAGGGGTGAGCAAAAATAATACGATTTGATCAGATAAGATGTTGATTTTAATTAAATAACGGTTACTGAGATAGGAGACAGGTAGAGGGATTGGGGATGGTCCTGTGAAGTTAATCTCTTCTCTTGTTCATTACTGTGCAGTAAACCTGCCCTATTTCTGAACTCTCATAAGCGCAGTCGTTGCCTGACCTATCCTGTCCATGATTTGAGGTCCTCTGAAAGCCCATCATTTATGAACAACAGCTCCTTTGAGTGCATACTGGGCACCCGAACGCCAATCATGTGCTTCAGCAATCACAGAACCCATTTACTCCTGGTGGAATGTGATAGGAGCCATCAAACCCCCACCCCACCCCACCCCAAGAAGCCCACTTTGATGGAGCGGCACTTCAGTAATAAAGCTGAGCTGGAGAGGAGCACAATCTCCTCCACATCCCAAAGACTGACTGATGGGGGTAGGTAAAGAAGGTCAAAAAAAAAAAGCCTGCTGACAATCTGCTTAGATTTTTGTCTAGACACCAACTAATAATGGTTCCTTAGCACGCAGCATGTCAGAGATTAGATCTCCAGAATAAAATACAAAATTAAATAAATTCCAAGCATGACATGTTGTCTAACTTGAGTTTACAAAAAGCTGAAGTGCTGAGCTATTTTGCAGGACACCATCATAAATAACACTTCATGTTAAAGTATTCTCTGCATTTTTTACATCCAAATTTTTAAACATAGGGCCTTGTATTAAATTTCCCAGAGATTTCTGTTAAGCTTTTAAAGAGACGTTACATCCCACTACTTTCATCACAATACCCAGTGAAGTCATAACATGAAATGATTGTGATATTTTTGGATGCTACATTTCATTTCATTTAATTTCTGAACCACTTTATCATACTTGAGGTCGCAGGGAACCTGAAGACACACAACCATTCACATTCACACAATTCACATTCACACCTGGAGCAATGGAGAACATTCACTTAGCCTATTGTGCATGTCTTCAGACTGTGGGAGGAAACCACAGCACCCAAAGGAAACCCACGCAAGCACTCAATGAACATGAAAACTCCACACAGAAACTCCATTGCCAGGCACGGGGTGAGAGACGGGGGGAATTGAAGACAATGCCACCTTGCTGTTGATAACCACACATACTTGTGTGCCCAGATCCAGGATTAAATGTAAAGCACTGAATCATAACACTGCAGTAGGTTACGAACATTATTTTAGCAGCAGATAAGCACTTACTCCCCATATCTAAGTTTGTGGTGTGAATAAAGAAAGCAGAATCTTGTCTTCCACCTGCACAACACCAGTTATGAGAAGTGAAAATATATAGCTATAAACATATAAAGCTGTTTATTGCGGCTACAGTCCTGAAATATTTCTGCACTAATCAGATTGCATTTGAGCGCTGAGCACTAAACCAACCACTGCTTTAAAAAAAAAAAAAAAAAAAAAAAAAAAAAAAAAAAAAAAAAAAAGAAAAGGTTGTAAAGCTCCATACATGCTGGCACATGTCAATTCTTTTTATATTTAATTTGTTTATTAATGTGTGGGGGAAACAGCCTGTACAGTAGAGAGACACATTTTCCCATCAAGTAGGTGTGAACAGCACTGTTCTAAATGAACACAACAATGCAAGCCTTTGAAATAACATAGAAACCCTGGCCTTTATCTGTTACCACCACGGAAAAAAAAAAAATTATAAAAAAAAACAGTGCAAGTCGAGGATAAATTACCACAAGCAGATAAAAAAAACAAATCATTTATTCTGGTAGCTGTACCACCATAAATCAATATACTGACAACTAAAAGGACATTTAGGGCATATATATACATCAACTTCTGACCTTTCTTTACTTCTTCAGAACACGTGATTTTTCACGTTCTCTTCCTAACTTTCCCAGCAAAAGTTGCTTTTGTTCATAAACTCTTGCACTGAATTATGGCAGCCCCAGAATAATTTCTAACCATCACCCTGCACAAGTAAACAGAAATTCCCTGTATTACTGAATCCATGATCAGGGTTTCCATTGAGTTCTGTTGATATGACATTTGCAAATAAGTTACAAGGTAAAGTTACCCACATTTCACAACAAAGTACGATAGGCATGTTTTAAATGAATGACTTAAAATATTAATAAAACCTACTTAATTTGTTGTTTTAAAAAATACCCTTATGTCATTAGAATGATAAGGTTTTCTGCTTCTGATTTGTTCGCACATATCGATGCATTTCCTTCTGAAACAGAAAGTCAAAATCTCAACTAAAGTTTTTAACTGACATGGCCCACAGCCAATAGCGTTCAAGTTACGCCACTCCGCCAAATCTAAACCAATCTGGAAGCAGTTTAGTGAGCTTGTTAAATATGAATATAGTAAAGACATCAGAGAGAAATTTTACCTGCGTTTACTGTTGTAGAAGCCCCAAAGGTGTATAAAGTGTGGAGTTCCGGCTCAGTTGCAGCAAAAGACACATTTAAGCACTGAAGAGCCCCAAGCTGGTGAGACCTCGGCTGTTACATAAAAGCCAAATGACACAGTTTCCTTTCCTCATCAAAATGAATACTCTCCAACCATATTTTTCTCAGGGAAGGGATTAGAAAAGTGAACAGTGGGCAGAAAACGACACAGCCAAAAAGACAAAAAGATCGACAAACAAAGTTCGCTGCTAA
>JBCNYH010000004.1:23713500-23727831 GCA_039654325.1 Tandanus tandanus
CACACACACACACACACACACACACACACACACACACACACCCACACACACACACACACACACACACACACACACACTTTATGGGCATTTTCTGTCAAATTATGCCTTAGTGCCGAATAAAACTCATTAGGTGTCATAAAGTGGAGCTCCTGCATGGGCCGAAGGCTTACGCAAGCAAATTGCTATACCTTAGAAACCATCAACTTGGTTTTTGGGTGCCTTGTATATCCATTCCGTGTCTGTATGCATTGTAGTGCTGATTGGCTGTAATGCATCTTGATGCTGAATGGCTGTTGGCTAATTTTTTTTGTAACCATAACAACATCCAAATGGCAACAAAGTAATATTATTTAAAGGGAATGTAAACTGTGACATCACTAATCGACTTACTGATTGGAAAAAGTGGTTGACAAAGTGATGCATATATGCTAAATAATAATGGTTGTATTTTGTTGTGTGACCGACTCTGATAATAGATCTGATAAACATAATCCTGAGCATTTTTACCGAATCTCATGAAAGCCTGAATTATACTTTGAATAGCAGCAATTAAACAGCATTGACCCATGGAGGAAACCTCTATCCCACTTTCATGCCAGGGCAAGCCGGGGCAATCTCAATGCTAGCATGTAGCCTGGGGCCTTAGGCCTCAAGTTGAAAACCTTTTTCTATTATTGTTCTATAGCCCAGCCTATTGGCCACCCATAACATACTACATGGGTTCAGAGAGCAAGTCAGCATTGCACTTATTTACATGAAATACTTATCACAGTAAACTAGAAATTGTTCTTAGTGAATTATTTATTAATAGTGACCATCTATTTACATGAAGTGCTCATCACAGCAAACAAAAACAAGTACTTAAGCAACTATTTACATGGAGCGCCCACATATAGCACCAAAGCCAGTCTATACCAATTGCAACATTATGAGGTTATAGTCTCAGACCTGTGTTTAACCTAAACTGAGTGAATATGCTATTTCTTGCAAATAAGTTATACAGACTTATTTTTTTTATGTAATTTAATTTTATTACCTTTTACAAACAAGATTTTTCATTGTAGCTAAAGTTAAGTATGACTTGCCTGCATACACAGAATAACATAATGTGCCCTCTGTTTGTGTATGAACTGAGTAGGATATCAATCAAACATAAGCAAAATTTGTTTGTGATCCAGAAAGCTCCAAAAGAAATATGGTAGGTAATGAAAAACTGATGAAATCCAATATTAATGAATATTTCTTGCCAACAAATTTTCTGCACATGCTCAGAACTACATCATACCGTGATTTGGTATAAATACTAGTTAGAGTAAGTAGTTCTACTGATTTTTCCAAAGAACATGGCTTAAACTATTAAAACATACACCAAAAAAATGAATTAATAATGAAAGGAAAAGAAAAACAGCTCACAAAATCTCATGGGGTGCTTCGCTTTTAGGCAGTACCTAAATCTGTTTATTATTCACCCTTTCCTCTTATTATAAAAGTACTCTCTTTTATAATAAGAGTAAAGGGTGAATAATAAACAGATTTAGGTGCTCAGATGCAGAAATACAGGTATTAGGAGATATATCAGAGAAATGTAATAAAATAATCTTTTTCCTTTGCTTTAATATCAAAGTGGCCACATTTACACCCACTGTATTCTTCATGGCCTCAACCGGCCTCAATGTGTCTTGGTGTATTGCATATTTTGGGATGCTTTTTTGCTTTCCATACTTGTAAACAGTGGTTATTTGAGTGACCATAGCCTTCCTGTCAGCTTAAAAGAAATCTGGCCATTCTTACCACTTACATCCACAAAGCATTTCCACTTTGAGAATACCATTTAATGGATGGCTTTATTATTTTCCCACCATGTGGTATAAAGTCTATATTCCATAGTGCATGGAAAAATCAGGAGATCAACAGTTTCTGAAAGATTAAAACCAGCCTGTCAAGCACCAACAATCATGAAATGGTCAAAGTCATAGAGCTCACAATTTCCCACTATTTTGATATTTGACATTAATTGAAGCTCTTGGCCTCTATCCATATGATATTATAATACATTGCTCTGCTGGCCAACTAGATAATTGCATGAATGGTCAGGTGCATATGTGTTCTATTAAAGTGGCTAGTGTGGTTTTTATAACTTTTCGTTTTCAGACAGCATCTCAAAGTGTGTCTTTTGTGTAAGGGTTAGGTAAACAATCCACCGTATTCACTTTAATTTCACCATCATTCACTTCATTTCGTACTTCATTTTCTTTTCTTTTACGCATTCTGTACTGATGACTGTGTCAGCAAAATGAGAAAAAAACACTACCTGGGTAAAACAAAAACTGTCATACATATTCTGCATGTATCTGCAGTCTGGGATAGACAGAAATCAGCCCCAGCCCTGATCCATCATACCATTCTGTTCCTCATAACCACTGGTGGCTCAGTTGTGCTTGGTTCCATTAATTCATCCATCCATTCATTCATCCATTCATCGAGCTGCTTTATCCTAGAGAGTCACAAGGAGGGTGGAGCCTTTCTCAGACCCCTCTGGGCGAAGGCGGGGTACACCCTGAACAGCTCGCCAGTCCATCGCAGTACCAATGCATACACACAGTGATTCACACTCACACCTAGGGGGCAATTTGGAACAGCCCAGGTGGCCTAATGTACATGTCTTTGGACTGTGGGAGGAAACTTGCGTACTCGGAAGAAACCCACGTAAACACAGGGACAAACATTGATAGATGCCAAAACATGAAACCTTATACTAATGTACTGTGTTTTTTATAAAGGGTGGGGGTGGAATATTTATATCTTTATATATTCAGTAGGAACGAAATAAAATCTAAATTCTGTGTATGACCTTAATGAGGAAATGTGCAGTGGTTCAGAAATCAGGATGTCTCGTCCAGAAGAGCATTGGATGACTGTGTACAAAAATCTAAAACTAGCTGTTGAAATGGCAGTAATGTAGACTGTAATTTAAGAGTTAGTATTTAGATTAGGCTTCCATGACCTGCCATGTGTTGGCTAAGAAAATGGAAACTTTCTTTACTTTTTGTGGGATCTTTCCTTTTTTGACTTAAGTATGTAACATTTTTTTCTCCTGGGATCAAAGGCTGGGACCACAACACATTCTTCAGCTTGTCTTTGAATTTCCATTCTCCCTGCTCCGTCTACATCCAGGTTCACCAAGAATGTGGCAGAGAGCGTTGTTTCTTTTCAAGGCTTTGTTTTTGGAGACCATCTTTTACAATATCCTGTGCCCTTTGCATTTTTCCCACACGCTTTGACATTACAGGAAATCATTGAGTATGTTTACTGCAGCGTGGCACACAAGACAACAAAGGAAAGAGTCGAGTTTTGTTTACTGTGGACAAATCTAGAGTGTGGTTGTATACTCTGTGGTGTGCGGAGGTCGCACGTCAGCGGGGGCGGTTGGTGGAACAAACTGCCTCTCTGTGCGTCTTAAATGAACACACACACACATCTTGAATTGCTTAATCTCATCAGTGCAGTGTTATTTGTATTGCTGTACACTCTGAAGTGGTGGGCTGGCTGGCTCCGGTCCGCTCCACCCATACATCATAAAGGCCAGACTGATGAGACGCAAGCTTGCTATGGCCCAATTAGTCTCATGCTTCCTCCCCTCATTATGACTATGCTGTGTTCTCACTGGGTTTAAATGCTGATTACACACTTACCCTGCCTACAGCCTGCCATGCAATTATTCTATACAAACAGAGAACATACTAAAGGACACAGCATGATTAAAAGAGGAAAAAAGTGATAACACAGTAGGAGAGGCCCAATAATCTAATCTTTAATGAAAAACATACTGGAATGTTTACAGTCATATTCACTGTCCTATTCACTCAAAAATATGATTATCTGCAACTGTTTAAGTGTGTAAATTTAATATTGATAATGTGATAATAATAGATATTAAAAATGAATGGGATGAATATGACTATATTGGAGAACTGAACAGCTGAATTCTGTCACTGGAAAGTTTATCAATATTTCCCTGTATGAGCCTCGGAATTTCAAGTCCAGGCTATAAATACATAACGATCCTGTGACAAAATCTCAGATAATTTTTTTCATGCATGACTCATTCCTGCCAAATGCTCAGGGTTCCCACACCGAGCATAAGGCCAGATCTGAGTAGGAAAAAAATATTCATTTTGCTGGACCGCTTAATCCTACTAGGGTCGCAGGGAGGCTGGAGCCTATCTCAGCCAACTCTGAGTGAAAGCATGATACACCCTGTATAGCTTGCCAGTCCATTGCAGGGCAAACACACACAGACACACAATTATTCACATCTCACACTTAGGGGCAATTTAGAACAGCCAATTAGCCTAATGCGCATGTCTGCGGACTGTGGGAGAAAACTGGTGTACCCGAAGGAAACCCATGCAAGTACTAGAGAACATGCAAACTTCACAGAGAAACTCTTACGTTCTTACTGTCAGGTGGACGTGCTAACCACTACACCATCGTGCCACAGAGAAAATTATTGCATGTAAAAAAAAATAAGTTGTTTCTTTTTGTTCAACGATTGGGATCATATATTTTGACATGGAAAACCTCTCTGCAGAGTACCTCTGGGTCTACTTTGGCATTTTCCATTGCACTCCTTTCCAATGTCCTAGAACATTTGTCCGATTTTCTGTTGTATACCTGTTATGCAGCATATGTAACAGGGACCTTAAGAACAATTTGCTAAGGTAGTCTTTAAGTCTTGAGTGCTTTATGTACTTTAAGTTGCAGTATGTACCATTGTTGCAATAATTACCTCTGCCAAGGAGGTTATGTTTACACCAGCGTTGGTTGCTTTGTCTGTCTGTTTTACCAGATGGATTTTCTCATTCCTTTACCTTTCTGTACAACTTTTAGGCCATTATCAGAGAAATAATCCAATTATTAATGCTTGGCTGCTCGTTTGCATTGTAGGGCTCAAATAATAAACAAATGTTGCATTTATAAAAATGCTGCATTTCTTACAATACCATATGGGGACACTGAACGGCCTTGGTGGAGGTCTGCGATCACTGAGTGCTTTTGCTAGTTTACAACTGTATTCCTAAGTTAGCTTCACGTACACAGATTATGTTTCTTAGCACAGAGAAACATTTTGAAAATTAGAGAAAATTACTCCAGCCCTGCAATGCCCTGGCGAGCTGTCCAGGGTATACCCTGCCCTCGCCCAGAGTCGGCTGAGATGGGCGACCCAAATTAGGAATAATCGGCTTAGAAAATGAATGAATGAATGAATGAATGTAATTACACCAGGACGGCATGGTGGCATAGAGGTTAGCATGTCCACCTCATAGCAAGAAGGTCCTGGGTTTGAATCTCCGGCTTGGGCCTTCTGTGTGGAGTTAGCATGTTCTTCCTGTGCTTACGTGGGTTTAATCCGGGTTCTCCGGTTTCCTCCCATAGGCCAAAGACATGCACATTAGGCAAATTGGCTGTTCCAAATTGCCCCAAGGTGTGAGTGTGAATGGTTGTACGTGTGTTGGCCTTGCAATGGTCTGGCAAGCTGTTCAGGATGTACCCCGCCTTCACCCAGTGTCGGCTGAGATAGGCGCCAGCCTTCCCGTGAACCTAGCAGGATTAAGTGGTAGAGCTCTTGCACATGAAAAAAAGCTCCACACTTTATAGAATATTATAATGCATCAACCTGATTGGAGCAATACTTTAACTGCCAAATAAAGCTTTTGTGTTCTTTGTAATCATTTTACAGTGATTAGGACAGCATTCAAGCAAGTCTCCAGACTGTGCATGGTGAATGTAATTACAGTGAGGCCCAGACCTCCATTTCAAGAGAAGAGACTGTCTCACTCTCTCTCTCTCTCTCTCTGTTTCTCTCTCTCTCTCTCTCTCTCTCTCTCATTGCAAGCTCTCATCCTACACATTCCCATTACAGAGCCACTGTTAAGCAGCCATAGATCTTTTAGCATCTGGAGTCGATCGGTGTGTTCTGACACATGAACTACTTTCAGGCACTGACCTAACCACCAGCGGCCATGTAGTCAGTCTCTTTGGACCTTATATCACTCCTTGTGTTTATAGGAAAAGATTTAGCTTTAGGGCGAGATGTTGGAGGGGGGTCGTTTAAAGATAAGAGACCAGCCTCCCTTTCAGGAGCACTTTGGTACTCTAATGAACAGTCGAGCTCAAACATGTCAGAGCTGAGTTATGAAACTTTAAAGAATCTTAAACTAATTCCGGAATCGCACAAAGTCAGAAGCATAAAAAAAAGAAATATTAAGATTGTCTATGTAGAGGATTTAGAAGGTGAAGCTATACAACTGCCTGTGATTAGGGTTACGGTTAGGGTGAGGGTGAGGGTGATTTTTTTAAATTATTATTATTTTCCTTCTTGGCTACTAAGAAAATTGCTGGAGTTCTTATAGATCTGAAAACAATTCCAAGAATTTAAAATAGCAATTAAAGCAATAGGGGTGCAGTGGGAGTACTTTGTACCAACAACCATGTGGAGAAACCTTATCCTCATTTTGCACAGAAAGGGTGAGGTAAGGTAAAGTGAGATCTGCAGCACTGTGGGATTTGATTCCCCATAATTTTCGCTGAGTTCTCTCTGTATTTGACAGGACAATAAACACTTCTCTGCACTTGCAGTAGCTTTTAAACTAATGACCATGTATCCCAGAACATGTCACGATGCCTTGTTAACTTTCCCAGAATTCCTTCTGACTCAAATATTTGAGTATCAATTGTATAAAGTTGCGTAAGGTTTTGTTTTTAATAAAAAAAGGAATAATTAGGAGGGAGTTGGGTACGGAAAAAATAATAAATATTGAAATACTCACAGTTTCTGAGCTGCTCTGATTAGTCATTCACAATTCAGAGCTATCCAGTCCAAACTGGTGGGAGGTTTTTAGATGTAAAGGTCACCCGCCATCACTTATACATCAATTACCAACAGTAGCAAGCTATCTTGCTAGCCATCAGGATAAGTCTAGATAACGACAGACTGGAAACACAAATTGGATTTATTTTCGTATATTCACAGACCTGATAACAAAATAAATGCTGACCAGTGATCAGATAATAAAACTGCATGTGAATGAAATAATTGGGTTTTATTCTCCCCTCTGTGTTATAGCTCACTAGCTAAAATTTTCTCTCTCTGAAAATGCATTCACACTCCTGCCCCATATGTTCTGTGGGTGACTAAAGTAATTTGTAGAAACCTTTTATGGTTGCAGTTGTGTTATGTGGTTAATTATGTGTATAATTGTATATAATTGTATATAAATGTATATTTTTAATGCATGTAGCAATGTAAAACTGCTGTATTTTTTATTTTTTTTATCTCAAAGGCAGTTAGTAAAATCTATTATTATTATCATTATTATTATTATTATTATTATTATTATATGTGTGTTATGTGGTGTTTACAATCACCTTTAACATTGCTTCTCTCACTGGGCTAAAGGGACAACTAGGATACGATGAAGGATAGACAGTGAGTCTATATTTTTTCTCATTTTTATGCTTAATTTGTTATTTATCATTACGGTTTTATAAATATTGGCTAATCTAACGTGAAACAAATAGGTTGCATTTAAACTTCAATAAAGATAAGTCCATGAAAAGTTCACAAACAAACTAAACAAAACCTGGATTACTGATCCCAAGGTAAAGGGTTCAAGCCCCACTATCAACGGGATGTCACTGCTGTCCCCCCAGTGCAGCTAACTGGGTTCTCAAAACCCGGACATGTGTCTCAGTGTCGGTGGTGAGAGGCATGTAAAAGAACCATTGCTGTCGTTCATAAAGTGTAGGTCATTGGGTTTCCGTCAGCGTGTTTCTGCCCTGTGATGGCCTGGCGAGCTGTCCAGGGTGTACTCTGCCCTCACTGTTGGCTGAGATGGGTGCCAGCCTACCATTGACCCTAGTTAGGATTAAGCGGTTCAGAAAATGAATGAATAAATGAGTTTGAGAATGTATGATACTTGACATTCAGGCAGATATATTTCCAATAGGCATTACGTCATTAGCAATTTAAATTAAATGATACAGTAAATGTCTGTTTTTCCCCAGGGTTGGTCCATCTATTTCCTCTGTATTATTTTGATTAATTATTATAAAATTGGCTGATCTAATTTTATTCAGCTCTAGATCCCAAGTTTTGGGGTGCACCTACCTGCTCACATGCTCATCAGAACAAATAATTTTGGAAATCCTGACGTGACAATTCAGCAATTGTGAAGAAATCTGTTTGCTTTCAAGTTAAAAAAGCAGAATATCTCTGAGACAATGACCTGCGGTAATGCATTTCACCAACCGGGATTTGTCTCTTAACTCTGATAATGTATTACGTTAGAGCTTATCTAGTGTTTGACATTTGCAAATTTGTAACTATTTGCACGACATAAGGGTTAGTGTTTGGGTTAGGATTCTTTCTTTTTCTTACAAATTTCATCTTTTATCAGTGTTTATATTCTCACTGAGAAAACTACACAGGGGCTTCTTTGATGGGGTCTTACAACTCTTTCTTCCTGCAACAGAATCTTGGAGAGGTGCCCAAACAGACAACCTGCTTGGTGCAGCCAGTGATGAATGACTGCGATGATGATGGGAGTGTAGGGAGAGCTCAATGTGCTGCTTGACAACAGCAAGCTGCTGCTCAGTGGAAAGCGGGTGCTCAGCCCAATTCCTCATCCCCCTTGCCTGATACTGAGCACCAGTACAGATGCTAGTGCTAACTTGCCAGATGCACCCTCTCTCACTTCTTTCTGTTTTCCATTTACTCTGAACGCTCTGGGCATCGATGTAGACCCGTAGACAAATTGGGTCTTTGAAAGAAGACCATCTTTGGGCAACAGTTCTGATTGATTTTGTTTCCCACCTCCAAGAAAAGGCCATTAAAATCTAAAGGCTGATAATTAGCTGCCAGAGGATATTGCGCTTTTGATGTACATGGCTGTTCGGTTGCTTCTATTGTGGAGCCATAATGAGAACTGGCCATCTCACATGGTGAATTTCAATAGTTCTGAAGGAAGCTTTTGGCTTTTAAAAAGCAGCATATCTCTGAGATAATGCCCTGCAGTACTACATTTCCGCAGGTATTGTCTCTTGCTTGCAATTATGTTTAAGCTGATTGAGTGTGTGCACTACATTTGAATAGACACATTGAACAGAAAATATACATGGGATTTAGCTGTCAAGGACGTTGTCTGTATTTAAGCATACATAATTTAACAAGCAGTCTATCCGACCTTGCTTCGGAAACACTGTTAACGTATGAGGCAAAGTCTTATTCTCTGGTTTCATATTGTTCATAAAGGGGAATATCTTGTTCAGAAATTATATTTTTTTATGAACTGGCCAAATGTTCTACCCTAAAGGGTTTTATCCCTGTATGTGCATTGACGTCTTTAGAATTAGAACAAGAGTTCTAGAATTAAAACAGAATTTAAACAAAATAAACAAAGTAGATAAACTTATGATTTCATTAAAGAACATATAAAACTACAACATTTAACAAGAATAAAATGGAGTAAACCCTGCGATTAAGAAATAATGTTTTAGTATTTCTCAATAACATGGCAACACTTATACAGATTTTGACAAAGTGAAGATTAACATCTTGCAAATAGTGGCATGCATTATACACAGATGGGCTGTGCACTGGTCTGTTATGGTGAAGAGGGAGCTGAGCCAAAAGGCAAAGCTTTGGATTTACCAGTCCATCTACGTTCTAACCCTTACCTATGGTCATGAGATGTGGGTAGTGACCGAAAGAATGAGATTGTGGATACAAGCGGCTGAAATTAGTTTCCTTCGGGGGGTGTCTGGGTTCAGCCTTAGAAATTAGCTGAGACATGAGAACTCTGCATAGAGCCACTGCTTCCCTGCATCAAAATGAGTCAGTTGAGGTGGTTCAGGCATCTGATTAGAATGCCTCCTGGTTGCCTCCCTGTAGAGGTGCTCTGGACACATCCAACTGGGAGGAAACCCCAGGGCAGACCCAGAACTTGCTGGAGGGATACGTCTGGCCTGGAATTGCTTCAGGATTCCCCAGGAGGAGCTGGAGAGTGTCACTGGGGAGAGAGATGCTTGGGTTTCCCTCCTAGATCTGTTGCCTCAGATATAGATAGATAAACGTCATGTATACACCAGTAATCCATAACAGTAAAAACATTATGACTACTGACAGATGAAGTGAATAACATTCCATATTAAATTGTGATGACAGTGAACACATTCTGATTGGCTGTTGAGTGGTGCAGAATTTCAAGATCATCACTACAAGCAACCGTATGCATTATAAACAACTATATATACTATATAAAAACTATAAGTGATTGGGAAGTGTAGCCACTTTTCCAAGCCAATTTTCTGAAAGGAAACTGGCTTGGATGGTCAGGACCAACCAGCAACGACAAGACATAGACCTACCATGACCTGGAGTTGGTAGACTACCTGTATCAAGAGAGTTTAACTTTGCCTTGGACTGAGATCATCCACCAACGAAGCCCCTAATCTAAAATCAACGGCTCAGTGTGCAACTGACCACATGAACAATGAAAAACACCTTTTGGAGGAAAGTTTTATGGTCAAAAGAGACAAAAATTTTGTTGTTTAGCCACAATAAACAGAGGTAGGGAAAAACACTGTACCTGTCTGGGGCTGGTTGGCTGGAAGTGAAACTGGTGCATTGCACAGAGTGAATGAAATATTCCTTAAACCCTCAAAAACTTGGTCACAATTGGGGGTTCCAACAGGACAGTGACTCCAAACACACATGAAAGCTGCTTGTAGAAAGGATAACCTCTTGAGACCCCAATGTCCTCATATGAGGACATCATATTTTCCCCCAATAATATTGTGTGTATGTCCTTGTAAGATCCTCATATGAGAACCTTTGGGTATTACTCTTTTCCCAAACTTCTTCTTGTTTGAAGACATTGATCAAGTTCAATAGTTATTGGGTGGTGAGGGACAGAAGCAGTGTGAAGAAGTGAGAGGACACACAATATTAATTTTAGGGTCTCAGAAGGATAAAGCAGGCTCACATTAAACTTTAAATAACCTTAACCCTATTGAAAATATGTAAACAGTGCTTTAAATGTAAAGTCTGTGCCAGGAAACACACAAATTGAATTGTACTCTACCAGCTCTGCCAAGCAGTGGTTAAACAGCCAACCAGAATTCTGCCAAAGCTAGACTGCTTGTTAATGGCAAATATCTGGTCAAGGAGAAATATGCTACAGGACATTTAATAAAATATTAGGGATGCTGTATGCATATGTTTGACCCTGTACATTAGCTATTACATTAGCCTATAGCTACATTAGCATTAGCTATAGAAATGGATTCCGTCCGTCCATACTTATGACTTACTTATGCAAAAACTTGTAATAACATGGGATCGAATTTAGTGTGTGTGTTCCCCTCAGGTGCAAATATGGTGGGATTATACAGTATATTGGTCACCTTGACCTTGTTTTAAGGTCATAAGGTCACCTTTTCAGTATTTGGCTTGTCAAAGCTTGGTAGTGCTATAACTTTGGAAGTAAAAGACATAGGATCACCATATATGGTTGATAGGCTCTCCTCAGAAAGGTATCACTTGGGATTGCATATGAGTCACCTTGACCTTGAACCCCTGACCTTTGGATTCAAGCCCCGCTATCAGCGCACTATCACTGCTGTCCCCCCAGTGCAGCTAACTGGGTTATCAAAGGCCAGCAATGTCTCTCACTGTCTGTGGTGAGAGGTATGTAAAAGAACCATTGCTGATTTTCGTCAAGAGTAGGCTGCATTGCCGTCAGCGTGTTTCTGCCCTGCGATGGCCTGGCGAGCTGTCCAGGTTGTACTCTGCCCTCGCCCAGAGTCGACTGAGATGGGCGCCAGCCTCCCCGCGACCCTAATTAGGGTTAAGTTGTTCAGAAAATGAGTGAATGAATGACATAGGATCGCCAAATTTGCTGCTTAGTTCATATAAAACTTTGTATTAATTCAAACTGTTGTTGATTATTTTTTCATACAAGCCCACCATTGTATTATTCATACAAGCACATGTATTTTATTTTTTATTCACAGCCAAAGAAGTTTTTTTTTCTTCTTCACAAGCCCCCATAAAAGCCAAGATAATCATTCATAAATATCTTGTGTGGAGACCACAGACAGATAATAAACTCTGTGGGGATCCATGGCTTCACTGTAATTCATGCACTTTATTTATGACAGGAACTTTAATATCATTTCCACTGCCCTGGCTCAGTGACATGCCTTCTTCTTCACAGAGTGATATGAGAATATATGAAGAACATTAATAAGATGAGTGCCCCTGTTCCTCTCCCAGCAGGACTGAGCAAACTGGAGGTTCAGGTAGGAAGTGTTTATGAACTGCATGTAAAGACTTTGGAAAATTCCCCCATTCTCATAAAGGAGGATCACCCATAGGCCTGGAGTGATATAAAGTTTTGGCAGGGTAGATTAAGCATGGAAAAAGAAAGACTTGTGAAGACATGACACGCAGGAGAATACACAAATGTGCTATAGGTCTTACACCATACTCCAGACGAGTGTCCTGAGATATCAGCAAGAACTGGAAGCAGTGGAGGACAACCGCCCACCTCTGATCAAACAAAAGCAGTGTTGTGAAGAAGATACAGTGATGAGAAATACTGATGGAGGTTTAGTCGATGGGAAAAACAAAGCCAATGTAGTAATCATAATGTCATGTCTGGAAATTAAGAATCCATGAGTCAACTTGTATGAAGTTACAAATGTTCAGGATTATGGTGCAGCTTAAATTGCAGCCATTATTCAAATAAAAGCCAACCTGGTTGACTTATGTCCAATTGGTTGGGAGCAGAACAATCAGGTTTGCAATAAAATATTTCATAGTAGTCAGTTTATAAGAAAAGATCCTTGGAGAAGATGCAGATGAAAGGAATATGGTAATTATGAACATACCGTATGCCTGGAGGGGCAGCATGTTAGCATAGTGGTTAGCACGTCCGCCTCACAAAAAAAGGGTCCTAGGTTCAAGTTCCGGGCTCAGGCGTTTCTCACGTTTGTGTGAGGTTTGCATGCTCTCCCCATGCTTTTGTAGGCTTCCTCCATGTACCCCGTTTTCCTGCCACAGTCCAAAGACATGCACATTAGACTAACTGGCTATTCTTAATTGACGCTAGAGTGTTGTGTGTGTGTTACCCTGCGATGGTCTGGCTAGCTGTTCAAGGTGTACCTCGCCTTCACCCAGTGTCAGCTAAGATAGTCACCGGCCTCCCTGCGACCGTAGTAGGATTAAGCAATTTGGTAAATTAGTCAATGATTGAGTGAGTGAGTGAGTGAGTGAGTGAGTGAGTGAGTCTAATTGTCATATGAGCCCCCGAATTCATAAAACACACTATTCAGCTCAAAAACAAAGAAGGGCGTCAACACATTGTTAGGCATAAACATGTCACAGGGTCCATATTGCCCACATTATGGGTTTCAAACCTTAAGCCTCAAAACAAATGTGACATCAGATTTTCAAAGAGGATTGTGGACAAACATGTATTGGAAGCATTTTTTAAAATGTCCTTCTAGGATCAGGTTTAGATTAAGAGTAGCCTACAGTAAAACATGCTTCGTTTAATGCATGGCATCAGGGATCCCTATGTGAAGAAACATCTGTGAAAATCTCGCAGTCTAGAGTGCACTTCTCAGTAACCCAAACAAGAACAGCTTCCAAATAGCTCTCCTAACTTCTAAAAGTTGTCTTCCCATTTCTACACATTCTAAATAATGTTTGGAATGTATGTTTTTACATTTACCTTAAACAAAACAATAGCTGCATATATAGTGTATGAATTACTATTTGTAAGAGTGAGACATTTTCCCAATTGATACATCTGCAGTTGAGCTTTAGCCCTGGCCTGCTTTTCTCCTATAAACTTTCTGCTTAAAGGTGTCCATTCACAAGCGGATAGCCTATGTGATTTATCTTCCATTATCAGTTAATTTTGGCTAAATATTAAGATTTCCTCCCAAAATAACCCAAGCTTACTGGCTCAGTATCTCTTATTCACTTGTTTTGCATCTTGTTTTTGTTCTGTGCCTGTTTAAAATAACAATAACAAGATGGCATGCAACACTGATTTACAAAAAGCTAAAAAAAAAAAAAAAAAAAATCCAAGATCAACTGAAGATCAAAGACCATCCAAGATCAACTGTTAAAAAAATGGAAGAAGGCATACGATTTCACCAGAGATAAAACTGGGATGGCACATTTCTCTCTCTCTCTCTCTCTCTCTCTCTCTCTCTCTCTCTCTCTCTCTCTCTCTCTCTCTCCCACACACACACACA
>JBCNYH010000004.1:23734658-23748726 GCA_039654325.1 Tandanus tandanus
TATATATATATATATATATATATATATATATATATATATATACACAGAAGGATAAATACAAAAATACTGAAAAGAAATACTGAAGCGGCTGTAGTGCAGACGTAGTGGTGTGTGCATGAACAGTGTATACAGTGAGCGTGCAAAATATTGTATGCAATTTGTCCAGTATTTCAGCAGTTCAGTAGCCTGATGGCTTGCGGGTAGAAACTGTCCCTGAATGTGCTGGTGCGAGTCCTGATGCTCCTGTACCGTCCGCCTGATGGCAGGAGCGTGAAGAGTGTGTGGCTGGGGTGGGCGGGATCAGAGAGGGCCTTCCGCTGGGCCTTCCTCCTACAGCACTGTGTGTAGAGGTCCTGGATGGCTGGCAGTTCAGTCCTGGTGATACGTTGTGCCGATCTGACCACCCTCTGTAAAGTTCTGCGGTTCAGAGCATTACAACTGCCTTACCAGATAGTGACACAGCCAGACAGAACACTCTTGATGGGGCATCGGTAAAAGTTGGTGAGTATTCTGGAGTCCATGCCAAAACCTCCTCAGCCACCGAAGAAAGAAGAGCCATAGACTCGCTGCAATCTGCCCCTATGTGAATGAAGGGAAAGGTTTATAAGACAGTAGTGAGGCAGCTGTGCTGTACGGTTTGGAGACATAGCGCTAACAAAAAGACAGTAGACAGAGCTAGAAGTCACAGAGATGAAGATGCTGCGATTTTCTTTGGAAGTAACAAGAATTAGAAATGAATTCGTTAGAGGGAGAGCACAGGTAAAAGTGTTTGGGGATAAAGTAAGAGAAGCCAGATTGAGATGGTTTGGGCATATGCAGAGGAGGGATGAAGAGTATATTGGTAGAAGAATATTTAGTGTGGAACTGCGTGGTAGGGGGAGAAGAGAAAGGCCAAAGAAAAGATTAATGGATGGGGTGAGGGAGGACATGCCGGTGACTGTTGCGATGGAGAGGGATGCAGAAGACAGAATAAGATGGAGAAGGATAATCTGCTGTGGCGACCCCTAATAGGAGCAGCTGGAAGAAGATGAAAAAGAAGGATTTTAAAGATTCCTTTAGGAATCTACCTAGCTAATTTTAATTCAAGGGACAACAGCAACTGACAAACCCACAGGCAGAGCATACAAACTTCACACAGATACATCCTCGCCGAGCCCAGGAATAGATCGCAGGACCTTCTTGCTGTTAAGCAGATGTGCTAACCACTACACCATCATGTCGCCATCATGCTAACCACTACACCACCATGTCGCGTGTCAACGTCACCATGCCGTCCACTGATAATCCTGACAACTCAGAATGGATTCTGGAAACCTACAGCAACAATAAACATCTCAGAAAGGATATCACATTGCAAGAGACTGGAGTATGTGCTGAGCTGAGTGATGGTGTTACCTATCGCTCCAGTTTTATCTGGCTTTATCTAGATTTATCTGGTGGTGCATATGGAGCCAGTCTCTATAAGTGTGTTCTTATGTGAAGAAGGAGCAGCTGATAGATCTCTTCCCCAGGATTAGAGCCCCTGAGGTAAACGCTACAGGTTTTCAACAGTGTAGCACTGATGTAAGGCAGATCCAGCCTCTGTGCTAATCCCTTTATTTATCCAGCTCGCTTCTGTAACCATAAACACTGGATAGAAAGTACAGGGACACAGATTTGAGCAAATCCATCAACCCAAATGCATCGGAAAGGCCAGTTTATATCTGACAGGTTCAAAGAGGAACACCCATATTCTGTGACACAAGATCAGATTTTTCACCCTTTTTAAATAATAAAAGGGTAACCCCATTTTCAGATTAAACGTTAGCCAGGAAAATGTCATAGTCTCATCTTTTTAGATCTTTAGACCCATCCTTATTTTCTTCGAAGGACTTATGAAAGAAGTATCCCTGTGAGAGTTTACGGAATAATGGAAAAGCGGTCTCAGACTAACCTCTCCTTTAGATTTCCGTCAACCATTATGACTATACTTCACTAAAACGGTCTGAGATTCTGTGTGAAGAAAAGAAAGCCTGTCACCTCGATCTTTTTTTTTTTGTGCAACAAAGAAGATTACCGAGATCTGAGCATTACATTATTTGATTCAGGATGGGATAACAGGCTGCTTACCAGCAATATTCCTAACTTTAATACAGATATAAAATTGTACCATGTATCCTGGGGTTCTTTTTTTTTTAAATGGTCAAGATTTGTCAAATATAATGCTACATTGTCATATTTAACTATCAATATTTCTGAGAAATGTTAGGCCCCCAGGCCAAGAACTATAAAAGTATGTTTTGATGGACTACAGTAAGACAACAGTGTGATGGCAGAGGCTGAGTATGGATGAAGTCCAACCCAAGCAAGTCTGGCAATGGAGGCAACAGGAAAAAACCCAGCATATCCAAACCACTGAGCTTTTTCCATTACAACACTGTACACAATATTGGTCAGCATTTTCTCGTCCTGAAGGACTGATACACAACACATTTTAGTGTTTTTCCTGTGTCTACTCATAACACATCTGTGAAGGGCTTAGTAATGTGCTGATGAGTCTCACGCAAGGAAATTATTACAGACAGTGAAGATCACTCATGGGCTTACCTTTTTTTTTTCTTCTTTTTAACCATTTCTTTTATGATATAATTCATGTTGAGTCTATTAAAATTCCCCTCATTTATTATTATTATTATCATTCATTCATTCATTCATTCATTCATTCATTTTCTAAGCCTCTTCATCCTAATTAGGGCCACGGGGAGGCTGGCGCCCATCTCAGCCGACTCTAGGCGAAGGTGGGGTGCAGCCCAGACAGCTCGCCAGGCCATCGCAGGGCTATCACACATACAACCATTCCCACTCACACCTAGGGGCGATTTGGAACCACCAATGAGCCTACTGTGCATGTTTTTGTACTGTGGAAGGAAACCGAAGTACCCGGAGGAAACCCACACACGCTTGGGGAGAACATGCAGACTCCACACAGAAACGCCCGAGCTAGGAACCCAGGCCGCTCAAACCCAGGCCTTCCTGCTGTGAGCCGGATGTGCTAAACACTGTGCCACCGTGCTGCCTATTATTATTATTATTATTATTATTATTATTATTATTATTATTATTATTAATAATAAAGTTTCTCAATTTGGGTTGGTTTAGTTGAGGCAAATGAGTTCAAGCATGAAAACAGTTTATTACATACAAATCTGTAATATTGGTGTTTCTTGCATTGCCACAAAATAAATAAATTAATTTAAAAAATGTGAAGGTAATCACAAAGTGCCGAAAGAAAAAAAGGTAAGTGTGGCTCATGATGCATGGATGTGAGTGCTTGTTGAGTTGGTCTAGGCTTTGGAAAGAAGTTTGATGGCTACTGGATAATCATGATTGAGAAAGACATGGCTTCTTATTGCCAGACTATGGGAATCTATGGGATTTAACAGCACACACTCTCAATAAGAGAACAAAAGATGAATAAAAGAAGGAAAAACTCATGCATGTGCTGGGTGAATAATTCTGTATTAAGTTTGCTGGCTCTCTGATGAAGTGTGAGGAAGCAGGAAGACTGATTCAAAAATCTCTTCAATCCAATGGAGCAAAAAACGAGAAAAAAAACAAAACAGTGGAATGAGTTTGTGTTTTCAAAAGTTTTATACAAACACACTATTCAGGCACAAGTTGGTTTGAGGTCAATATCTCAAATAAACTTCTGCTGGTGAAGAAACTTGGCAAAAGGGGTCTGACAGATGATATGATGGATGATTTATGAATAGTTTCTATGTACTGACTTGGAAATACCTTCTATTTAGGTTGGTTTAATTATTAACAGAAATAGTCTATGTTAACAAATCAAACAAAGCAAATAATAAGAGTCAACAGCATATTGTTCTGGAATAATGGTGTGACGCTGTCCTGAGGTAAAGCAGAATCACTTCTACTGTAATAATCATCTTCATCATGAAGATAATTGCTTGCCAATAGTGTCACTTCCCATAGTGTTTTATTCATTTTATTCCAAAGGAATTTGTCAATGATTAAATTTTTTACACTGGAGGTATTCGGTTTTAGAATTTTCATTTATTCATTCATTTTCTGAACTGCTTAAAGCTAATTAGGTTTAGGTTAGGCTGTGAGTCTGGTGCCCATCTCAGCCGACTCAGCGAGGGTGGGGTTCACCCTGGACAGCTTGGCAGGCCATCGCAGGGCGTGCTAAACTCTTTATCACCTTGATGTTGTTGTTGCTGGTAGTGTTGTTGTTGTGGACAGTTGGCTTTAAGTCCTAGTCCTTTGTTATCACTGACCAGAATCATACAAAACTTTGCAGGCTAATATGAGATGACCTGATGAGCAATACTACGGAGCCAGATTTTTTTATTTTCAAACCAGAAACGGAATTATTGCCATTACCGAATGCATCACAGATATACCATTGGTGTGTTGCTCAATCGATAAAGAGATCATATTATTCATCATAAACTGGAAAGCACGAAGACCTCTGTCCCAAAGACTTATATGATGAAAAACGTAATGACTGTTAGAAAGTACTGGCACTGTAGATTCATCACATAATGTTAAACAAACATCTCGGTTCTGAAACAATATCAGTGATTAGATGATTTCGGCAAGAATTATTTATTTTTAACAGTCTGTTTATTGTTAGATTGCTTGGATTGCTCACTAGAACATTCCCTCTCAACAAGCTGTTATTCTAATGATAATAATTTTTTAAAAGGAATTGAATAATATAAACCCGTTATTTGGATTTTAGATGAGAACTTAGGGAAAATTAATCAACACCTTCTGTGCAACTGGAATTGAAAATTCAACACTGTAATGTAGTGCAAAGTAAGTTTATCAGCTCCTCTGTTAACTCATTAATTAGGGATTTTCTAACAAAACAAATATGCCTGAATATCCACAGTAATTGATTGAATATTGTATTGAAAAATACAATAGTTTTATTGTAATGTTTAATCCATCTACAATAATTTAGGTAATATGAATTTATGCTATAATGAATGTTTTAAGTCGTCTTGATTATTTTATATATATTCTTTTTCAAGGATTGATTATTTTATTTGATATCTCGTAATATACTGTGATTTAATGTATTTTCATTTTTATTTGGTGATGTATAAAAATGCCATGATTTTATCATCAGTGTGAGATTCTTGAGAAAAAGCTGCTGTTTACTTCACCGCACTTGAGTAAAACCTGTGATACCAATAACATCCTTAAGGCGAGTCAGCATGGAAAAAATCAGCAGTCTCCTGGCCTTGGTTTTGAACTTGTGTCATGTTGAGTTGGTGTAATAGGACACATCCACTGTGTTTTGACATGCATTTTCAGCACTTGTCTAACATTAGCCCTACTCCATCTTTTGATCTTGCAGCTGGATAACACACTGTGAGAGCCAGTGAGCACCAACTGCTGAGAAACTCCTAAATTTGACTTTGTTCCATGTACTTTGGTGTAATAGTTTCAATGAAAGTGTACCGTCTGCCATTGTTTTAACATTCACTTGTTGTATAGCATACAAAGAGAGCTACACAGCCTAAGCTAGTAGATCAAACACTAGTCATTTAGCATTACAGGTAATTTTCTCTCTCGTATGGAACAGATGAGTTCAGCCTGAGATTATCATAATTGAATCTGGGATTATAGTAAAGTTTGCGATTAAAGCCTCTTTGTGATTGGTGAGATGTGATTAAGGACAAGGTGATTAGGTAAAGAAAAAAAAATGAGAAAGTGTGATTGTAGACTAAAGAAAACTTACATGCAATCTCACATGGACAGACTAACACAACACAACACAACACAACACAACACAACAGTAGTCTTGTGCTACTCATATTCTCTCTCTCCACCGCTCTGACAGCTACCCTTTCATGTCTTTCACTCTTCCGTCAACAGAGAGAACATTTATTAATTACATCCGTCACATGTGTGCTACTGTTACCATTCACCTCTTCTGACCTCCCTCTTGGATTAGAGACTGGTGCTCGATCATGCCCCTGCCCCCACAGTCATTCATTCATTCATTCATTCATTCATTTGCTGAAGCGCTTAATCCTACTAGAATCGCAGGGAGGCTGGAGCTGACTCTCTCAGCCGACTCTGGGTGAAGACAGCGTACAGTACATCTTGAACAGCTCAACAGTCCATCGCGAGTCAACACACTCACAACCATTCACACTCACACCTAGGGGCAATTTAAAACGGCCAAGTAGCCTAATGTGCATGTCTTTGGACTGCTGAAGGAAACCAGAGTACCCAAAGGAAACCCACACAAGCTTTTATAGCTTTTTAAGCTGTTATAAGGAAATAATTACCAGTGGGTTGGTGTGATAACATAAAGCAGATGGCCATTAGAAATGTGATTTGATTCCTCTTATACCATAGCAATTTGCATTTATTATTGAATGACAGGTAATGCTTGTCATCTTTTTACAGTCGTATATAATGCTGTAAAACATAAAGAGGTGTTTTTTAGAGGTGGCCAAAAAAATAAATAAATAAATAAAAAGAACCATCACCATATAGAAACAGTAATCTCATCATGTCCACATTGGTTTCTGCCATGATATGATTGCATGGGACTTGAGTTACTTGAGTTAGGCTCTTCAGATCATAAACAGATCACATAGCGCTGTCACATGCTATTCCTCTCCATATGATCGTAATCAACTGGGGCACATTCAGCGACACTACCATTACATAACATTATTTTTAAAAAAGCTGACAGGAAAAACTTGGTGCACAGTACAATCTAAGCTAACAGAACCTAATTGTCTTGGGAGGTGGCTAGCAATTATAGGAAGTTTTTAACCTCAAATTCTTGCTCTGTCTTGCATTCCCTGAACACTGCTGCTGCACTTGTGCTACTTTCAGGAGCTGTGAACAACCTACCGCTAATAAGAGTGGAACATTATGCAGAAGTGACTGTGCCTGCTAAGAAGTTGTATCTCATTTGTGTACTTGCATACTTGCATTTGCTATTTTGAGTACATCATTGTGTTCACACTGAGAAGTATGGCAACATGCTGTGAACTCTGAGTGCCCAGATGTTGCTCAAAATGACAGGATTGTTAAGTATACAATGTTGTACAGGACAGTGGTGACCTGGTGGTAGGGTGCCCAAAGTCGTGGGTTCAAGCCCCACTGTCACCAGGACGTCACTGCTGTCCCCCCAATGCAGCTAACTGGGTTATCAAAGGCCAGCCATGTCTCTCACTGTCTGTGGTGAGAGGCATGTAAAAGAACCATTGCTGACTTTCGTAAAGAGTAGGCTGCATTGCGGTCAGCGTGTTTCTGACTTGTGATGGCCTGGAGATCTATCCAGGGTGCTGTCCAGGGTGTACTCTGTGTTCGCCCAGGGTGTACTCTACCCTCACCCAGAATCGGGTGAGATGGGTGCCAGCTTCCCGCAAACCTAATTAGAATTATGTGGTTCAGAAAATGAACGATGAACAATGTTGCACATATCTCACCCCCAGTGGTTGCCATCCTGGCTATCTAACAAAAGGGAGGTCTCATCAACCAATTTTCAGCTAGCTGGAGGAGGGCATGTCATGGAGACCAATGTTTGAAATTTCTATGCAGACAAGCAGGGAAAATTTAAAATATGTTCAATTTTTAAAATGGGATCAGAAGAAGACAGCAAATCGTTTTTGGCAGGGTATGTAACAATCAAATCCTGTGATTGTCAATTTCTTTATGTACACAACTTGCTGTGTTTGACATCACTATCTATTTGAATTTGACAAGTCCTTAGTGTACCGAAGTACACAAATTGAGACAGTCAATAAACATTATTTTAGCTAAAAAAATTCCAAATGGCTTTATCCTTTATCAGGGTTGTGGGTAGGCTAGAGAGCCCATCCCAGGTGACTTTGAGCAAAGGCGGGGTACACCCTGAACAGCTCGCCAGAGCATTGCAGGGCTAACATAGACACATAACCATCCATGCTCACATTCACAGCTAGGGGCAATCAGGAATCAAGAGTATTCAATGTGTATGTCTTTGGACTTTGGGAGGAAACCCATACAAGCATGTGGAGAACATGCAATCTCCACACAGAAACACCCTCGCTGTGAACAGAACTCAGATTAATTTTAGTTTTCAGTTTGCTATGGTTATGACTCCTGGTTTGACTTTGTATGGTTTTTACCGCTCAGCCAGTGATGGCTGGAGGGGTATTGTCGTTGGCTTGGCGGCCGGGCGGGCAGGCGGCATGACAATAACTTTGTCCCGGCTCATGCACAGGCCAGCTTTCTAAAATTTTGCATAGGCACTCCCTATGACCTAAACCTGTGCGTGGGGTAGCTAATTTGCATATGTGACCCTTGACCTTGGCACATGACCTTTAACATATAAAGTTTGTCCAGGCCATTGCTCGACTCATATGTATGATAGCTTTCTGAACTTACTTACTGGGATGGCTTTTGTCCTCCGTGCGCTTCAGGCATCCTTGCTGAGGGGTTACAACGTTCTATAGAATGGCTATTTTTGTACTTGTACTTTTATCCATCGCCTCCATTATATAACAAACATATTAGAAGAGGTGCATATTATACACTTTATTCCCTGCAGTCAGAACTATCATAAACTTTCCTTTTATTCAAGCAAACAAACAACCAAACAAATAAATTAGATAAATAGCACCATCTCACCAGTCAGATTCAAGAACGGAACAGCACTGTTAAGGTAAGAATATCTGACGTGGTACAGATGTAGGAATGTATAGTCCAAAGAACTCTGACTTTTTTGTCCTGCTAAAAATATCATCCAGGCAGTGTTATTGCAAAGGATCCAGAAATAATATGACAAAAAGCAGCAACTCCCCAACAGAAAAGCAATGTGGCTTATATGCAGTTCCCATGAGCATAACCATGGATTTCTTGGATGAAAGCTATTGACAACACTTTGTCTTATTGTCATTTCCCACTTATCATAAAAAGTACATTTGCTGGATAATATCCCATGTAGTATTGTTTTAATCTCCAAACAATGGACTCCACTGTGTAAATTAGTCTTAGAATTATTGGATCATTGTTCTTAAAAATCCTCTAAATACTCCAATTGTTAAAGGCGTAGATGTGCTAGATATCTATAAAAGGAGTGACTATTGCAATAACTCAGAGGAATGCATGTCATCATCATACACTTTGTACAGTATATGTAATATACAGTCAAATTACTACCTTTTTACTGCATTATTTTGCCTGGAGAACTTTAAAAGAATGTTACATCATATTGTTATATTGCATTGATTTATAATACGACCTAGATTTCCACCCTGTCTTTCCAGACATCATGACTCATAGCAAGCAAATGTCAGAATTAATGTGAATGCACAGTGAAATAACATAATGCCACATGGCACAAGTTCAGACTATAATATCTTAAATATCTTGGAACAATTGTGGAACATCTTTGTAATTAATTATATTACACTGTAAGTTTCTGGGTTATTTTGAGTTGTTAAATTGAAGAGCTGGATCACTTTGCTGGCTTCATTCCTATTATGTTAATCCAAATTTTGTTAAAGAAGTTAGCTTGTATGTGAGTGGTCAAAAGATGTTGACTACTTTTTAAAAACAGTAGTTCTGTCATATTATTGTAAAAGTTTTGGGGTACAGTGACTCTAGTTTGCACGGTTGCCTCACAGTGAGAAAATTTGGGTTTTGAATCTTCGCTAAGGGCCTTTCTGTGTGGGGTTTGCATGTTCTCCCCGTGCTTGCATGGGTTTCCGCAGGGTCCTTTGGTTTCCTCCTGCAGTACAAAGACATGCACATCTGGTCAACTGGCTATTCAAAATGGCCAATTGGTGTAAATGTGTGCGTATGAATGATTGTTTATGTCTGTGTTAGCCATGTTATAGAATTGAGACCTTTTCAGGGTGTACCCCGCCTGTCACCCGAAATCAGCTGGGATTGGCTCCAGCTTTTGTGTGACTCTGAAGCGGTACAGGTAATGAATGAATGAATGGATTCTAACAGGTTATTGTTCCTAACTGCTTATGCAGGAGCTTGTAGGTGGACACATTTCACGTCCTTATAGATATTAATAATTAATGGTACTTTCAAATATGACACGAATATGTTCAGATGCCTTCCTGATTGCACCCATCACTGTCACTCACCTGTCTTAATGATATTTATGACACTTAATGACAGCACTTTACATTGTAGAGATATTCCATTCTATTGCACACACATTATACAAATACTGTTTACAATAGTAATGTTTATTTTTGCATATATTTTTAATATAGTATTATGTGAGATCTGACCCTTTCTTATTTCCCTTTATTTAATTTACCTGTTAGCATATTTGCACAGGTCTAAGGACAGTATCAGGGCACATTTCATTACATGTACTTGTACCGAATAACTGTGTACATGAAATAAAATGAATCTTGAATCCCATTAGGGTCGTAGGAGGCTGAGCCTATCTCAGCTGACATTGGGCAAAGGCGGAGAACACACTGAATAACTTGCCAAACCATTACAGGGCCAACACACACACACACACACACACACACACACACACACACACACACACACACACACACACATCTACTCACACTCACACCTAGGGTCAATTTGTCTTTGGACTGCGGGAGGAAACCTGAGTTCTCGGAAGAAACCCATGTAAGCATGGAAAGAACATGCAAACTTCACACAGAAACACCTGAGCCTCTGACTTGAACCCAAGACCTTCTTGCTGTGAGATGGACGTGCTAACGACTACGTCACTGTGGCCTTCCGCAATTATTGATTAAGTAGCCATTATTGATTAAAGATTAAATATATTTATGGAAGGAGTTTCACTTTGTGTCAGCATTGTAACAATTAAGTTGTAACAATCATGGGGTCTTAGTGGTTAGCACGACCGCCTCACAGCAAGAAGGACCTGGATTGAAGTCCCGGGCTCGGCAAGGGCGTTTTTGTGTGGAGTTTGCATGTTCTTCCTGTGCTTGCTTGGGTTTCCTCTGGGTACTCTGGTTTCCTCCCACAGTCCAAAGACATGAACATAATGCTACCTGACTGCACCAAGTTGCCCCTAAGTGTAAGGGTGTGTAAGAATAGTTGTTTGTGTTGGCCCTGCAATGGACCGATTAGCTGTTCAGGGGTAAAGTGATTTCGCCCAGAGTCGGCTGAGATAAGCTCCAGGCTCCCCGTGACCCTAATAGGATTAAGCAGTTCGGCAAAAGAATGAATGTATGAGCCGTTGTAATCTTTGCAGTTATTTAGGTCATACAATTATACACTTTCTATTACTATAACTGATTGATTATTCTATTTTATAATGGAATTGTATTCAGATCCCTTACCTTGTTCATAAATAATCATGAACAAGCTGAATGACTGAGAATGACCTATGGCTGGGTCATATTGAACCAGTTTTATGAATAAAGAAACCCAGCAGACATAGCCCAATGTGCAGTCTGATTAACCCAGGGTGAGCTCTGTTATAAATTGACTGGACTGGATTACATAAATTAAGTTACATTTAATTAATTTAATAGTGTTCCAAAGAAACTACTGTGTATATTTCATCTTTGACTTATGTTCTCTTTAACATTACCCAGAAGTATTTTAACGTTCAGACTTTAATCAAAACATTCACTGTATATTTTGGTCTACTCTGATGACCCTGAAGGGCAAGGGAAAAATCAGACAAAACACAAAAAGAGAAAATATAATAAGTCAACAAATAAATCAATATAAAATGTCTGACCAAAGGGGAAAAAGAGAAACCACCACTGTGGGAATGCAAATTTTGACATTACCCAGAACTTCATTCACTACATTTAAATAAACAAATTATTCTTGTTTATGTTCAGAGCTGACTGTAAACAAGATGTGTGTCACAAACTACCATTAAATCTGAAATGCATATTCCAAATGCTCTGTATACATGTCCAAAGAACGCTCATAAAATCCAAATAATATTCGCATGTCCCACGTCTTAATCAGAATAAGGCCAAATTCAGAATATTCAAATGAAACATGCTGTTTGCATGAAACACATCACATTCTCAACATTCATTCATTCATTCGTTCATTTTCTAAGCCACTTATTCCTAATTAGGGTCGCCGGGAGGCTGGTGCCCATCTCAGCCGACTCTGGGAGAGGGCGGGGTACACCCTCAACAGCTCGCCAGGCCATCGCAGGGCCAACACTCACACAACCATTCACACTCACACTCACACCTAGGGGTAATTTTGAACAGCCAGTTAGCCTACTGTGCATGTCTTTGGACTGTGGGAAGAAACCAGGAGTACCCGGAGGAAGCCCACACAAGCACAGGGAGAAGATACAAAATCCACACAAAAACAGCCTGAGCCCAGGAATTGAATCCGAGACCTTCTTGCTGGGAGGTGGACGTGCTAACCACTGTGCCACCGTGTCGCCACAGTCTCAACATTGTGAATGTAAACACACTGATTAATGCTTTCATGTTGAGAGATGGGGCATCTAGTATACTTGTATTTGTGTTTTAGATACCATTCCTTAGCTATGAGACAGAAAGAGAGAGAGAGAGAAAGAGAGAGAGAGAGAGAGAGAGAGAGAGAGAGAGAGATAGGGCGGGTGTCTGTCTGAGATCTCTGTCCTCAGATCTCTGTCCTCAGCCAGGTACTGTATAATCCATGTGGTGAACACATGTCTATCGTCCATGGACCAACACTCTCCCTCACTCACTTTCACAGGATTCTTATCTCTTTTGACAGAGTTATTTATTTTCCAAAATGAATCATCTAGGAATGTATGAAGAAAGTGGAAGATAGACCGTGTGACCTGGTGTGCCCCAAGAATACTTCACAAATGTGCATAAGCTCAAATCTGATAAACAGAGCGGCTATTATTCAGCGCATTGATCACTGATGTAATGAGTGTGACAAAAACGGCATGAAAGACATAGCCCAAGAATAGAAAGAATAAAATGAGACTAAATCAGCCTTTAGGGCAGCATGGTGGTGCGGTGATTAGCATGTCCGTCTCACAGCAAGAAGGTACTAGATTTAAGAGCGTTTCTGCGTGGAGTTGGCATGTTCTCCCTATGCTAGTGTGGAATGGTTATGTGTGTGTTGGCCCTGCAATAGATTGACAAGCTGTTGAAGGTGTACATCGCCTTCGCCAAGAGTCAGCGACCCTAGAAAGATTAAGCAGATTGGCAAATGAATGAATGCATGAATGAATCAATGAATAATTTTTAATATGGTGCAGCTTTTTTTAAGTAGACATTTATTTACCATTTATGGAAGGAGTCTCCAGTGTCAGCTCTTTGTAACAGTCAGTGAATTTTCCATTATGAGAGAATATTCAGGAGACAGGAAATGTTCCAGTTTATGTAATGTGACAAACTTTGTTTGTTTGATTGATTGATTGATTGATTGATTGATTGATTGATTGATTGGATTTAACAAAGTTATATAAATGGCTGGTAAAAAGACACATAAAATAGCTGCTTCAAGTCATTGATAAGAAGAGTTCTTTTTTGCACATTACCCTTGTATAACTGTAAACCGCTAAAAAGCACAATGGAACATTCATTAATAAATTACAGTTTCATTGATTAGTGAATTGTTGTGGTATATTATCAATCATTCATTCAGTCATTCATTTATTGATCCTTTCATTCATTTGCTGAACTGATTCATCTTACTAGGGCCGGGGGGGAGGCTGGAGCCTATCTCAGCTGACTCTAGACAAAGGCGGAGTACACCCTCAACAGCTCGCCATCCACCACAAGGCCAACAAACACAGAACAATTAACACTGACACCTAGACGAAATTTGACTTTGGACCATGGGAGGAAACCAGAGTACCCAGAGTAACTCAGGACTTTCTTGCTGTGCGGCAGACGTGCTAAGCACTACGCCACCGTGCCACCCTGTGGTATATTAGAAATGTGTATACAGTTTTTTCTATAACATGATATGCTCTTATTTAAAAAAAAAAAAAAAAAAAAAAAAAAAAAAAAAATTTGTAGGTTACCCTCCCAAAAACAAGGAGTGGACGGTACCAAAAAACCTTTTTTTCTTTTTCTCCCCTTAAAATCGGGCTTTACTTTTTGTT
>JBCNYH010000004.1:23763538-23773775 GCA_039654325.1 Tandanus tandanus
AGGGCAGAAACACGCTGACGGCTATGCAGCCTACTCTTGACGAAAATCAGCAATGGTTCTTTTACATGCCTCTCACAACAGACAGTGAGAGACATGGCCGGCATTTGATAGCCCAGTTAGCTGCACTGGGGGGACAGCAGTTGATAGTGGGGCTTGAACCCCCGACCTTGGGATCAGTAATCCAGCACCCTACCACCAGGCCACCGCTGCCCCATATATAATTTGTTTTTTAAAAATTCATTTATTTATTTATTTATTTATTTTGGCTAAATGTGCAATGCTCTCAGCAGCCAGCGATCTGTGCAGAATAGTAAAGATCACACTGAGCACCTGGTGGCTGAATTTGGACATATGAGAGTTTTTTTTATTACAGATCCCCATATCATTATGATTGTGTCCTTGAGGAAACACAGAAAACAAGCTCAGCTGGTTTCTTTTTTAGTTCTGAAGCAAAGATGGCTTTCATGTATTAAACACAATGAAAGGCAGTTTTGTGTTGTAATAAATGTATGGTAATGCCAAATATCTGTGGTTTTACAGAACAAAGGCCAACAGATGATAATTTATTTTGGTTGTTTCTATTGCCTGAGACATTTTGGCTATTATAGAATGTTCTGGCCAGTTCCATGGTTTGAAAACGCATTGATTAGGTTAAAAGGTAGTAGTTCAGTATTGTAATCTGTGGCGAGCTAGCTGAATGCATTACTTCACACGAAGGAAACAAGCAAACATAAAAACAAAACAAAACAAAAACCTGTAAACTGTAAACCTGTGTTTGTGTCCTCAACAAAAATGACCAAGACATTCGCAAACATTTTTGGCTATGCACGGTGGTGTTCTCTCCATGCATGTCAAGTAAAAATATTATTTGAGTCTGGCTTCTGTCTTTATTTTCCCTGGATATGTTTAACACTGAGGTGTCTGTGTGTAGTAAACAAGAGGGTTTTTATGAAGCAGTATAGTGGTACAGTATGTAGTATAAAGGTCAATACATATAGACCTACAATATGAATACATCTGAACCAAGAGCTCTAAGAATGTTGGGTCCAAAAAGTTAGAGAAAACTTGCGTCACTTCTCTAAA
The DNA here is from genome assembly GCA_039654325.1 of Tandanus tandanus. Lineage (NCBI taxonomy): Eukaryota > Metazoa > Chordata > Actinopteri > Siluriformes > Plotosidae > Tandanus > Tandanus tandanus. The sequence goes on from JBCNYH010000004.1 coordinate 23,764,622, forward strand.
TCAGCTATAATAACAACCAGAGCTCAGTGGCCTTTCTGGCTCCACCACAATTTTATCTAATAAAGGAATAAAGAATCTGTGACACTTTCCTTTTCATTTTTATGTGAAGCTGAATAGCTGAATAGTCCCTGAGACAGAATATCGATGGACATCCACTGAGCCTGGGGTTTATAATTGTTTTGGTATATACTATGCAGAGACATAATGAAAAGCAAACTAAAATTAGAGTTTTATAGTTTATTTGTGCCTATTTTAACCATTACAGAGTCAGGTGAACTCTGCATGCTCTATACAGAGGTAACTGCTGTGTGACTAACAGTGTCTGTTTTGCCTACTCAGAGTTTAGTACATACTACAGTAGTATATATTAATAGAGATAAAGCCAAGAACACATTGAATTATATGATGAAGGGGGAGATATGATATAAATATTGATATAGAAATATGATAGAAATATTTAATATGAAGTCGAAAGACAGACACACACACAAACACACACCCACACACACACACACACACACACACACACACACGTGCTCACATTTTTCTTAGTATCCTTGTCCAGACCCTCAACTGCTAAACCCCCCCCCCCCCTCTTTAAAAAAAATACTGTAGTGTTTGTAAAAGCATTTTTTTTCTCATGAAATTTGATCTCCATCAAGGTATAGATCCATCCATCTCCCACACATTTCCAGTTAAATGGTGTACGCTAATATACACTGCTACTATTCACATGTAAATTTCTCACAGCTTGTTATATTACAAGCCTGCTGTATGTTATGTTTCTGGCAGACATGAGAGACCTAGGATGGAAGGTGAGACAATGGAAAGAGTGAAGAAAAGGTACATGTGGTAAGCATATCACTTTGTTATATCACTTAACTTAAGATCCCTTTAAATGAAGTTAGTCTTTCGACTTCAAGTGAAGGTGTGGTGTTTACGCAGGTATTGTGTCTGTGTGTACATGGATGACGCAAGTTGGATTAGGAACACTGATTAAATGTTAATATGCCTGGCAGCCCAGGAAAACATTTCCTCAGTTCATACTGAAAACTTCCGTTTTTTCTAGACTTAAGTAACTTTGTTTTAAGCATGTATCTGTCAAAGATTTGTAAAGAAGACAGCAGATACATGTACAAATGAAGTTTAATATTAAAAAAAAAACATGAACAATACAGACACTGAAATGAAAACTATGATCTGAAGGCTAAAAACACACATAAGCTAAAATGCTGACAACAAATGACAACAAAAGACAAAAACAAGAAAATAACTGCTATACAAGTCATGACTTAAATACAGGTGTTCATTGAACCATACACGAATTATGTGCAAACAGTCATGTGACATGAGTGTTATGATCAGGGCTGCGTTCAGTACTGTAAGTGCTTTTCAAAAGTAGCTATTTGCAAGAATTACAATATATTCAAAAGACCATTAGTGAAGGGGACAGTTGTATGTCTGACAGCCCATTGGTCCAACCCTACTCATATAAGATGTGCACCTTGTTTAAATCAGTTGGACACCCTACTCAGTTGAGTTGGGTTAGAGTTAGGGTTAGCCATTGGCACTGACCTCTGTTGTCCATTTTTTAATGATTGTAGCACAGGTGTCATTGACAGTGAAATGTGATGTGCTGGGGTTGATGGTTATTGTAGTTCAGCAACCAATGTCAGTACAATACCGTATCTACTCCACATTTTAAGTTTGTATCTCAAAACATTTTAAAGACTGGTTACCTTTTAAAAAGGGGAAGTAATGGTTCCTCGGAAATACAACAAAACATTACTGAGCTGAAAGCAAACACCTGGTTTGAGTTTAAACAGCTTTGACATTAATATATAATAAATAAAACATCATCTTTATAAAAGCCTTTTTGTTTGTAGCTTATTGACCGACAGGCTGTTTATGTCACAGTTCATAATGATTGCATGAGACAAGTACATTTAACTGCCATTGTTTTATACAGCTTTAAACAGACTGACTGTTTTTATCTCCACATTTGTTAAACTGACTCCTTATCCAAGGTTCAGGGTGCATTTTTGTTTTTTTAAGTCCCAGTTGTCATCCCAAACCCTGTTACACTTGCTTCTGATTTTTGCATGAAAGACCCAGCAGCCTTCATTATGTTTTTTTGTCTGAAACGTTGTGTTTTACATAACATGCTTCTTAACACTATACCGATAAACAGTATCCACTTTTCTTGTAGCATTCAATTTTGTTCTGAAAAATGAAGGCTTGGAAATCTAATATTTTTTGTACTTATGCTATAACTGTGAAGTCATAAAATAAAAATGGTTAAATGATTTTGTATTAAAAATGGATTTTTCAGGACTTTAGCACAGTACTATATCTATATAACTTACAGAATGTACATCTCCACCAGTTAATATAAATTGGTGTAGATTTAATGATGTACTGATATTTAAAAATGTTTCCTCTTTTTTTTTTACACTGCAGCTTCCTGATGTTTTGGGGGTGGGGCTGACATTTAGCTTGTGAAATAAATCCACATCAACACAGAGTACACGTTTCAAAGTGAAATACCATTTTTCGTCTGATTAATATTCATTTCTTCAGGTGGAACTTTTCCCAATTGTCACTGACGCTGTAGAAAAGTCACAGTCATTCTACCAAACAACACAGCTCAAAAAGCACAGTAAATATACAAGACAGATCCTCTACCATTTATAATACTAGCAGTGTTTGTACTCAGATGGTCTGATGACTCTAACAGGAAAACCATGTCTTGCATCATAGTATTTAATAGTATGATATAATACATCTCCGTTAGTGAAAGACACTCTACATTAATACATTACCTTCTTGCTCTTAATGCATTATTCATAGTTTAAAGTGTTTAAACAGAACATGTGTCTCTTACCAGCTTTAAATTACAAATGTCCGAATTGTGTTCAAAATAAATTTATGTTTGCCAAATATTCATAATTTCTCTGTAAAGCCAATACCTTTGAACCTTTGAGTCTTTACTGTTTCCTGAATCTTTGCAGAATATTAAAGAGTTTTTAGCTTTTATTAGCTAGAATGATAAGTGGCTCAAAAAATAAGAATCAAGGGCCATACAATGATTTGAATCCACCACTGTCAGTGACCCATGTACCTATCTTACAGTTTATGGGAATACTTTCCGATTCAACAAAGTAATAAGCAACTAAAAATGCAATCGATACAACATTTAGAATCAATACTGAATTTAAAGGACAAAGTTAATGAACTTGGTCTCCCATGAATGAATGAATGAATCAATCACTTATAGTAGATTCTATATAGAACAAAATATGGGCCACTGTTCGGTTTTACCTTTTGATTTTGCGGACACTGAATATTAAGAGAAAAAGACACGATTGCATTGCAATTCATACAAAGACATTCCCACGTGCTCGGTTTTAGACACCCCACCCCCCACTCACACATTTCCTTACCTCATCAGGCTGTGGAGAACTCGTGGTCAACAATGTTGTCTTTTTATTTATGATTTTTCAGACTTATACACATTCACTAGGGTAAGACAACACAGTACATGTAGCAAGAAAGCGCTATATGCCATTAACACATTATAGGCTAGAGAGTATGGTCTCCAGAAGAGGCGTGGCTAGCTACAATGCACTCACTCTGCACAGGGTCTCTTATTTCTACATGTGTGCCTTGGAGTCGGAAAATAATATGCCCAATTTTACCTAACAGCCACAACTTGAAACGATTTGTGATCGTATTGATGTAGCAAAACCTGGCAGTTGTCAGCAAATTACATTATGGAGAAAAGGGCAAATGAAAGTGAAAGTGCAAATGCCGACTTATGGCAATTTCAGTCAGAGCGTGCATTTCTGGGCCCTTTTTTCCGTAATGTCATTTGCTGACAAGTCCCAGGTTTTGCCAGCTTGGGTCAAATTTTATGACCAAATGTGAATCCAAGAGTAACGTGTGTTATTGTGATATCTAATGACCTTTTATATAATATGATGCACTGCAAGAGACTGAACTTCAAGGGGACTATTCAGTTCAACAACATCCACTGAATGTATAATATCGGAAAAGCTAAAAAGCAAACTGAATCGAGGTTTTTACAGTTTATTTTTTACATAATTTAACCATGACAGAGACAGGTCAGGTGAGCTCTGCACACTCCGAGCCGAGCTGTGTAGCTAACAGTGTTTTAGTTTTATTATATACTAATACTGAGTGTGGACATGCTTGCTGAAGCTGAACAGATGAAGAAGACGAAGAGACTGGGCAATGCTTTTCTCAATATTTAACTGTCTAGTTTTGTACCCACTGTAGCCTTAGATAACTTTTCTTGGCTGACACATTGTGGTCTTCTGCTGCTGTAGCCCATCCAGGGCAAGTTTCTGTGTTTTGTGTAAGCTTTTTTGCTCACCATGACTGTAAACACAGATTTTCTTGGTTACTGTAGCCTTCCTGCCTGACATTACTTCTCTATTTTTTCTCATCAACAAAGTATTTTTACCTGCACAACTGCTGCTCAGTGGATTTATTTTTGTTGTGTTTTTCACACTATTTTGTGTAAAATCTAGAGACTACTGTGAATGAAAATCCCAGGAGTTATTTACACACCCCTGGATATGTGAGAAACATTTCACAACAAAATAAAAGCATAAAAATATTTGAAGAAAAGTAACATTTTTGTCTCTACTGAGAGTTCATACAGTCAAAGCTGTTACAATGTCGTATATTAATATCAGTATCACATTATTGTCAGTATTGTCATAATTCACACTACTGTCACAGTCGACTACAGTATGACCTTCTTAACTTCAATTGAAAGTGCAATTTATTACAGTGAAATTAAATTTTTAATAAATATTATTATAAAAAAATTTTAAATGCATAAAAAAAAATATCCTTACAACTAACTGCTTAGCCTTTTTGACATATAAGAAAGATCTTGGGTGTAAATGAAACCCATATGCATCAAACTGTAATGCACTGTGTTCTTCGTGGCACCTTTCTCTCATATGGCGCATTAGCAGTTCCGGCAGTTTGTGCTACAGTAGCTCTTCTGTGAGATTACACCAGATGTACTAACCTTCACTCCACACATGCATCAGTGAGCCTTGCGCACACACAACACTTGTCAGTTCACTGGTCGTCCTTCCTTGGACCACCTTTGGTAGGTAATTACCACTGCATACTGGGAATAATCCACAAGAGCTGCCGTTTTGGAGATGAGTAGACCCGGTCATTTAACCATCACAATGTGCCCCTGGTCAAATTCACTCAGATTCTTACACTTGCTCATGTTTCCTGCTTTCAACACTTCAATTTGAAGAAATAACTGTTCCCTTTCTGCCTAATGCATCCCACTCTTTGGCAGGTGCCACTGTAGCGAGATAATCAATGTTACTCACTTCACCTGTAAGTGCTTATAATGTTCTTACTGTTATGACTAATCAGATTCTATTCATCTCCAAAACGGTAGGTCTTGTGGGGGGTTCCTGCTAAGCAGGGATACTTAAAAGTAATTTTTTTGAAAATGAAAAAAGGTTATCTTGGATGCCTGTTTTATGTCTTCTCCATTAGGGTCCATTTAGTGAAGATAACGGGGGCAGATTTCCAAGACTAAATTTCCAAAGACTAAATGTAAGTCATCAAGCATGTTTCAGGGGAAAAAGAAACATCACTGAGGCTGCATGACATTTTACCTGCAAACACAGAAGCAAGTACTATGCACACTATTTACTTTTTCTTTCTTTCTTTTTTTTTTTTTTTCTTTTTTTTTTTTTACCATATTTTTACATTAGGTGCAGCTTGGATAACTTTAGCAACACGGTGACATTGTCAATTTATTTATCATTTCTGTGTAGAGAGGCTATACTTTGTCAAAATATCTATGTGCATTCATAGCCAATCCATTGCTGGGCAAACACACACAACCATTCACACTCACACTTACACCTAGGGGCAATTTGGAACAGCCAATTAGCCTAATATGCATGTCTTAGGTCTGTGGGAGGAAACCAGAGCATCCGGAGAAAGCCCACACAAGCATGGGGAGACCATGTAAACTCTACACAGAAATGCCCTAACTGAGCCAGGGACTCAAACCCAAGACCTTCTTGCTGTGAAGTGGACGTGGTAACCACTATGCCACCTTGCTACCCTCTACCAAGAACTCCAAACCATAGCACTTCCACCACCATGCTTCACAGTGAGTATGAGGTTCTTCCAAAAGGTCCGGCATTTGTCTATATGGTCAGTGGCATACTGTAATCTTGCTTTATTCTTCTTAATGTTCTTTTTAAACAGCAAAGGCTTTTTCCTGCCACAACTCCCATACAGGTCAAATTGATGACGTGTAGACGTGTGCACTTTCACAGTAGTTGCAAGAGTCTCCTGTAGATCCTGTGATGAACTTTTTGTGTTCATGGAAGCTTTTCACATCAAATGGTCTGCCCTTGAGCTGAATTTGATGGAGCAGCTTGTCTAAGACAAATTTTCAGTCATTCAAAATCCATGCTACTTGTAGATTATTTTCCTTACAGTGACCCTTTGATTAAAAGATCTTTTACAATCCCTTGCCAGACTCATATGCATCAATAGCCTGTTTCTGAGAGCTTTAGAGAGTTTTTTACCCTGGATTTTCACTGGGGCGCAACATCTGTGATCTCCATGATTCAAAAAGCATGGAGCTCCATGATTTATGAGCATGCTTGGTGCACGATTGGGGTATAAAAAGGAGGCAGGGTGTATCCAAGAGATGAACTTGAAGGAATCGTGTTTCCAGGTTCATCAAGATCTCCTTCGATGGTTCGTTAAGGTCTGTTACGCTCTGTTAAGGTCTGTTAAGTTCTTTTAAGCTCTACTGCACTCTACTACGATTCCCACGTTCTATCACAATTGGTGTCAAATACATCATAATAATCGCGGCAAAATCCTTGACAGTCAAACATCTTGCCACGATCAGTGCGATAATCACGAATCCACCAAGTTGCCTAAAAATCATCACGATTTGAACAAATAACCCCCCCACGCTCATCACTATTCTCTCAAATCGTGGAAATCGCAGACATTGTGCTCCAGTATAAACCCAGGGTTAGATCTCTAAATGATGACATCAGTCAACTGAATGTCAAAGGACACATCCGCATTATGATCACACTATGATATTCACACTTGAATTTTCACACTTGGATATTCACACTCACATTCACACCTATGGGCATTTTAGAGTAGCCAGTTGACCTATTGTGCTTATCTTTGGACTGTAGGAGAAAACTAGAACACCCCGAGGAAACCTACACAAGAATGGGGAAAACATGCACACAGAAAGGCCATTGTCAGCTGCTGGATTCAAACCCAAAGCATTCTTGTCGTAAGGTGACATTTATTTTTAATACCAGATTTATCAGCTCATTTCTGAACATTGCTGACAAACTGGAAGCTGAAAGCAATGCAGGAGGGTATGTGAAAAAGTGCAAGATTTCACCTGTGCCTGGCTTTATTATAAAATAACACATGTAATCCATATCTATATGCAACATTTCTGCTGAAGTAATGGAAGCCAGAGCATTTTTGCTTTCTCTTCTCTGTAGCGAAGCAGGTCTTTAACTCCTGCAGTGTTTTTAAGAGACCCGTGAGAAGGCAGGCCAAATAAAAGATAAAAAGATAATGTTTTCACTTGCCTGCGTTGCGTAAGAGGCTGACTTAAAGGGTCTCTCGTGAAATTGTTGGTGCCTGAGCGGAAAAATAGCTCCGGAGCTTAAATAGTCACCTATGGCTTTAAAAAAAAAAGGAAGAAGCTGCAGTATGTTTTCTTATGTAATGCTTCTCTTTAGGCCTAAGCAAAGCTTTCTGTTTTATCTTTTATTAAGGCCGTGGGGGGACTGGAGCCCATCGCAGCCGACTCCGGGCGAAGGCAGGGTACAGACTCAACAGCTACCTGAGCATTACAGTGCCAACACGCACACACACACACACACACACACACACACACACACACACAATTATTCACAATTAGGAGCAACTGAGAATATACAGCAAACCTAAGGTGCATGTCTTTGGACTGTGGGAGGAAAGTGGAAGTATGAGGTGGGAAAGGATGAGGTGGGAGTGCTAGCCACTACGCCACCATGCCATGTTGCTCAAACATACTGTACTTTAATATATTGAAGCAAAGAATTGAAGAATGTATTTTTCTTTAGTAGCTGGTCAGTAAACAGTTTAAAGGGCCTGTGAAATATCTGGTGGCCTTATAATTAGCAACGTGTGTCAAAGCTAACAATGCAATGAAAACCATATGTTCAGTGAAGAGACCAATAGTGACGGTCACTTACTATGCTCATGTTAAATGAGTACAAGAATATGTTTTTTTCTTGTAGGATAAAAAAAAAAAATCAAGAATACTTTAATGTGATTTTATGTAATGGTAAAGATAAGTATATGCTAATCTGAATTGGACCATCTCAGGGTTTTGTGCTTTGCATTGCCAGCAGGGAGAAATCTGCATTTTTATCATAGGAGGATCTGACAAGGCGATCTAAGTTGGATTTGTTGGAAATCAGGCTGAAAATGAGGCATGTAATTAGCATGCTCTGCAGGTTTGGATAAAATCTGGTGAAAACGTTCTTAACTACTGACTTTTTCATGGACGCTGGCAGAATTGCTATTTGAGCTTTAATTGTGCATTCTAATAAGAAACTAATCTATTCATAATCGCAAAGAGATCATTATCAGATCCCTCGCACCAAAATTAAATCTTAAAAAAAAAAATGCTGTCAAATATGGAACTAATAAATAATATGGGGGTGCCGCAAATTTCCATAAAATCAAATTTCAAACATAAAAACCAACTTTTCATTTTCATGTCCACAGATATATTAAACTGAAAAGGTAAAGCTGCATGCGTCTGTACAACTGTTAAGTATGAAACAGTGTTAAGCTTTTAATACATTTTAAACTTTCTAAACAAATGATCTACCACAAGATTTAGATTTGGTTTAGACATACATATATACACATAGATATACAATGCGCGCTGTTCTCGAGGTACGTCATTGACCTGCCACGCCGCGGCCATCTTTGGGAGGTGAAGCAATGTAAACAAACACCGACTTGCATGTCTAGTATACAGTACGAACCTTAATCACTGGGGTTTATATATATTATTCATTATCAT
>JBCNYH010000004.1:23777130-23793416 GCA_039654325.1 Tandanus tandanus
CACACACACACACACACACACACACACACACACACACACACACACACACACACACACACACACACACACACTCAAAACCAGTCACAATCACACCTAAGGGCAATTTGGAACAGCCAATTAGCCTAATGTGCATGTCTTTGGATTGTGGAAGGAAACCGGAGTATCCGGAGGAAACCCACGCATGCACAGGGAGAACAATTAAACTCCACACAGAAACATCCTCGCCCAGGACTCGAACAAATACACAGTATAGCATAATTTGAAACTATAGATATTGTTCTACTGTAATCTGTTATGTATTGTCAGATTGTACAGCCATACTCCATATTTATCTCAAAATTACAGTGATGCTCTGTTAAAGTAAACATCTGCGAGGTGGCGTGTCCAACACTTTTATGAATGGCTTCAAATTGGCACGCTGACAAGTCATGAGGTGCTATTCCACTCACAGAGTTCATTGCTATTAAATATCTTTGTTTATCTACCATGATTCCGGATATGCACAGTACACACGTTTCTTTGATGTCATGTGACTACTACTCATTCAGTGACATCCTAATCACCTTCATCGCATAATTCTTATTAACATTTCCATGTAGGCCCATCATGTTTGTTCATCAAAAAACAATATTTTAGCCTTTCTGTATAAAAATATAGTAGTAACCAACTGTAAGGCTGATTGGCATATTCCATCAACCTTACAGTATATACTTTCCCATGTATAAAGAAGTGAGTAATAGGATACTATTATGATATTCATTTATTCATTCATTCATTCATTGGCCAAACAGCTCGCCAGACCATCGCAGGGCAACACACACACACACACACACACACACACACACACACACACACACACACACAACTATTCACACTCACATGCGCACCTACAGGCAATTTGGAACAGCCAATTAGCCTAATTAATATGCATGTCTTTGGAATGTAGGAGGAAACCAGGGTGGAACCCGGAGGAAACCCATGCGTGCATCAGGAGACAATGCAGATTACATACAGCAATGCCCAAGCCCGGAACTCCAACCTAGGACCTTCTTGCTGTGAGGCGGACATGCTAACCACTATGCCAACATGCCACACATCATGATGTTTATATTTGATGGAATTCGGTTTAGGGGGCCACTGTCTATGGTATGTAAAAGAAACATTGCTGATTTTCATACAGAGTAGGCTGCATAGCCGTCAGCGTGTTTCTGCCCTGTGATGGCCTGGCGAGCTGTCCAGGGTGTACTCTGCCCTCGCCCAGAGTCGGCTGAGATGGGCGCCACCCTCCCCGCGACCCTAATTAGGATTAAGCGGTTCAGAAAATGAATGAATGAATGAATTCAGTTTAGAATCTAAGATGACTGGATCTACTTGCCGACAGCTTCCAAAAAAACAATAATAATAAAAAAAAACCACTGGCCATACATTTGATTTAAAAAAAAAAGCATCCTAATTTATTAGAGTTCAAATAAATCTCATGAATCAATGCTGTTTCCTTTCAGTAAACTCAAAAAGTATACTCAAAATACCCCAAATACCACTAAAACACATTCTGCATTTTTATTACTATTATTATTATTATTGTTATTATTATTATTATAATTATTATTAAATTTTTTATTTTTTTTTATTTTTGCATACTGTTTGTGTACCCTAGCACTTTCCCCAATTTTTTATGAAATACCCCCCTCCCACCACCCAACCCCTCTAAAAAAAAATTCCTGGGAACTGATCTCAAATGGATACTTTAACATTTCCACCCTTGTCAATATATCATAGAGGCATAAAACACTGAAAAACCCAAAGTGAAGCATAATAACACTAACTGTATGTTCAGTGTATGCGGCGTTATCATGTCACGTGTTCACATACTGCTGAGTTCAGGTGGGTTTTTGGGAAACAATAAGATTCCTTCACTTCCTCGCGCGGCTCGCTACACAGTTTCCATAGCAACTGGCGATGCACGCGCGACCCGAGTCCCTCCCTCTTCAACCCGACAGCAGCAGGCAGTAAACAAACAAAAGCGTTTATAGAGACAAAAGTGGAGCATTTCGGCTAAGCAGGGTGAAAAATAATCAAAAAACCAAGAATAACACTTTTTTTACGTTGTTATCTGTCATTATACGGATCTCTGAAAAGTTTCTGAAGCAGTTTTCCCAGGCGTTAACCGGACAGGTGTTACCGGGGCGGAACTTTTATTTTCCCTCAGGAACATGACTTAACTACACTTAAACCCGGGAGGAACAGAAGGTAGGCTCATTATTTTAAATTATTTAATTTGCTCTTATACATGTAAATGTTACTGGGATAAAAAATAAATAAGTCAGCGGTGTCCTTAGCTTGTTTTGGATTAACAGGAAGTGCGAAAGTGTCGCCGAACAGACAGAGTAACGGCTGTATCCTCAATCACTCTATACTGTTTATCTCCGTGCACTCCATCAGGGAGGACGCGTGGGAGTTTACACCCTAAATAGAACACTGTGTATACAGTAGAGGGTAAATTGGGATTCAGCCCGCGGTAGTGTTTGATGGAATTTAGCAAAAGAGGAAAGAATGGAAATGTGAGTTTTCCTTTATTTCTTCTGTTGAAAGTTATTATTATTATTATTATTATTATTATTATTATTATTATAAAAAAACATGAACTTTCTTATTTAGTATAGTCTTTCTCTTCCTCCTTCTCTCTAAATAACATGTTTTTTTTTCTGTCACTTGTGTTTGTGGGCGTTTGTTCAAAAGTAGTCAGGCACGTTCTGTCTGTTGAAAATAAAAATGACGTGATGCATTGAAAAGAAACAAAATGTTTACCAGGAATCAGACACGAGAAGACTGTGGGGAAGATAAAGGTTTCTTTGTTTGCTTTAGACTGAAGTAGAAATAAATAAACAGCCTATTTTAGTCACAGGTTGTTCGATCAGACACATATTTTGTAGGTACAAGACATCTGGAGTGAATTCACCCTGGTGACTAATCCCAGATGTACCCAAGTGTTTATGAATGATTTAACAAAATAATATAAACATAATAATAATACATTTAAAGTACAGCTAAGTTAAACCACACAAACACGGATGTAGACTAATACACGCCGATGGAATTTAATATGGACTCTTATAAGTAGAAGTTTGTAGACTTTTTATTCTAGTTTTGTTTTTTTTTGTTTTTTTAATAGAAGCAATTTAACACTTGGTGTAAAACTGATTTCAATTTCTACTATAAAATTAGGTGAGAAAGCCACCATATTTTAGCCTAAGTTTATCAAATTCATTCATTCACTTGCCAAACAGTTAAATTAGAGTCATGGGGAGGCTGAAGCCTATCTCAGCCGACTAGGAGTGAAGGCATGATACTCCCTGAACAGCTCGCCAGTCCATCGCAGGTCCAGTACACACCACCATTCACACTCACACCTACGGACAGTTTGGAAGAGCCATTTAGCCTAATGCTCATGTCTAGGGACTGTGGGAAGAAACAACCCAGAGAACATGCAAACTCCATACAGAAACACCCTCACCCAGGACTCGAATGAAATATACAGGTAGAGCATACTTTGAAACTGTAGATATTGTTCTGGTGTGATCTGTTATTTATTGTTATTACCTAAAATTTCAGTAATGTTCCATTAAAGTGAGCATGTGTGAGGTGGCATGTCCAGCACTTAATGGAGCCAAGCCCAGGACCTTCTTGCTCTGAGGTGCTAACCACTATGCCACCCCAGTTTATCAAATTTATAAAATGAGTTTGCATCTGTTTTAAACTAACACTGTCTAACCCAATGATATTACCAGGATTTTTTATGGTTTGAAGTAGGAAATTAGTTTTTCTTAGTACCCAAACTAACTTGTAAAAACTTTGGACTGCTGAGTTTGTTTGGTGGACCGGATTCTTGGCTCATGCAGCTGTCTAGTTAATTTTGTTCAAAGAAGCTACACACCTTTACAGAGAGTTTTGTGTCAAGTATTTGGCTGATGTTGCAGATACAACAGAAGAGCATAGAAAAGCATGGTGGGAGAGTGTTGTCGCCTCATAGCTCCAGAGACGGTATAAATCTGAGCCTTGAACCAGTGTGAGATTTAGAGTTCTGTTCCCCAACTTTCTTCAGATTTCTACTGTTTCTCCACTTTCAAACACATGCCATTAGCTGGACATGATATGCTAAATTGCCCCTAGGCTCTCATGAGTGCCTGAATATGTGTGTGTGGATGCTTTTTTTTATTTTATTTTATTTTTTATACATATGATACTGCAGTTTTCATTAATGCGAACCTTAAAGAAAGTTATTATGAATTACATGCAAATCATCAGTATTGATCACACTGTAGTTCTGCAACTAGCACTGCAACTATTTCTATTCGTGACACAAACAAAAAATTTTTCTAGAGAGAAATTTTGCATGGAGAGCACAAATTCTAGCTTCCTAGAGTGACTGTGAGTATTGATGCAACCAGAGTTCTTACTAACAGCCTGTGTGACCAAGGAAGTTTTCTCATACACCAGGCCCAGCAGAGTGATTCCAGGTTTATGCCGTTCAAGATGGTGCTGTTTTATTCTCTGCGACACATCTGTGTTACTGCTGACATTGTAGTGAATAAAGGATCTAAGCAAAGCAAAAGCCAATATGGACATTGAGTTTGACAGAAAATTCATATGAATTAAAAGTTTCTGTTCATGCATGTAATTTTGAGTGTGTATTATACTGTGTTACATTCTTTTCTTTGGAACATGTGATCGAATATATAGAGAGTGAAAAGAATGAAGGCTCACTGATAACGTCCGTCTTACTCATACAACCTCAGTGTAGAAAAAGCAGAAACCATTAGCTTGCAAAGAGTTTATCATTTTTCCAGCTGTAGTGATAAGCTTCTAAGTCTGGAAAAAATAGATGAATTGGTGTTTAGCCTAAGTTTTCTTCCAAGTTTGATACATTTGTTCATGTTAGAAAATTCTTGCTTTTGATTATCCATACTACACAACCTTCTGCACTTAGTGTTTAGTTTCTGTTTAACATTAACTTCTTTGAATGTGGTCCTCCACCTCTTTAATCTATACAATTTTTCCACATTTAAAAGGAGATGCCTCCTTTATCACTAATGTAAAAGAAGGACTAAGGGGATAATTCATCAATTTATTCTTGATTCATGAATTACAAAACTCCTCCTGATCCAGTTGTACTACACTTAAAATAAAAAAGTAAAAACCTATGAGTTAAAATTTCATTAATAAAATAAAAATTGGTTAGGTGTAAGCTACCAGTACTGCGTGATGGGTCATATTGCAGAATGTAGTATATATTAAGTTCATTGACAGTATGTGAAACAAGAACACTAGATAATGTGTCAAAACGGAAGCCTTGACAAGTCTAGCATTCCTGCTCACAATACAATTTTTAGCACTGCTCATTTCCAGTTGTTGTCCTAGTAATAAATGTCCTTATTATGTGCCTTGTTATTAATGAAATATCTCCAACAGAAAATATTTATGCTCTCTGAATAGATGTAATCAAGAGAATTTGAAAATGAGACAGTATTTGCCCCAATCCATGTCTACTGGAGAATGGGGTGGGTCCACCAAAGCAGTTCAAAATTTTTGCCTATTGTACAGACTCTGGTTGCACATTTGACAACATGGGGTTATGGGGTGGCTTCAGTTCTGTTGAATGTTAGTCAGTAGAGAGAGACACTGTCACTGTACATACAGGTGATGGTACAGCCCATGTGACTAAGGTAACAGTCAGAAACTGTCCAACATTAATGGAAAGTATGCATGAGAAATTCACCTACCCATCCTTTATCTTTAAGGGTCCTTATCCTTTAGGGTTCCCTGCAGGGGAAGTTGAAACCAATCCCAGCTAGTTTTAGGCAGGAGAGGTACACCCTGTACAGCAAGCTGTGTAATAGTCTGTGATGTCACAGAGCAACCCAGGGTAACTTCTAAGTGACTAAAGGCCCTTTTCACTTTGGATTAATGTTAACATGAGTCCACCATCAGGAGAAGAGTGAATAGCAGTAGTTGCATGAAAAAAACTTGCTCACAAAAATAAAAAATTGCTGCCTGTCTACAATTTGCTAAAGGTCACATGGACAAACCAGAAGGCTCTTGGAAGAAAAATTGTGGTGGATGAGACAAAAGTAAAACTTTTGGTTTAAAATAGCAGCATTATGTTTGGGGAAATTAAAACACCGCTTTCCATCAAAAGAACCTTGTCCTGTTTGAGCCTGTTTTGCTGCATCTGGACCAGGACAGCTTGCTAGCATTGATGGAACAATGAATTCTAAATTATAGCAAATTATGAAGAAAAATTTCAGGACCTCAGTCCCTGAACTGAATCTCAAAAGAAAGTAGGTCATACAGCAAGAAGATGAACCAAAGCACACAATAGTTTACCAAAGAATAAAGTTAAAGTTTTGGGATCACCAAACAAAACCTTCATCCCATAGAAATGCTGTGAACAGTTCACGTGAGGGAATCCAGCAACATCCCGAAGATGAAACTGTCCGGTGCAGAGGAATAGGCTAAAATTCCTCCAAGCTGATGTGGGGGACAACTTTATTGCTGTGCAAGGGGTTCTGCAAACAGAGTCACGTAATATTGCCTCTCACAGATATCTAATATCAGATATTTTTTCTTAATGGCCATATTAATGGCCAAGTGTAATATTTTTGTCCCATTTGTTTAACTGGGTACTCCTTATCAACTTTCAGGATCTGTATGAAAATCTACTCATATTTTAAGTCATGTTTTATGCAGAAACTTCCAAAATGCAAAAGGGTTTCCAGACTTTAAAGCACCACTGTAAATGCTGAATGTTTGTGAGAAATATTACATAAGTGCAGACAAATTTTTGCTATATTTTAACAGCCTAGAGTTCAATAAGTAGACACACTAAAAGGATCTCACAATAAAAACTTACAATTATTGAGATGAATCACTACCCTTGCAATCTTGATTGATATATTAATATATATAAATAATCACGTCATATTCGCACCTGTTAACCATGCTGTTTATGCTTTAAAATGCTTTTTCTCTTGCTCTGGCTTGCTACCTCCGCACATCTCTGCAGCTTCATTGACTAATTAAAGAGGCGGTTGCTAAGAGATAGCGGGCAGCAACCATTTCTGAAAGGCTACACAATGTGGTCGAAACTTACAGCTCTGTGTTCTTTTAATTCTGTCATCTAGAGCTGACCCATGTAAGGAAGGAGACTGAAAATCTCACACTAACACACACCAATTTACACATAGAAGGACACTACAATGGCAGCTTTCAGTGGCACCTGTGACTCTAAGGTGACTCTGGCATCCAGGCTCAGAGGAAAGAACACAAAGAACATGTCCAGTGTCTATGGGAGTCCTCTGGAGCAGAATGACTGTAGCACCGTGCTAGAGAAGAGTCAGGAATTCTTTCAGATCTGTGACATTGAGGACAAGGGCTTCGTTACCCGACGGGACATGCAGGTAAATCTTCACGATGCATACGAGTAAATGTGCTGCAACATCTATTCTAAATACTTACATTAGTAATAGTACAGCTGTATATTATATGCCACGATACAATATTTTGGATTTTGTTGCTGACATCCTAAATGCAAGCACAATGCATCTACAATTTCGGGGGAAAAGATGGCACACTGTTGGTTTGTCCCTAATTTTCAAAGATGCTTGTGAAATGTTGATAAGTTGCTTAATACTCAGCTGGGAAGGTCAGTGTGCTAAAAGTAACTAAAGATTTGTGCTGATAGCATGCAGTAGTATTATGTAGTATGGTCAATGTGACAAAAATACTCAAAGATGTATATTATATAGTGTTGATAACATAAATAATGTTGCAAAATAAATAATTAACGTTTAAAAGGGTTCTTACAGTATTTTATAACATTAAAGAAAAAATTAGTAATTAAGACCAGACGTACTAGCCACACTTCCCACACTCATTAGTGAGCCTTGGGCATCCATGACACTCTGCCAGCTCACAGGTTGTCCTTTCTTATACCACCTTTGGTACGTAATTTCCGTTGCATACCAGGAATACCCCACAAGACCTGCTGTTTTGGAGACGAATAGACCCAGTTGTGTAGCCATCACAAAGCCCTTGTAAAAGTCAGTCAGATCATTATGTTTGTTCATTTTTCCTGCTTCCAACATATCACAACAACTGACTGTTCAACAACTGACTGTTCACTTTCTGCCTAATACATCCCACTCTTTGGCAGGTGCCAGTGTAATGAAATAATCAATGTTATTCTGTTCACCGGTCAGTGTCCATAATGTTTTTATTGTTATGGCTGATGATCTATTCCTCTTTAAAATGGCAGGGCTTGTGGGGTTTCCTGGTATGCAGTGGTAAGCACCTACCAAAAAGTGGTCCAAAAAGGACAACCAGTAAACTGGCACAAATGTTATGAGTGCCCAAGGCTCAGTGATGTTTTTGGGGAGTGGAGGCTAGTACGTCTGAAACTGTGAATACTGGTTATGATAGAAAGGTATCAGAACACACAGTGCAGTGCAGCTTGCTGTGTATGAGGCTGGCCACCCACAGCCTAGTCAGGTGGTTTTAACATTATGGCTGATTGGTAATTTAAGTTTATTGTAAATGCATTGTATTAGGATTTTAGGATTTTATTAAAATCACAAACTCAACCAAGAGACAGATGCATCTTCTTTGCATCTTGAACATGATGTCCTGGTTATGTCAGATCTTGTTCCTGACTGGCTGGTAAATATGCTATGTCATTCTATGCAGTAAAATATTGATCTACAGCCATCTTATACATTACTTTTATGACCTAAATTAAAATGCTTTGATGCAGCCATACTAATTTTAACCTAACTTTTCCAAACTCATGCTTTCAGACTGATTTTACACCCTAATATTTTGATCATCCTCAACTAGTGCAACTGATGGATGAAATTAGTTTGGATTTGTTTTGAAAGTAGCAGGATTCCAGTTCAGAAGCAGCTAATTATCTAACAGCAGCATGTCTAATGCTAGAAGTGATTAAAATGAGGATGCAGCATATGCAGATCAATTGGCAGTGTTTATTGAGATGTTTGGAGATATAGTCTACACTTCCCCACTGCTAATTCATTGGAGTCTGAACCAGCTTGGGTAGCCATAAGAGAAAGGGTAAAGGACTTAGCATTGAGAGACTGCCTCTTTGGTTGTATTATTGTGCAGATTCGCCAGCTTCACCAATTACCATCTATTGTGGCGGTTCTCTTTGATGAACCACTCACAGTCTCGCTCTCTGAAGCCATTACACCTTTGATCCAATGTTTATGGAGATACATTAATATGCATCAGCTTCTTTATTCATGTTCTCTATAAATAATTTCAATACGTTCGGATTCACAAGTTCCTGAAAACCAAAATGTTTCCATTTCTTTTCTTTCTCTCTTGATTATTTATTTTTTGTGTGAATGCAGTTTGAGTGAAAACATTTGCATACTCCCTGAACAGACGTCATCTTGTGACTCAACATTTAGATATACCTTTTGGAACTATTGATTTAGATTATACTGTTTTGTTTGCGGGCGGCACGGTGGTGTAGTGGTTAGCACGTCTGTCCACCTCACACCAAGAAGGTCCTGGGTTCGAGTCTTGAGCGTTTCTGTGTGGAGTTTGCATATTTTCCTTGTGCTTGTGTGGGTTCCCTCAAGGTACTCCAGTTTCCTTCTACAGTCCAAAGACATGCACATTAGGCTAGTTGGCTTTTTCAAATTGACTGTAGGTTTGAATGAGTGTGGTTGTGTGTGTTGCCCTGTGATGGTCTGGCGAGCTGTTGAGGGTGTACATCGTGTTCGCCCAGTTTCTGCTGAGATAGGCTCCAGCCTCACCTCAATCCTAATAGGATTAAGCGGTTCATGAGTGAGATTGTTTTGTTTGTATTGCTTATATTTTCATATATTAATATAAACTCATCATAGAGACGATGGAAACGGATAAGATCACTGCATATTTTTAATGTAAGGTTTAATCTGGGTATGACTATTTTAAATAAGTCACTATTGCTAGGGTAGTGTTTCCCACTGTATAACTATACGGTATGCCTATAACTTAAAACTATAAGTTCCAGTTCCACTGAGGAGTGCTAGATGACATGTTCTGCTTTCTTCTTCACACCAGAACCCAAAGTGTTATCAACTTGCGTTTTAGAACCACAGAGCAGAATAGCCTGCTGACACACATGTCACACCTAAGCCTGACAAACCTTGTTGAAAAGCTTTAGTCTATAAGTTCTTCCATCTTGATCTCAGAACCTTTTTATGGGGCAGTTGTTCAGTCACCTGTCTTTGTAAATGTTTGCTTTATCCCAAAACTGGGTGTGTTTATTTGCTTTTAGGAATAGCACTGTTTATGTTGTATCTGTGAGGTTGAGCACTGACATGTAAATACGATTTACTGATCGAGGTCATTCAGGGTCTAATTTGAAATAGAATAAGTCTGGGAGACAGAATGAGCCACTCAAAGCCATAATTTATTTTAATTAAATACAATTTCTTATGCGACAGGGATTTCATTGAATACCAAGCTCCTCAAATTTAAGGTAGTAGCATAACTGAAGATATTTAAATTGTTAAGAACAAATTCACCAGTGCTTGAAAACATGTTCACATTGCAGACTGTTATCTCTCCCATATGAAGATATCTGTAGTTATATAATAGACCGTAATTAAATTCTGCTTATTTTTTTTTTATCATCAGGGCTTAGGTATAATAACCACAGATATATATTATATGTAAGGGACATAACTGGTATGTCACAGCCTATAATCTGTAGTTGGTTATTTTCCTACAACAGCATGTTGCAAAGTGTTTTATTCCTTTGATTGCTGGCAAATTGCCAGGCTATTGTGTATTTTATTGAATTAATTGAAGACCAACATAACGTACTCTTATAATTTTATAGATATTTGAGTTTTGCACAATATCCACAAAACAAATTATTTTTATAAATCAAATAAATATTTATTTATTTTTTTATAATTTTAAATGTAGCTTACCAAGTTACCAAGAAATAGCAAAGCCCTCTGTCCTTTTATTATTAAACAAATCCTATTTATTCATACCAGCCTTTCTCCTTGGAACTCCTCTGTGCATACAGTGGGTTATAAAAATATTCACACTTCACAGAAGAAAAACTATTCTTATTTATTAAAGTTGTTCTAAAGTATATTATTTTGTATACTGAGTACATTTTGAACTGAATGTTACATAATTCTACAATTTAGCTAATTACAACTGCATTTCAGAAAATTTCTACAAAACTGGGAAACATTGAATAAGTATTCACACCTGTTAAATGAAACATCTAATGGTAGCTCACAGACTTTGTTTTGTTACTGTACATTGTTAGAAGGAATTTTCTTTTCATGTTTTGCCAAAGTATAGTATAAAACTGTAAATAGCAAACATATCAGGTGTCATGCAGTCTTGCACTGGGCACCGTCTGAAGTACAGTAGAGCATGCCAAGGTGTTGTCAGAAAGTCTGGGAAAGAGGGTCAAAGGGTAGCACAAGGCAGGAAAAAGTAACAAAGAACAAGTCAATCAACATGTTTTTTTTTTTTTTTTCATGGGGTTGTGAATAGTTTAGCAACCCTCTGCATGTAGCCTCAGATTGTGTGTAGTGTCTGCAATACACATCCCTGTGAATAAGATGTTACTATAGAAACAATAACACACACGCTATCATATTTTATGCTATGTTGCCTGTGGTGCTCTTACTGAAAATGAATCTGACGAATTAAATTCAAGAATTCAATAATAGTATAAATTTATTTATTTTTTTCTTTTTCAGATTTTAATGCATGGTACATTTATCCCATATTGTGTTTCAGAGACTGCTTGAAGAGTTGCCTCTGAGTGCTGAGGAGCTGGAGAATGTGTTTGATTCTCTGGATGCTGATGGAAATGGATACCTTACCCCAGAGGAGTTCTCCTCAGGCTTCAGTGGGTCTTTATATTATGATCAGGCTGCTTTCTGATTGATATTTTACTCTGCATATACTATAAAAGTATACAACTTTTAAACACTAATACCTTGTTCACTGATTCCTTGTCTATTGGGATAAGCTGGACGTTTTATCGGGGGCTAAAACAATTTCTAATAATGGTCTTGTTTCTTGTGAAGGTGAGTTCATATTTGGCCCTGCAGCTTCAATGGCTACTCCGCAGTCTGCTCCGGACCATGCCGCAGAGCCGATTTCTCCTGTGACGCTTTACCAAAGTCAGTGGGAAGATAAACTCAATGTGAGCGAGGATGACGAGGAGAAGCATTTCTGCATTCTGATGGAGAACCTGGGAGCCAGCAATATCTTCGAGGAGTGGGTGTACTCTGTTTACAAACACAATCACTGAAACACATTCAGACTGGCAGCATTTCTCTTTAAGCATTATCAAATACTATGCCTGTTATGGAGATGATTCCACACCAGAGTGAAAAGCAATCACAGCAATACACAAACAGGATTACATTTCATTTGTAACATGCAGAAACATTCCACACTGAAAAGCAAACGCTCCACTACAAATCTTCTGAAGGGCTTGATCATTTCAATGAAAAACAATCAGCAGGGGATTCTTTTTTTCAAAGCATTAAACAGCCAGAAATTAATTTCATTCCCTGCTGTATTCCATATAAGTTGCATCAGTGCATGAAACAGTCTGTTGACATACTGAAATGTAATCACTGTCCAATTATAGCTCTAAGCCATACCAGTCAAAGTGGTTGTACAACTTGGGGTGCCAATGGTATGTATATTTCAGTGTTGGGGGAGTAAATGATGGCAGTTACTACGCTGCTCTGGCTTTTATAATATGGGTGCTCAGTGTTTCTCTCAGGTCTAAAATATATACTTGTTTTGGTAGCTGGTGAAAAGGGCCAGCACAAAAATAGTCTACTATGTGTGGCTTTAGATTGCATTGAAATCTGCTCGATTTGTGCTGATTGGAATCTGGTCTACAGACACTCCTCCATTCATGATGCATTTTATTGCACATGAGGGAAGAAAAAGATAAAATTAAGATAAAAATGGCCTATTAATTTTTATTACTGACACGAAAATAGAATGAGCAAATGTATACAGACATTTAATGTGTTAAAAAAAAAAAGAAATGATGTGATGAAAGAAAATTCCTAAAAAATCAGTATCTTCAAAAGTATTCACCCTAGAGAGTTGGGACTGGTCTCAAAATGTGCATAAACCACGTATTTATATTCACTTTCCACTATATATATATATATATGTGTGTGTGTGTGTGTGTGTGTGTGTGTGTGTGTGCGTGTGTATGTATGTCTAAGAGCAATATTTTTTGTGCTATTTAAAAAAAAAAAAAACCAACGTTTCTTTTGAGGCAGTTTCTACCAAAAATGTCATTTTACATTGGTATCTCGATGGCCTTATGATATTTTATACTAATTTCTGTACCATTTATCATTTTTTAATGCATCAAGGATGCAACCATAATAGGATTAAATGGTTCAGTGAATGAATAAATGAATACACTTTTGTTTAGTTTTAAAATACTATAATCCCACAATTATACAATTGAAAGTAATTCTGATGTTTAATAGGATAAGCTAAAATATGTTGTAGCATATGCATTTACAAATCTGTCTTACAGTTATGTTCTAGCTTTTATTTAACCAGTTTAAGTTTAATAATTATTTGTTTCAGTGATGAAAACAATAATATTTTTTATTAGAGTAGTGGGTTATTGGTATTACTTCTGTGATGTTTTAGTCCAGGAGTAGTGCGCAGTCTGTGGGCTCAGCTGCGTAGGGATGAGCCTCATCTTCTTTCGAACTTTGAGGAGTTTCTTGCCAGGGTTACTTACCAAATTAAAGAAGCTAACCAGGAAAAGAGCGAGATGGAAACTGCTTTAAAAAGGTCAGTTATTTACTATTTAATTTCTTATTGTGTCACCTGCCAGCAAAGCTGACGCAACCCATTGGGATCACTATGTGTCATTTTGCGTTGTCATCTCTCGTCACAGTTACTTCTAATTTTCAAGCTGTCAGTGGGAATTGTCAAATGGATTCCCATAGGAATGCCATTGGTTCACAAGGGTCTCACCAATGTTAATCCCTAATTACTCCTACATATTTGAAAAGATTTTTATGAAACTTTCACAAAATCTTCAAAACATGCTACTGTGCACCTATTTTACTTTTCTAATGAATATATATTTTTTAATATTAAGATTTTTCAGTGCTTGGGGAAATGAGCAGTGCAGGCGACACAAGGTTTCCCTGGAGGACACCTACGTTTGCCTTTTATTGCTATATGTCCTAATTGCTTAATTATAAATACTATTTTGATAAGATAATGGTGTCTGGGATAGATAGCCAATAGGTGTCCACAAACCTTTGGCCATTTAATGTACATTGACAATCTGGTTTATGTCTGGAGGTTTCACGAATGAGCTCTACCAGTAAATGGCATGACAATCAGTTGTAGCTATTTTAGTGAAAAATTGCAAGAAGCAAGAGATGCTATCTTTAGTTTTCTTAATCTGTAAAACACTTACAAATGTTCTGTGTGCTCTACTTAACAGCACCATAACATTAGAAAACCTTCTGTTCTTTGTAAGAAGTGGATATGATTAAAATAAGCATAATTGCTGATATGTCCTGTACAGAAAAGCAGCTTCCCATGATGATGAAATTCAGCGTCTCTATGAGGAAATGGAGCAACAGATCAAAAATGAGAAAGATCGGATTCTTTTACAGGTAAACTATTTCAGTTACTATATAATTATATGTTGTTGTTTTTTTTGTGATGTTGTTTTTTTTTTGTCTCTATCACCACATCCCATCATGTATTATTACGTGTATGTTATATGTTTGGAGCCTTTCTTCTTTTTTATAAGGTTTGATTTCTCTTGCAGGATTCTGAAAGGTTCTTAACTCGCAGTCAAGATCTCGAGTACCAGCTTTCTACCAAAGAGAAGCAACTTGAACTGCTTTCAAACAAACAGAAAAGGGTAAGCGACTGTTTTCATTCGCTGACCACATACAACCTTGCATGTATTTACACGCTTATATAAAACAAATGTGTGGAAAGACAAATACAAGACATATTTATAACAATTATTCCATGAGATTGAGTTGGATATAAGCTGATAGCTTGGTGAGGTGTGCAACACTGAGCTGGCTATCAGCCATATCCGATAAGTCACTAGATTGTGAGAAATAAACCATTATTAATATTTTATGAAATTTTTTTTTTTATATGCAAGATCATTTTTGCTTTGCAGGCCACGTACCTCATAGGGTTTACTTTTAGGAGGCCTGGTCCTCACAGCAGAAAAAAACAAAAAACATCTTCTTACCATCACATACTCATCTCTCTCTCATTTGCTGAACTGTTTAATCCTACTATTAGGGTTGTGCAAGACCATCACAGGGCAACACACACAACCATTCACTCTCACATGCACACCCAGGAATAATTTGGAACAGTCAATTAGCCTAATGTACATGTCTTTTGATTGTGGGAGGAAACCGGAGTACCCGGAGGAAACCCACGCAAGCATGGGGAGAACATGCAAATTCCACAGAGAAACTGCTGAGCCTGGGAATCAAACCCAGGACCTTTTTGCTATGAGGCAGACGTGCATACCACTATTCCACCGTGCCGTCCCCATGATATACTTTCATGCCAAATGTTGTTGCGTTTCGTTGCTATAAGGTTTTCTTTTAGCCTAGCATGCAACCCCCCCGTCGTTACGTAGATACTAATGGTATGTGAGCTGATTTCCTAATAGTTCCCAATCAAAATGCACAATTGCTCATATCCAGAGGATTTAATAATTGTGTATCTTTTGTTTGTGACTGTATGCATTCTTGTATTAAGATGCGTATGCATGTGTGAAAATTATAATAGACATAGCATGATTTGTCCTGAGGTATAAGTATTCAAAAACGATTAAAGGAAAAATATTGTTTAAATCCCCAAAATGTAGTTTCAATTAGTATTTCTTCTTTTCAGTGCGCCAAGTTTAAATTTTTACTTTAAGATTTCACCATTTAATGAAAATGTACCTTAGTTAATTAAAAGTGTACCCACAAAAGCCTGCTATTGTTAACATAATACTGACAGACATGATGAAGAGACAAATAGCACACTCTTCTTATTACTAATAAATAAAAGACAGCTTTTTATGCTTTTTTTTTTTTTATTTAATTTTATTTATTTATTTATTTATTTATTTTTTTTAAACCTGTCCTGTCCAGCATCATAGCAAGCAGAATGGCAGTCTGGTTGCAGTGTTGTGCCGAACA
>JBCNYH010000004.1:23836478-23846997 GCA_039654325.1 Tandanus tandanus
CCATGGACTCCCGGTCATGGATGGCTATGGCATCAACCCGGATTCGAACTTGCGATCTCCGGGTTGATAGTCGCGCATCTTGTCGATCGCGCACCTTGTCGAGGAAAATGTGATTTCAATGACTTGAGATACAATGTGGTTGTTGGTACCAGACAAACTGGTTTAAGTAGTTATGTATCTCAGCAGTCAGAGCAAAATGGCCAGGTTAGGTTTGGTATCATATGTATCCTGAGATGTTTTTCTGCTCACCACAATGTAAAAGGTTGTTATTTGAGTTAGTGTAGCCTGTATGTTGTACTGTCAGCTTAAAGTATTTGGACCAATCTCTTCTGAACTCTCTAATCAACAAGGCTTTCAGCCTGCAGAACTGCCACTACAGGGCAACTGTGGGTTAATCCTTTCAAGCATGAGGGAAGGAGTGGCTAATAAGAGTGCCGCATGAGTCAGAATGCTGCATGCCGTCACACTGTCAACATCGGAACGTGACACAAATGTTTTTCTGACAATATACATGTGCACATTACAAACCAGAAAGCATGAATGTCAACATCTGTGCCAGACACAAGAAATCAGCCTTGAAATGCTTCAGCAAAGTCTACGACAATGAATCAGTGAACTGGCTGGGGTATATTCTTGACTCAAGGTAGAATGTTCTCCAACAGTCCTACATCCTGCCCCCTTTAGAAGCATGAATGCCACTCAAAACACCTCATCCGGTTCATTGCTTCACCGTAGACTTGCTGAAGCATTTCAAGAGTATTAGCTAACCATTCACTAATGCTTTCACAAATATTCATGTGCACACTGTCACAAAAACAAATGCAACACGGGTTAAATGTTGACAGTGTAACATTACATGGCAGGCTGACTCAGACTCATGACAATCACTATCTGCTCCTTCAGTATGCTCACGGCCACCCCACACTTCATTTGCTTGCCACAGGAACAGTCCTAGAACATTCAAATATCCTGAACTTATATTATAAACTATAATTAGGGCTGCCTTACATTGTCTGGAAACACAAATCATTCATTCATTCGTTTTCTAAGCTGATTAATCCTAATTAGGTTTGCGGGAAGGCTGATGCCCATCTCAGCCGACTCTGGACGAAGGCAGGGTATACCCTGAACAGCTCGCCAGACCACTGAAGGGCCAACACACATACAACCATTCACACGCACACTCACACCTAGGGGTGATCTGGGACAGCCAATTAGCCTACTGTGGGAGGAAACCGGAGTACCCGGAAGAAACCCACATAAACACAGGGAGAACATCCAAACTCCACACAGAAACGCCCTGAGCCCTGGAATCGAACCCGGGGCTTTCTTGCTGTGAGGCAGATGTGCTAACCACTGCGCCACCATGCCGCCCCAGCACAAATCAAAAAGTAAAAATTTGTTAATTCTGCAGGTCAGTATACTAATTAAGAGAATGATTGAACCAGATATGAATACGTTACTATTATCATTATTATTGGCTACTGTAAGGCTGCTAATGTGAACAGATCATTAATATACCCCGTGTGCATGCATTAAGATGTCACTATAAAAAGCATTAGTAGCGTATTGGGGCGGCACGGTGGCGTAGTGTTTTACTAATGTTTAACCTACACCATTATACCTAGACATTGATCATATTGTAGCTTAAACGCATCTTAAGAACTTTCTAGTGGAATATCATACCTCATGGATGCCAAAGTGAGCGTAGGAGTCAAAGTAGTAATCCCGGGAGGTCATTTCTTCTGGATTGAGGAACTTGGCCATCTTGCCACGGCCAGGGCAGTTGGACAGGGATGCTGCATGGGGAGTGTGTGCGTTATGTATGGGGTGGGTGGGCCGTGGGGCATGGTTGACCGAGGGCACTGGCTTAGGCAAAGGAGAAGGTTGGACTGAATGAGATGGTGCTGAGCTCAGGGGCTGCTGCTTTTAGAAGCCAACAGGAAAGAACAAGAGACAGAAAAAGACAGAAGGAGAGAAGAAAGATTACTGTGATACTCATGAGCTATATTTAGACAAGACAAGACTTTCGTGACCTATTTGTAATGTCCTAGGGTGCTATTCTTTGTAACCTACCACCACAATCTATACCACCACTTCAATATCAAGCCTTCACTCCTTTTCAGACAGTTGCTATATTGAGCGCAGAGATACCCTATTTCCTCAAATAAAATAATCCTTCTCCACATGCAGGCCGTCTAGCATCTCTGTGTCGGCTGTGTGAGATAGTGGAGGAGTATTTGAATACACAAACAGGAGCGTCGGGGCCGGAAAGAAAGCAGCCGGTGTTAGGAGTGTCACATACGGTGAGCCTCACTTGCTCTGATTAACATATTCACTACCTACAGAGACAAAGAGAGAGAGAGAGAGAGAGAGAGAGAGTGAGAGGGAGGGAGAGAGAGAGAGAGAGAGAGAGAGGGAGAAAGGGAGGACAGAGCTTTCACTGACATAATGCAGCTGATTAAACAACACCCTGCATTAAAGTAGATAGAATGGAACCAAGACCTGTGCTAGACCCATTAACAGTGATGTAGTGTATACTAATTAAAAATAAATATATCGTACACATCTGCCAATGCACTAGGTTCTGAAAGCACAACATTCATTACATGCTCGGTTATGTATTGTTCTGAAACGGGTCGGCTCTTTGAGCAAACACTTTTAGATGAACACTGGGATTTGCCTTGAGTATCTCAAAATCTTTTTTTTTTAAATTAAGACAATTAAATTCTACTCTATTTTAGATCAAGTGATTTTTTAACTTTTAATTTTAATAGACTTTTTGACGAAGCACAGAAAATCAGGATGTGCATTCATATCCTTAAAAATAAGGACAGGGGAAACAACATGAGAAAGAAACTTTTAGAGAAACCTGACTCAAATATCAGGATTATACTCACTTACTCACTGACACATTTGCTGAACCGCTTAATCCTGTTAATCTAAGCCGACACTGGACAAAGGGGAGCTCACCCTGAACAGCTCGCCAGAGCACCATGGGGTCAACACACACAACCGTTCACACATCCACATCTAAGGGCAGTGTGGAAATGCCAATTAGCCTAATGTCCATGTCTTTGGACCGTGGGAGGAAACCAGAGTACCCAGAGGAAACCTACACAAGCACATGGGGAACATGCAAACTCCAGGATCTTCTTGCTGTAAGGCGGACCTGCTAACTACTACACCACTGTTCTACCCAGTGGGATTATATATCATTACAATTTACTGTAATAATTAAAGACAAACAGTACAGAGTGTTTTAAAGTAATGTTCAGTAACAACAACTTATAAGTCTTGTGATGAGCACTGGTTACAGCACAAGCTCTACAAAATATGGGTGAGATCTTGAGATTATTATATGATGCTTTTGCTGATAATTCTTCAGTATTCAGTACATTGCCAGTAGTGCATCCAGCAGAACATTTTATCACCAGTTTTCACATATACCTATTATTAAACTGTCACAGCTTCTGCACAGCACACTCAGAACCCGTACTACACTTCCCAGAATGCACCTCACTGATATCAGACTATTGGCACTCCCATCAACTGACTCTGCACATCTGACTCTCATTCCACTGATTAGGTACACTACATAAGGACTCTGTTTTCAAAGTATTGTCCCTGTATCTCTTTTACATTTACTTTTATGGAGCAGTTAATGGTTAAGGCCCTTGTTCAAGGGCTCAACAGTGGCAGGTTGAACTGTCAACCTTCTGATCAGTAACCCAGAGCCTTATCCACTGAGCCACCACTGCCTCTTTACACTGTCTCATTACAAGCGCGTACCAAGCCTATGATTTCTGTGTTTGCCATCAGTGTATGATCTTTGCCTGCCCACTCGTTTTGTTTACTGTCTTGCCTCTGATGTTCTGTTTGCCTGATCGTTTGATCTTTTCCTGCATTTTGACTTTGAGTCTGGATTGTGTTTAAAACTACAGTATTTGCCTGATTATACACTAAAAGCCTTATTATATCTGCATCTTGCATCCATTTCCTTCTCTGCTGCAAAGCGGCCTGACATACTATAACGATTTAGAACCATATCTAGCCATTATAATAAGACATTAGCTCTTTAAGATGTGTGCAACCAATGCACAAAAGCCGGGTTGCATTACTGTTCATTAAGATGATGTACACTGCAATGCAAAAGCTTTAGGCACCCTATGATTTTAAAGTTTAATATTTATTTAAGATTTATTTTTTTTTTATGATACTCACTCATTATCAAGTCAGTATAATAATATTAAGAAAAAAAAAAGTTATGATATGTAATGTATTTTTTATGCATCTATATATTACAGCTTTTCTTTGCATGTGCATAAGATTACAACTTTATGTACTTTACTGTATGTAGTGTAGTTTACGCTTAGAAGAACTGGCTCTTCAATTCAATTCAATTTTATTTCTATAGCGCTTTGTAAGGTTGGCATTGTCACAAAGCAGCTTTACATTCATTCAATCATTCATTCATTCATTCATTCATTTTCTAAGCCGTTTAATCCTAATTAGGGTCTCTGGGAGGCTGGCACCCATCTCAGCTGACTCTGGGCGAATGTTGGGTGCACCCTAAACAGCTGGACAGGCCACTGCATGGCCAACACACATACAACAATTCATACTCTCAACAATTCATTCTCACACCTAGGGGCAATTTGGAACGGCCAATCACTGCATGTTTTTGGACTGTGGGAGGGAACCGGAGTACCCGGATCAAACCCACGCAAGCACGGGGAGAACATGTAAACTCCACACTGAAATGTCCGAGCCCGGGAGTAGAACCCAGAACCTGCTTAAGCAGCTTTACATAGTAAAAACAAATTTGGTAAAAAAATTTACATAATTTCCTTCTTAAAATATTTAGTGCTTCTTACCTTCCTAAAAACCTTCTGGTGTAGGATTCTACATGAAAAAATAAATGTATACAGCGCAAAAGCCCAACTTTTGTAGTTTGTTGCTTTTGAACAAGGTTCTGAGTATTGGCTCAGCATACAGTCAGACAAAAACAGAAGAGAAGAGTTAAACCATGGCAGTAAGACCAGACATAGCCATGTTGCTAAACAAGTGAAATGAGAGCCGAATGTAATTTTCCTGATTCAGTTGATCAGACTTATCGGCAGGAGATTCAATTCCTATCTCAAATTGCTTATGCGACATGTTTACAATGGTATTAAAATAAACCCCCTTTTTATTATTGTTTTCCTGATCTTTGCAATATCCTCTGCTTTACTGAGAGACTGAGTCTGTTTAATTTCCCAGATGTGGCTTGAACATATGGTATGATTGTACACCCTAGTCACAGTGTGTTAAAGCTTAAATGGTTTGTCTAATGTCAAGCATTAGAAAGGTTTGATAACCATCATTCAGAGATATCATCTTTTAGCAGTGGGGACATTTACTGTGTTTCTGTGCATGTTTGTGAGTATGTTGTGAGAGTGTGTATATGCATGTCCGTCCATGTGTGACCACCTAAACCCTTTGGGCTAAAATTCACACATCTCTGGCTCTGCCCTTTTGGTAGGGGTGACTTTTCAGATTGTTCCTATTAAGTGAATTGAGTGAAAATGCCAGCACAATGGGCAGCATTGAATAGCTGACATTTCGAAGCAAGACTACAAGGAATTCCTTTAAACAGAAGAAAACTTGGCAAAGCTGAATTTTTATGCTTTATGCTGGAATGTAGTCAGTTTTCCGAGGTGAGTTTCCAGCAGTTAGGCTCAATCAAATTATCATCAGTCCCTGGAGATTATCATTTACATCACCTGCTTTATGCAGAAAGCTGTGGCGCCTGTAACAAAGCAAATTGCTTTCCAACCAAGGGTAGAGCTGCGCCTCTCGATGGACTTGCACTAGTTTACAAATGATTCTCACCCCTGCTAATATGCCTGGGGCATTGACGTATGAAAGTGGTTTAGCAACAGCGGTTAATGCGGCATCTAAATTTCCTCTATCTCTGACCCACACAGTCAAAGGATTTCAACATAAGCAGCAGGTAAACTGGCTACTTCAAGATGCATCAGTCTGCCAAGATAGCATCTAACAGCAGCAAGAGACTGCCGCAAATGTCTTTCCCTCTGCAGCCAAATAAACAAATTCCATTTCAGTCTATTTTTAGTCCAAATAATACAAAAAAAGCCAGGGCCTGAAACTGCACTTAAAATGTACTTTTGAGTGTGAGAGTGATACAAAAAACTCAAAAAGGAATCCACACAGCCACACATTGGTTTAGATACTAACAAGGACAAGAGACATGTTTTTTAAAAATCAGTCTTCTTGATTATTTCAAAATACTATAGAAATGGTTTCTCTCAAAATTAAAGAGATGGCAAAAAGGAGAATAAGGATTAGAAATGTGTATTTTGTATCGCTGGTTCAGGTCAAAAGCATACATTAGTTTTCTGATATATTCAAAATGATGGCTTTAGAAGAAGAAGAAGCCCTTATTTATCACATATACATGGTATGATGGGGCTATGATGAGGCATGCCTGGAGCAGAGAAGCTTAAGCGCCACGCTCAAGGGCCCAACAGTCGCAGCGTCGTGGCACTCGGGCTTGAACCATCGCCCTATTAACCGATAACCCAGAGCCCTAACCAACTTAATCCTGGGGTTTCTATTTGGCGTCCTGTCCACTTGTTCTCCACGTAAGTCAGTCTAATGATTTAGTTTTTGTCTGTTCACTGTTATAAACATTTGTGTTTGCTTTCTCACCTGTTCTTTGTCTCTATGTGTATTTTCAGTGACGTGTGCCGCCCCGCCCCCCCCGGCTCGCATCCTCCACGCCGGAATCCAGACAGCATGCTCTTGGTTTAGTTTCAGGTCTGCGGACCAGTCTGAGACATTAACTACAGGTTTTAACCTGTTTGCTTGTTAAACTGTTTCCTTTGTTTTGCTTTTCTTCATGAGCCTGAGCAGCCTTGTTCACCTTTCAATTCAGTTTCTGTTTATTTTGTGCCCTCTAAATAAAGCTGCACCAACAACTCCTGCTCCTGTGTTGTCTAAATACAGAAATCATGACATTTACAAACAAAAAACAGTTCATCACACTAGTTTAACACACGTCCTCCACAACTCCTGTTATATGTGGTTCATCAGGGATCAGATTGTGGGTCCGTTCTTTTTCCAAAGATACATCCTACTCCTTAGTCAGATTACTTGTAGCCATGGCTTTTACTTTTTCTACAATACTTACATTCAGTTATACCTAAGTACATTTTCTAGCACAGACTCACCGTGCAATTCTCGAAAATTATTATATCTCTGAGTTATTTGTTTTTATTATTTTATTATGTTCCCAAGTTCAATACAGATAAAACTAAAGCTTTAGTGGTCAGCCCCAAATCCCTACTCTCTAAATCCTACAGTGTCTCGGGTAATAATGATGCTGTGCTTGTTGGTTGCCCCCTAGGTGAGAACGTGAATGTGGTGGTTGTGTGTGTATTGGCTCTGTGATGGTCTGGCAAGATTTTCAGGGTGTACACTGCCTTTGCCCAGATTTGACTGGCATGTGCCCCAGCCTCTCTGCGATTCTAATAAAGGATAAAGCAGTCTGGAAATAAAATGAAACATTTCTGTAATATTACTAATCGTTCCCTGTTTAAGACTAGTAATAATGCACATATTCTGGTTCATGCTTATTGCTGTGATTCCCTCTTCATTGGCCTCCCTGCAAAGTCTTTACAAAAGCTTCACATCAACCCATCCTCTTACAACCACATGGGCTACCAGTTCAGTCCTGTGTTAAGTTCAAATTCTTGCTTCTCATGTCCGAAGCCTATACAACCATGTTCCTCTCTACCTTAGCAAGCTTCTGACCCCTTAGTGTCCATCTCACCCTCTTTCAGGTATTCTAGAAATAATCTACCTTCTGACTCACACACCAGACTTTCCACCCTGGGACACAGGTCAGCCAGTGTCATGACCTCCAACCTCTGTAATTCTCTTTCTCCTTCTCACTGTGACTGCTCCTCCTTCTTTACTTTTAAATCTGAGTTAAAGACTTTACAATGAACATTTCCTGAAACAATGAACTTCATTGAGAAATCCGATACTGCTTCCATTTCTTTTTGTTGATATAAGGTATCCTTTGGATAGTATAAGGCGCTGTATACTTTTGCTCAATCATTTGCAGACCTGCTTAATCCCGTTAGGGTTGAGGAGATGCTGGAGCCATGAACAGCTCGCCAGACCATCGCTGGGCCAACACACCCACACACAACCATTCAAACTCATATTCACACCAGGGGCAATTTGGAGCAGCCAGTTAGCTTAATGTGTATGTCTTTGGACTGTTGGAGGAAACCAGAGTACCCAGAGAAAACCCATTAAGCACAAAGAGAATATGCAAACTCCACAACAAAACGCCCGATCCTCAAACCCAGGACCTTCTTCCTGTGAGGCAGACGTGCTAACCACTATGCCAATGGGTTTCCTCTTGGTGTGTTGGTTTCCTTCCACACTCCAAAGACATGCACATTAGGTCAACTGGCTACTCTAAATTGCTCATAGGTTTGAAAATGAATGTAAGTGTGAATGATTGTTCAACTCTGTGGTAAATTATTGACTGGCAGAATAATGACCTGTTCAGGCTGTACCCCAAATTTCGCCAAAAGACAGCTGGGATTGGCTCCAGCTTCCCCGTGACTGTTACAGATAAGTGATACAGATTATGGATGGATGAATGAGAAATACCCTTAAGAAAAGAAAATTAGCCTTATGTGCATGTCTCTGGACTGTGGGATGAAACTGGAGTATTCATAGGAAACGCATGCAAGCACGGGGGAACATGCAAACTCCAGAGAGTAACACCCAAGCCCGCCACCATTATACCTTTTTATAAATACTATCGGATATATCATATAAGCATCATTCATTTTCTGCAAGTTAACACGCACATAGATATAGAATGCTTCACATAAACCTTTTTTTCTTCTCAGTGGTTTCAAGGGCAGTTACTACGCTGAACAGATCAGGGGAAGCTCACTTCATTGCCTGGCTATGCAATTAATACACTCTGGCACTCATGGTTAATTTAGGACCCACCGGGAACCAGGATTCGACAAAGGCTTTTCAATCATTGTACTATATTTAAGCGATATGAGAAAGAAACGCTGTCTTCATGATACACACAGGATACAGATACTAATATTTATATTTCTAACACCAAAGAGACTCCACTTTAAAAATAGAAATACATAAAAAAAAACCTATGATGTTTATAACTAACAGAAATTAAGTGTTCACCGCAACTTCAGTAGCTATGACTGGGTACAGATTAATCATTTATATTGGTTTGTTATAATGCGGGGCTTTATATTATGTGGGGCTGGTGGTGTAGTGGTGAGGGTGCTGGGCTCATGATCTAGAGGTTCAATAGACCCACACCTTGTTAAGAGACCCACACCTGGCTAAGACCTCATGGGCAAGGTCTTAACCACAAGTGTGCCTTTGTCCACCCAGCAGTATAAATGGGTACCAGTAAAAAAATACTGGGATGGTAACCTGCGATTGACTAGCATCCCATCCAGGAGGAGTTGAACTACTAGTCGCTTCATGCTACAGAAACCAGGATAAGCTCCGGCTCTGATGAGCCAGTAGGCTCAGGTGTAAAAAGCCCAACAGACTTTACCTTATAGTGCTTTATAATATGTGGATGTGAGAAATAAAACACAATAGTATGTTATTTTCCAGGAATATAATGTCGGGTGGTGTGATGTGTTCTAGTGTAAAGTGGGCCTACTGTAACCACCCTGAGGTTTTAATCAAAACCATGTCCTGACTCCTGAAGTGTTTCATTTCTCTCATACAACTCCAGTCTGCTAATTACGATTCTTATATATTAATGAATTCACATTGTGCTGTTTAATCATTTATTGTTACATTCTGTAATGTGCATGTAACAAGTTCATTTTATCACTTACTTTATTGAAGCCATTTCCTTTTTTCACCGGGTTCCATATTTTTTCTATATTTAAAGTTAATAAGATGAATAAACACAGCTTGTCTGAGAACACAATGTTCTCTTTCTTGAAGGCTTCTTGTGCTGGAATTTATTATACCAAATGTCCCCACAAGTATCTGAAAACTTGAGGCAACATGAGTGCCTATCAGTCATCCCTTAAAAAAACGTTGGAAAGGCTTCCTTTTGATTAGATTAAGGGTACATTATATTGTAGTGCAGCTGTAATTAGCCACAAAAAATTATGTCAATTATACAGAGGTCCTCACAAGAATGGCATTACATAGGCGGGTGTGTGTACTTTTACTTGCTTTATATTGATGTTTATATATTGGATTGCTATATATATATATATATATATATATATATAAAACATTTACAGTAACAGCATTTGGCAGACGCTGTTATCCAGAGTGACTTACAGTTATCTTTTTTTCATGCAACTGAGGAATTAAGGGTGAAGGGCCTTGCTCAAGGGCCCAACAGTGGTGACTGAGTGGGATTGAACCGCTGACCTTCAGAATAGTAACTCATCGCCTTAACCACTAAGGCACCACT
>JBCNYH010000004.1:23870534-23885812 GCA_039654325.1 Tandanus tandanus
AGAGAGAGAGAGAGATATGTGTGTGTGTGTGTGTGTGTGTGTGTGTGTGTGTGTGTGTGTGTGTGTGTGTGTGTGTGATTGATTCAATATAGATGTGGAAATATCTGATAACTACTGTATATTTTGCCTTTGGTGAACTTCTGTAATTATAGTCAAATGCACTGTTTAATCAAAAGATTTATACTAAAATCTATTGTTATGATTAAAGCGGTTTTATTCTGTAGATGAACTTCACAGTTCCACACAATTAAACGTATGTTTCAATGACTGTTTCTAGAGCTTAGACATTACTTTGGCGAATATATGTCATATGATATGAGAAAACCTGTAATTTATTACAGTTCTGTGCAATTTTCTCTAATTGATGTGCACAGAAGTGACATCAACCCCCACACTGGGGACTGCACGCTATATTAATCAGTGCAATGTGGAAACCATGGTTTATCATACGAGTTCATGTGAAAATCTGAGTGTGAAATTTTAACAATATTATTATAGTTTGTGCACAGTGTCCATGGTTTTGGAGTTTTATTTTTCTAAGGATGCTTAAGGATCTGCATGATGTGTGTATTATTTTTAATAATGGAATTGTGTAGTGGCTCAGGTATGGCTTGTTTCCGGGTTGTATAACTGTATGATTTCAGATGACCAGTTCACATTTATTATATATCCAGGGTGATTTCCAACTGAGGCAAAAGCCAAACCAAGCAAATATCAGTTGCACAGTTGAGGGATAAGAGGTTTTGCCTGAGGGTCCACCTGAGGCTGTTCTAGGATTTAAACTTTCTGGTCGCTAGAACAGAATCGTATCCACTGAGATTAAACCTTAAGTCTTAAACATGCAGTATAACTCCAACAAGGTTTGGAGTTACTGTTGACATGTAGTTTAACTTGTTCTCTTTGTGCCTGGATGGGTTTCCTCCATGAGCTCTGGTCACTTCTCGTGTCCTAAAGCATGCGAGGACTGATTTGTCCCTAGGTGCAAAATGAAAGTGCTTGCCAAGTGATTTAACACTGAGCTATTGATTCGAGAGTAGTGAGTTCAAATCCCAGCACTTCCAAGCTGCCACTGTTCGGCTCCTGAATCTTTAATTCCTAAATCTTTAACATCTGTTTTTGCTTAAACAGTGACTTGCAATTGACTGGTGTCCCTTTTCCACTACATGCCCTGTCCATGACAGGGCACCAGGGAAAAAAAGAACTTTAAAATGCTGTTTAACGCGAATACCCTAGAAAGTACAACCCGAAGTGCTTGTGGTGACTCAGTGGTTAAGGCTCTGGATCAATGATCCATGAGTCAGAGGTTCAAGCCCCGGTGCCACCAAGATGCCACTGTAGGGCCCTTGAACAAGGCTCTTAATCCTTAACTGCTCACTTATATAAAACAAAGATAAATGTAAGCTACTCTAGATAAAGACGTAGAAATGTAGAGTTAACTTCTGGACAAGACATAAAATATTGTTTAATTACTTGTCAAGCTGATGAATAAATGATTAAAGAGATAAATATTTATTCAAAATTTTTATATTAATAATGTACAGAATATACAGTATACAGTTTTCCATATGTCTAAAAACAGCACATTTATTATAGATGTTCTGTATCCACACATATGTACTGGCACCAACAAAGTCAATATGTGTGACCCATCACCACAAAATGAGTCTTCATGCATCAAACTGACTTTTTAAATTAATTTAATTTTCTTAAAAAGTCTTGTGAATAAATTCATTAAATTCGAGACACATTTTTTTCATATCTTTGTCAATTTTTTTTTTTCCAATTTAAAAAGTGTTGTGGGTCATTTTAAAGCTGAGAGTGCCCTCTAATTTTTTATGTACATCGCACAAAGTCAGTTTGGTGCATTGAGACTCGTTTTCTGATGATGGATCACATATTTTGGAATCACTTGCCCATGGAGTAGCAATAGTGACCAGTTCAGTATAGCACTTAGGCTTTGAGATTGTATAAATTGAACGTTCATGAGAACTCAGATCCCTGAGAAAAGCAGCATTAACCCATACAGATTCAGTAAAAATAGCATTAATCCTGTTCAATATATTTAATGCATTTCTCGTCTGCCAATTAATACACTGCTCCTGAGTACAGTTGTCTTGCTGTTTTTTGTAAATTATTATTAATATTATTATTCATTCATTCATTCATTTATTCATTTTCTAAGCCGCTTAATCCTAATTAGGGTTGCGGGGAGGCTGGCGCCCATCTCAGCCGGGTCATCGCAGGGCAGAAACACACTGACGGCTATGCAGCCTACTCTTGATGAAAATCGGCAATGGTTTATTTACATGCCTCTCACCATAGACAGTGAGAGACATGGCTGGCCTTTGATAACCCAGTTAGCTCCACTGGGGGGAGAGCAGGGACTGCTGATAGTGGGGCTTGAACCCCTGACCTTGGGATCAGTAATCCAGCACCCTACCACCAAGCCAACACTGCCCATTATTATTATTATTATCATTATCATTATTATTATTATTTTGAAAACATTAAACATTAAGAAAGAAGCATTTTTATTTAAAAAAAATTCACAAAAATTAGACATATTAAATTGGAATTTGGATTGATTTTTTTTGCAAATGCTATTCCAACAGAATTAAATTCCCACCTCTATGCAAGTTAAACCTGCAGGCTTCTCCTTTTCTAATTATGATTCCCTTTGCTTATCAGCAAAGGTTTCATTTCATGCATGGGAGATATGCAAATTGATGTGACTGTACGCAGATATGCTGCCAGCTGTTTGCGTAGTGAACCCTAGCATCTTTGATCATCATCTCATTAGAAAGAGAATAAAGCACAGATAGATAAGTGCTATACTCTTCGTGTGCTGTCATTATTCCAGCACAAAGCCAGAGACACTAACCCGCCTTCACTCCAACCAATGCAGGTAGATGCACTTTAGAAAAAAAAAAATCTGGCTTTTATTCAGTTAGGTTCTTCCATTGTTGAAATGGCCTTAGCGTAATGTTCTCCAGAAATGAGGTGACATTTGAAATCCTGAAGCTCTGAAAAAATAATCGTCTAATTCTTGATTTTCTTTCACACATTCTGGACAGTGCGCATATACATTAAAGTTCCTTTCATAAACAAGCTTTTTTCTTTTCTTTCTTTCCTTCTTTCTTTTTTTTTGGTCTTTTTTGTTTTTAGTGGGTGCGACTCGGTGCTGTAGTGGTTAGCACATCCTCTCTCACAGCAAGGAAGTCCTGGGTTCAAGTCCTAGGCTCAGGTGTTTCTGTGTGGAGTTTGCATGTTCTCCCCATGCTTGCGTGGGTTTCCTCAGGGTACTTCGGTTTCCTCCCACAGTCAAAAGACATGCACATTAGGCTAATTGACTGCTCAAAATTGTTAGCCCTCCAATGGTCTGGCAAGCTGTTCTGGATGTACTCTGCCTTCACTCAGTGTTGGCTGAGATAAGCACCAGCCTCCCCACAACTTTAGTAGGATTAAGTGATTCAGCAGCAGCAAAATGTGTGATGAATTTACATAGTTACCTTTACATATAAAATAGGTTTTGTACGTTTGCTGTGGGGAAAATAGATCAGGTCTGTAAGTCAAATTGTACAATGTTTATATAAAGTGATACATTGTAAAACGACAACACTAATAAAAAAAAACAACATATGACATTCCTGTGATACTCAGTTGACATGCAACCACAATATAACACTGTCATAAAATGTTGCTTGATACACATGGGTATATAAAGTAGTCCTGTGGGACTAATATAGGGCAATCATTTAGTTATTGTAAGAAAGCTGTATGATTCTGAGCTCATCAAGTGACCCACAAAGCTTGTTAAATTTGTATGTCTGTCTTAACACAGCTGTTGGACGCTGTAGGGCATCACACAAGAGACCTAGGAAATAGTCCTGATTTTAAGAATTACCTAGAAGACAGAAATGTTTTTAACATCTTCAAAACTTAATGGCAAAGGTCTATGAAGTCCCTATTATGTCTGTGGGGAGGCTGGAGCCTATCTCAGACGACACTGGGCGACATCAGAGTACACCATAAGCTCATACGTATGGGCAATTTGGAACAGCCAGTTGGGCTGATGTGCATGTCTTCGGACTGTGGGAGGAAACCAGAATACTCAGAGAAAACCCATGCAAGCATAAGGAGAATATGCACACTCCACACAGAAACGCCCTTGCCGAGCCCAGAACTCGAAATCAGGAAATTCTTCCTGTGAGTCTGTCATGCTAGCCACTATGCCACTGTGCCACCCATAAAATAATAAGGACAACAAAATTACATCCAGCATGAGTGGCATCTCTGAAGGTAAAAAAACGCCTTATTGATTCCATTGCTGTCATCCAAAAGGCTACTGTGAGTGCAGACTCTCGAAAACTGAACAGTTGAGGAATGGAAACTGAAGCATTGTCTAGTCTTTTTCAACTGTTTACTCAGGATGAATAAATGAATGAATTAAAAATTGCCTCTAGGTATGAAGGAGCGAGCTCTGGCTCTGGACCCACCACAACTGTGACCTTGAGTATACGCTTACTGTGTAATTTATAATAACTTTCAGCCTGGCATTGTATTCCACTTACTTAATGTGTAACAAAGGGACTCATACTAAATCTCTTTTCAGATTTATTCATTTAAACAGTCATTTACAGCTTGACAAATCTTGTCCTGGGGCTTGTAATACTTATTCCAAACCCAGTCATAATAGTCTGGAAGACACATAGCGTTAGTTGTCAGAATGTCGCTCTGTGATAGTCCCATCTATCATAACAATTTTTCCTGTATTTCAAATAACACTTTTGTACTGTGCCACCATAGACATTAAACAGACATTTGTGATGATAAAGAACTTTGATAAGTCTTGTTGGTGGGCTGTTTTCTTAAATTGCTTGTGTTGTGAGCATGTTGTCCTGAAAACCTTCAAACATATCATTTTCTTGGCATGTTTGAGAAGTGGTGTTATATAAACTGTATAAAATCATGTAAAATTGTTGAAAACTTTAAATATGTTCTCATCTCCAGTATATAATAAACTTCAAAAGATTCTGAGAAACCAGAAAAAACCTTTGTGTGCAAGGGACAAGGCTGAAGATTAATATTGGATGCCCATGATCTTCAGGTCCTCAGGTTGCATTACACTGAAAACAGGCATGATTCAGTTATGAACATCCCTGCATGGGCTCAGGAACACTTCCAGAAATCCTTGTCTGCAATCATTTTGTTTTCTATGTTCTACTGTGAATAAAATTAGGATTCACATAATTTGAAAATCATTGCATTCTGTTTATACAGTATTTTGATTTTACTGTGATTTTAAAGTGTCCCAACTGTTTTGGAATTGGGGTTGTACATGTATATTTATTCCTCTCATCTCATCACTCACATATTTGCTAAGCCGTCTAATCCTATTAGAGTTGCGGGGGGCTGGCTCCTATTTCAGTCGGCACTGGGTGAAGGCAGGGTACATGCTGAACAGCTCACCAGACCATTGCAGGGCCAACACACACAACCATTTATACTCACATTCACACCTACAGTCACTTTGGAACAGACAGTTAGCCTAATGTACATGTCTTTGGACTGTGATAGGAAACCAGACAAAACCCACACAAGCACGGGGAGAACATGCCAACTCCACACAACAATGCCCAAGCCCAGAACTCGGACCTTCTTGCTGTGAGATGAATGTGCTAACTGTGCCGCCCTGTAGTCTGAGTCTACACAGACTGTGACACCACAGACTGTGACCTTACTCACCGGACCACTGGAGGAGTGTATTTTCATTCCTTTAATTTTAATTTCATTTGCTGAACTGCTTTATCCTAGGGTTGTGAGCAGGCTGGAGCCAATCTCACCCAACTCTGGGCAAAGGCAGGGTACACCATGAACAGCTTGCCAGACCACACACACACAACCATTCACACTTATACCTAGGGGCAATTTGGAACAGCAAGTTGGCCTAATGTGCATGTATTTGGACTTTCAGAGGAAACTGGAGTGCCCAAAGAAAACTTACGCAGGCATGGGCCACACAGAAAACATGCAAGTGCCACACAGAAAAGCACTCACCGAGCCTGGTACTCAAACCCAAGACCTTCTTGCTGTGGCACCATGCCACCCGTGCATGTATTTGGGTTACCAAAAATATACCCCAATATTTTAAATTAGATGTTACTATCTCTGACATCCAGATCATTTTTCTTGAGGTTGATATCCAATGAAATGTTTGTGAATATGTGGCATGAAGCAGCAAGAGGGAGATCTGGGCAGGAAAGATAACAGGGATTTTCAATGTTCAATCAGGGTGACAGCCTTTTGGTAATGATTAGTTTGATTTGGAGTTGAGATATGCAGACCTGATAACATGGTCAATTTAGCTGGATTTGCTTTAAACCTTCAAAGCTGTTAAAGTTTGTACTGTGGATGTCATTCATCCATTCATTCCTTTTCTAAACCGCTTAATCCTAATTAGGGTCGAGGGGAGGCTGGCGCCCAGCTCAGCCGACTCTGGGCAAGGGCAGAGTAC
This sequence comes from Tandanus tandanus, assembly GCA_039654325.1. Classification (NCBI taxonomy): domain Eukaryota; kingdom Metazoa; phylum Chordata; class Actinopteri; order Siluriformes; family Plotosidae; genus Tandanus; species Tandanus tandanus. Next base: position 23,877,049 of record JBCNYH010000004.1, read on the forward strand.
ACCCTTGACAGCTCGCCAGGCCATCGCAGGGCAGAAACACACTGACGGCTATGCAGCCTACTCATCAGCAATGGTTCTTTTACATGCCTCTCACCACAGACAGTATGAGACATGGCCGGCCTTTGATAACCCAGTTAGCTCCACTGGGGGGACAGCAGTGACAGCCCGTTGATAGTGGGGCTTGAACCCCCGACCTTGGGATGGGTAATCCAGCAGCCTACCACCCGGCCCCCTTACTGTGGATGTTTCCTTTCAAAATAATTTTTCTACCTGATAATTATTTTTAGTCAGTCTTCCTGGTTTCTGTTAATTGTGCTATTTTGTAAGTACATATCTTGGATACCGATCTGTCTGCTTTTGTTACAGGAATCAGGTGGTGCTGTATTTGGTCCTGCGTATCATTGTTTTTTCCTGATCTGGCAGGGAAAATCATGTTAAGCAGAGGATGCTCAGAACTAATTTACCAAACTCATCTTTTTCCCATTGTGGTCTTATTAACCATGCGCATAATCTTTTCTGGGGGCTCAATGAGGAGTTTGCATTTTCTACCTGTGTTTGCATGGGTTTTCTTTAAAGACCATCACATTAGCTCAGCTGACTACTCTAAACTGCCCACAGGTTTGAATGTGAGCATGAATGGTTGTTTGTCTCTGTCTCCCACTGAATAATCTGTACAGATAATAGATGGATCATCTTTTCTTATCTTGCAATCCAGCAATTCTGGCCAGAACCACATCTGTACCTTACTTCATTACTTCCTGGAATACAGAACGTACTGTGTCTGCTCCAGATATCATCAACTAGGAACAAATGGTTACAGCCAACCAAATTATTAACACATTGGCAATACAGTTTCCGAATTACACTTTCATCCACATAAAAAGAGTCAAACTGTATTGTTAGGTTAGGGGAAAGATTAGAAAGAAAATGAAAAAATAATCACTTTTTTATTTCTGGGTTTGTAGTTTAGAAGTATCAAATAATTTTATTTCATTTTATTTGCCGAAAGGCTTTATCCTTTATCAGGGCAAAGGTGAAGTACACCCTGAACTGCTTGACAGACCATTACAGGTCTAATATACACACAACCATTCACACTCACATTCACTACTATGAATCAAGAATCCCCAGTTAGCCTAATGTGCATTTGAATTGTGGAAGGAAACCGGAGCACCCAGAGGAAAGCCACTCAAGCATGAGAAGAACATGCATGGGGCCATGCATGGGGCTCGAACCCAGGACCTTCTTGCTGTGAGGTGGCCATACTATACCACCCATATCAAATAATTAAAAATAAATCAATTAAATAACATTAAATAAAATGTTTTTGTCGTCTTGGGATGATTGGCAGAATTCAGTTACATAAGTTTCTCAAGTAAATAATTTTTTTGTGTCGATGTTAGTAATAAGACAAAGCTACTCGCTCTATTCTGTAATTCTGAAGTCATTTTAGTCAACATAGAACTCCATCATCAGTCATCAGTTTTACAGCGTGATGGAAAATTCCCATTCACAATAAAGATTAAATTCATTAATTTAGTTCCATGGATTAACTGTAAAGCATAACAGTCTTATTCCTGAGTAATTCATTTCAAGTTAATTGATTATATTGTTTTATTTGTGACTGAATGTTCAGAAAACAACTCAAAGTCCATCTCGAAGTCCTCCATTATAATACCACCTTTGGAAAGTTACTACACCAATGACTTTCTGAGATAATATAGATTCAGATGGATACAGTGGCTGCCTATGACTTGCCATTAGCTTTCGAGAGGTTTATGGATTTTAAGCCGCAGGCTCTAAAGGTGCTCTAGACATTAATGGAAGTCAGGAGTAGTGCAGTCTGGCATCCACTAACAAAAACCCTTATCACAGTAGATCCTGCAGCACCATAGAGAATCAGCTCGAGGAAGTGCACCTGCACCCAGTGAAGAACACTGCAACAGATAGCAGAAGTGTTAAAAATAAGTGCAGATGATGGTTACTGTATATTATGTTGTTTTTTCTTGTAACAATTTGTGGATTTAGAAGTTGAACGGAACAGCCAAGTTATCTTCCCCTCCTGGTGCAGAATATCCAGTATTGTGTTATCAGTGGAGCTGTTGCTAAGTATTCTGTATTTTTCATTAACTTGTAAAGCAGTTATGAACCCACATTTTCAGTGTTTAATAATTTAGTGTTAATTTGCTTGGAGTGGAGATTTGCTTTGCTTCGGTAACTCATATGTAAAGAATATTTACTGTACAGGTTGCATCATCATTCCTATAGCAACAACTCATTCACTTGGATCTTAATGGCAGGTACTCTACAGACTAATAATCCCAAGTAATCAAATCCTATTATTAATAATGTTTTTATTGAACAGTGAAACATACTGGCAGCATGGTGGTGTAGTGGTTAGCGTATTTGCCTCACAGCAAGAGGGTCCCAGATTTGAGTCCTGTGCTCTGAAGTTTCTGTGTGTAGTTTGCATGTTCTCCCTGCGCTTGTCTGGGTTTCCTCTGGGTACTCCAGTTTCCGCCCACAGTTAAACATGCACATTAGGCTAACTGGCTGTTTCAAATTGCCCCTTGCTGTGGATGGTTGTGTGTGTTGGCCCTGCGATGGTTTGACAAGCTGTTCAGGGTGTACCTTGCCTTTGCCCAGTGTCGGCTGAGATTGGCTCCAGCCTCCCCACAACCCTAATAGAATGAAACAATTTAGCAAATGAGTGAGTGAGTGAAACATATACAATTATTAAGGCAAAGCTTTATGTAGGAAGATTCAGGTGTCTGCTGCTTCTGTGCAGTGTTTAACCATACACTACACAGAACAGTGGACTTTGAGCTTTCTGGATTTTCAGTAACATGACAAGTTGCATTTTAATTGTATTAAGTTTAAGAGAGAGAAAAGAGATGGTGGTTAGTGATTTAAGTGATGACATAAACAAGAATTGACTTGCTCCTGGGGACAGGGTGCCGTAGAGGTTAGCAAGAAGGTACTGGGTTAGAGCCCTGTGGTAAGCGAGGGCACTTCGGAGTGGAGTCTGCATATTCACCCTAAGCTTGTGTGGGTTTCCTCAAAGGTGCTCTGCTTTTATGCTTTCCTCCAACAGTCCATAATTCCACATTAGGCTAATTGGTGTGAATGCTGAAAGCATTCAAACCTATGTTCTTCTACGGACAAATTTTTGTAATATTATTATTATTATTATTATTATTATTATTATTATTATTCCGTCGCATTTTTTGGCACCTATCTCCTTCCACATTTTTCATCGTAGAAACGTCATTCAAACATCAAAACGTTCAGCTCAATTAGGTAAATAACATTCTGGCGTCTATTTTTCTCATTCCTAACATTCAAACTTTCCGAAATATTCAACGTTTTTCAGGAATTTTTTCCCAATAAAATGCATTGACGGAATGTTCAAAATTTTCACATTTTCACACTTTTTCACATATTTTCAACTCTTCACCATTCATTCATCTTTCAGCTATTAAGGCCATTCAAACATTAAAATGTTCCACATTTTTCAGGGATTCAGGATATCATTCAACATTTCAAATCCCATTCACACTATTCAGCTTTGTTTAAGGTCAAGTTTTGGCAAAATGCTCAAAACTACAGTGCATGACATCATCAGGTAGAGTGGAGAGGAGCTGTGAAAATCTTGTGAAAAGTCTCTCTTCAACTCGCTCTCATTCCAAGGTTTACTCTACATAGATAATTTTTACACCATTTTACAGGAAAATTTGTGCTGTTCGCAGACATGTGTCAGACTAAGCAAACGGACTAAGCAAACTGGCTCCAGACCCCTCCAAGCGAGAGGAGCACCAACCAACTGCCCATCTATTCACATTATAAATCTGACCTGCACAGTTTGAGGAAAGGACAAAGTACCACTTTTTCAAACTGCTCCCATGACCACACACATACACACGCACACACACACACACACACACACACACACACACACACACACACACACACATAAAATCTACATCACTGTGTTCACAAGACTCATCATTTTGAGGATAGGACTTGTGGTCTGGCCACAGGAGGTAGGAGTTTGTGAGGTGCACCTCAGCTGAATCTCAGTGAATTCAACTGTCAGAGGGAAATGGCATATAATCACTATGGCAAGCAGTGATTGAGATGAGCTCATTACTGCAGTTTAACTGTGTGTTTACTTACAAGAGGAAATCTCAGCGCTACCCAAAACACACACTCAGCTTCATTCATTCAGCTTCAGCTATCCAGTTTAGCGTAAGCCTTTCAGCTTTCAGCATTCACACCGCAATTTCTACAGAAATTGCATTCTCTAGTTAGCTATTCCAAATTGTCCCTAAGCGTAATGCAGCATGGCGCCCCTTGAGTTATGCACAGCCTATAGTCTCTGGTGAAGAGAGATGCTTACAGATCTAGTTAGGACTCCAGATTTTTTACAGATTTTCTGGTGCTGAAGGGAAAGATAAGTCTGTTGGGCTTTTACACCCGAGCCTAGTGGCTTATCCCCAATTTCTGTAGCGTGAAGCAACTAGGAGTTCAACTCCTCCTGGATGGGACGCCACTCCATCGCAGGTTACCTTCCCAGTATTTTTACTGGTACCCATTTATACTGCTGGGTGGACAGAGGCACACTTGTGGTTTAGACCTTGCCCAGGGGTCTTAGCACGGTGGGGGTTTAATGGGGAAGGGAAAGGAACCTTTTTATTAAGCTCTCTGGCCTGGCTTTGCCTTCGAGGTCCAGTGGGACATTACCCTCGTTCACATCTGAACCCATGTCTTGATCTCATCACTGTTGGCATAGCAGACTTATTTGACCTCTAGCCTGTACCAAATCAAAAATACATTTTACTGCCAGGACCACACTCATCTGAAAGATGATTGCCTGTTTACTGTCTGTGTGCAACATTGAGGAGAAAAGAGAGAGTGTGAATATCTTTCAAGACTTGAAATGTAAGTGGATTTTCAGTAGATTCAATGCTTTTCTAGACTTTGGAACATCTTGGTTCAGAATGAATGGTGTGATATAAACAGCATAAATATCTGGAGAACACAATTATTCGAGGACGTACCTGCTAATAAAAGATTTTTCTCCATTTGCTCAGCTAAAGAAGGAATTTGTCTCTTTGTCTTGTATACAGCGCTGTGCAAAAGTCTGAGGCATTCTAGTGTTTTTAGTACATACAACCTTTGCAAAGTTTTAATCGTGACTGTGGCATTATTGATTGAACATTAAAATTAAACACAAATATAAATGTTACTGAAAAAAATTAAGAAAAAAAAGAAAACATAATGAAGGCTGTTGGGATTTGTTGCAAAAACATGAAGCAAGTGTGACTTTGGAGTGAAAGTCTCCAGATAAACTGTGGTTGGTTCAGATCCATAAGCTGATAGTAAAACTTACCTGCTAATTTCTTTTTCTAAAACTGAGCCAACTTTATTTTTTTTCTTTTTAAGCAAAGTGTTGTTACACAAACTGTTGACTTTTCATTTCAAATTTATTACTGTTTACTGCTTATTGTATTTTTATTATTATTATTATTATTATTATTATTATTATTGTTATTATTATTATTATTATTAATATTAATATTATTATTATTATTATTATTATTATTATTATTATATTCATTTCATTATTATAGAAGACAATTTTACTCTAAAGCATTTCTTTGCTTGTGCTTACACTTTTTCAACAGTTCTGTATATTAAGATATCACATGCAAAATACGTAGTCTATTCATTCATTCATTCATTCATTTGTCAAGCCGCTTACTCTTATTAGCATCATGAGAAGGCTGGAGCCTGTTTCTGCCGACTCTGGGCGAAGGTGGGGTACACCCTGGACAGTTTGCAAATCAATCATAGGACCAAGACACACGACCATTCACATTCATATTCACACTCACACTCACACCTAGGGGCAATTTGAAACAGTTAATTAGCCTAATATGCATGTATTTGGACTGTAGGAATAAACTAGAGTACCTGGAGGAAACCCACACGAGCACAGGGAGAACATGCAAATTACACATAGATACGTTCTCACCAAGCCCGGGACTCAAGCTCAGAGCCTTCCTGCTGTGAACCAGATGTGCTAACCATTATGCCACCATGCCGCCTGGGTGTAGTTTAATGAAAATATATTTTTGAGCTCTATTTTCAAATTATTGAATATCTTGTTATTGGTTACCGGTAATTAAAGTTTATTAAAGTGTAATTTGTGAGTTTTGACCTGCGGACCTGGAGAGTTAATTTTCTCTTCAGTAAATTGCAGCCTCATAAGGTTTGACAGGCCTTGTAATGAGATTATTGGGAAAAGGAGCTTTGAATCAGGCTGGCTTCATTAACGTCTTGTCATGCAGGAGAAACTCGAGGCTTCAGTTGTGCTCCATGTCTTCTAGACATCTGCTACTGGGAGGCTTCAGGGCAGAACAGGTGGCAGCCCAGAACCCGATGGCATTTTTTAGGCTATTGTGTCATTCTGATGATGACACATCATTTCGCTGGATCCTGCAGACCCTCTACTGAGAATTTTTTCCCCACTATTCACTTTCCTCACTCTGTTTTTTTTCCACTCCACAAAGCACAATACCCATCACAGCAGTGACAGGCGTGCGTGTGTGTGTGTTTGTCTGTGTGTGTGTGTGTGTGTGTGTGTGTGTGTGTGTGTGTCCTGCATATCTCAAAAAAGCACCTGTCTGAATGTGCAGCGAGTAAAGGAGCAGAGTAAGAGAGCAGCTTCGACGCAGCACCATCTGCGTTTTATAAACATTAGTGACTTAATTATCTTTCACCAAACTGGGAAATATAATTGAAAAAGTTTTTAGCCTCCTTAATGCCATTTAATTCACAGATATTTAATACAATTTTGTTGTGCTGAAGTCACCTGGGAAGGACACAATATAAGTTGATGTGCATATTCAAAGATGAACAGTTTATATCAATACAGTGTACTTTAAAACAGGAATTATTGCTTTCAACTGATCAGGAAAAGTCTGGAAAATAATTTTAATTCGCATTCATTGAAAGGAATCTGCTTCCCACTCTCCATGAGAGCTTTTCAATATTTTAGGATACTATTTTAGGATATAATTATGCCTGATAAATTAGAGCTATGAATGAATTGCAGTTATGAAATCTTCTACATTTGAATAGCTTGATATTGAATGTTAATGAATGGGCAGCATGGTGGAGTAGTGGTTAGCACGTCCACCTCACAGCAAAAAGGTCCCGGGTTTGAGTCCTAGGCTCGATGAGTACATTTCTGTGTGGAGTTTGCATGTTGTCCGTGCTTTCGTGGGTTTCCTCTGGGTACTCCGGTTACCTGCCACGGTACAAAGACATGCACATTAGGCTAATTTGCAGTTCCAAATTGAATGTGAATGTGTGAATGGTTGTGTGAATGTGTGAATGTTCAGTGTGTACCCCACCTTCACCCAGAATCAGCTGAGATAGGCTACAGCCTTCCTGCAACCCTGGTAGGATAAATCGGTTCAACAAATGAGTGAGTGAGAGTGTTTAATAATGTTGCGTGTATGAGATTTTACATTTCACAGGTTTTTTTTCCCATAACAGATAATTAATGTTCTAGTAGTCACCTACTTCAGACAGCAGAGACATTATAACCGCCCTTTAAGGAATTTTGCTTATGCTACTTACAGAAATAGAGACAGCTGATACCTGCCCCATAAGGTTTAGTCTTAGGTCATATTCTCCTATAAAGATATTTTCACAGATTTTGAATGACAGTACGATTTTCCAGGCTTTTGTCTATAAAACATGGTTTATACTAAATCATGAAAACATAAAACATATTGACTGCTTGAATAAAATATGAATAAAATGAATGTGTTGTTGGTTATATATCTCTTTGCTGATTTACCATCAACAGTGATTGTTCATTAAAGCATATACAGCACCTCCTGAAGGTCAGGCATGTGCAGCACGTTCACGCAACCTGATGTTGAAATCCCGAAAAACGTCCTAGAAAATCAGCCACACGCTGCCTCTTCCCTGACAAATGAGCTGACAGCCCTGTTCCCGTCCTCATTTTCTTCTCCAGGGACTCAAGAGAAACAGAAACACTGAAAGGTCTAATACTGGAGGAAAAAAGACAGCAACAAGAACGGCCACTGCAGGTGAGCTATATTTAGTCAGACCTTAATGTGATATATCATGCCCGGACACTGGAAGGAGATGGAGTTGGGGCGAGGGCCAGCTGCTGCTTCTGCTAAATCTAGAATCTGGAGTCTAGATGGAGAGAGAGAGAGAAAAAAAGAGAATTAAGACTATGATATATACATACACACATATATATTAGCAGTCCTGTCAGGCAATTACACAAACTGAGTAATACTTTTCAAACACATCCGCACCATATCATCAACAGGAACAGAGAAGTTGCATGTACATTACAAAAAAGCAAACAAGGTGCATTATCAACCCCCACCTCCCCACCCCCAACATGCCGTCAGAGGGGAATCCAAAAGTAGACTAAGCATATGTTGTCAAATGCAAGTACAAATTAAACAAAAGGACAGACAACAGAATTTAAACTTTTTTAATTTTCATCTTCATCTTCTTCCGCTTGTTCCTGGGTCAGGTCGCGGGGGCAGCAGCCTAAGACGTCCCTCCAGACGTCCCTCCAGACGTCCCTCTCCCCAGCCACTTCCTCCAGTTCTTCCGAAGGGACGCCTAGGCGTTTCCAGACCAGCCGAGAGACGTAGTCCCTCCAGCGTGTTCTGGGTCGACCCCGGGGTCTCTTCCCGGTCGG
>JBCNYH010000004.1:23962029-23978629 GCA_039654325.1 Tandanus tandanus
ACCTCACTGCTTAGGCTGCTGCCCCCGCGACCCGACCCCGGAAGAAGCGGAAGAAGATGAATGAATGAATGAATGTTTTCATTAAACAGCTCCGGCTTCATTAATTATTGGATGATGATGGTTTGCATTTGTTCTATTGTTATGTTTTTTTTTATAATCAGTGAGCCAGATGGTTGAGACAGTTGTCTCATATGTATATGAAGGGGAAAAATATGTCATGGAGAATGACTGACATGGAGGAGACTTTTGGATGTTGGATCATTTAGAACAGTTTGGCCCTGCCTGGGATGATCAGTTGCTGACTTGGAGCAGACGGGTGTTGAGTTTCTGTGACATTTATGTGTTTTAGTTGAGGTACACTAAGCAAAGAAATCATAGAACACCTTGGCTTGCTTACTTTATTCCACTCTGCAAAGATAAAACTGCCTTATTTAAATATATTTTCATTCTAAAGAGTCCGAAAAGAAACCGGGGCACCTCAAGACCTGTTGCTAGTGAATAAAAAATACTGATTGTTTCACCAACCTAAGGGTATTATTATCTCAATTTAGGCACCATCGTACCTTGATGTTAGCCATCTGATCAAAACTACTTTATTCCTAGCTGACTGTAAGCAGTTTACTATGAATTGCCTGATCAACTGTCACCGCGGTTCTTCTGCACCTACGTCTACTACATCTTTTTTTTTTTTTTTATTCCAGCTGGGCCACCATGATTGCCTGCGCTCTGCTGTGAGTGATGGCTGTACATTCACACCTCTTTTATTCCTTCCTCATTCTCAGCATGTGCAATAGCCTGTCTGTTGGATTGATGTGGCTTATCCTTCTAGAGGTCATGCGGAGAGGGAAAACTAACTTCCAGAACATAGGCACGATGGAGTCAGCTATCCAAGTCCTGAGAGCATAGAGCAAAGGTGCTGCATAGACATTTCACTTGCAAGAACAATCTAGCAATTTATTAAAAACTTGTCATTGCCAGGGGACACCCTTTGCATAGTGATAGTGTGACACTTTCTACTGTATGTAGCTCTGGATATAACAGGTTTTTCTTTGTATCCCAACCAGAGCAAAAGTTATGCTATTCTAAAGCTTGCATTTCCATTGAAGGATGCCGCACCTACCCAGATATGACTTATAATATATGATGTTCTTTCCACTACATTTGGCTCCTTACCCTTGTTAAAAGTTTAAAAAAATATTTAAACAAAAACTAATTAAAAAAAAAAGCAAAGAAAGATAAAAATTCTAAATATATTTCCAAAATTATAGATTGCAAAGTGACAGAAAAACTTCATTTTGGTCAAATTTCAGATTTTTATCATTTTCCTGAATTCAGCTGCAGTGACCTCCAGTAGCCTTTCCACAGGATTAAGCGGTCCAGCAAATGAATGAATGAATACTTAGCCAAGAGTGGGCAAAGGCGGGGTACACCGTGAACAGCACGCCAGACCATTGCAGGGCCAACACACACACACAAGCATTCACACTCACATTCACACGTAGGAGCAATTTGGAACAGCCAAATAGATTAATGTGCACGTCTTTGAACTGTGGGAGAAAACTGGAGCATCTGGAGGAAACCCATGTAAGCACAGGGAAAATATGCCAACTCCACACAGAAACGCCCAGAACTCAAACCCAGGATGTTCTTGCTGTAAGATGGACGTGCTAACCACTACACCACCGGTGCCACTTATGAAGTATGTTATATAATACATGTGTTACTTGGTGTTTGTTAATCTTATATAGTAATTTACAAATCTAAAAAGATTTGAACCGGCAAAAATCTAACTACTGCACTGTCCAAATATCTTTCAAGAACTGAAATGATCCACATCCTGAAATGTCTCCAATAAACGCACACACATAAAGCTCAACCAGTGTCTTCGACAGTTTTTCCCTGAGGTATAAATCCACAGACTTGGTTTAACATCAAATTCTTGACTCATAAATGGGTTGGCAATTTAACTGTGGTCAGGAATACAGAACACTTATGTGTTTCCTTCATCATAATATCACTCATGGAGCCCTTGCACTGGGAATGACTATCATTCTGCTCTTAACCATGAGCATACACACGGGCATATGGACTACATTTTGCTTTATACTGCTTGCTTTTATCACACAGGTGACTGAGTGTGTGCAGGTTAATCCGCCTTCTGTTTCCTCTTGTTCTATTCTGTTCTTGCCTGATGGACCAGCTGTGTTTGAATGCGACTGTTAATGAGACGGGACTGAATGATCCCAACAGCTATTGTCCACCTTTCAGCAACAGGCTAGTGAACATCGGATGTCAAGTGTAAAGCAACTGCATCACTGTGTTGATTGAAAACAAGTTAAATAGACATTACCTTCTTGCCCTCCATGCTCTTGAATGCGTGAGTGTAGAGGGCAAGATGCTTATGTTTGCTGTGTCTAGGAATATAGGAAGGCTGAATAGAGTCTAGTCTAATAGTGTTCACCACCACAGCATGATAACTGATGGAGTGATTTTATATTCAAACAAATCAACCTTTATCAACAAAGTAAATTAAAAAATAAGGTCAGAAAAGAGTCACTGGTGAAGAGAAAGATGGATGGTCACAAACGAATCTGAGCTGATAAATTTTTTGTGCCAGGTGTGGTATGAACTCCACAAACCAAAAACAATGTGAAGGACTAGACACGATGCATGAAAACTGTAATCAAATGTCAGGGTTATTTCACCAAACACTGATTTCTGAATTCATCCTAAGTTTAAACATTAGTATTGTTAATTTATTCATTCACTCATTTGCTGAATTGCTTAATCTTAGGACTAGGGTTGTGGGGAGGTTGGAGGCTATCTCAGCTGGTTTTGGGTGAAGGCGGGGTACACCTGGAACAGACCATCGCAGGGACAACACACAACCATTCACACTTACATTCACACATGGACTGAAGAAGAAAACAGAGGAAACCCACGCAAGCACAGGGAGCACATACAAACTCCACACAGAAACACCCTCAGTGGGCATGGGGCTCAAACTGAGGACCTTCTTGCTGTGAAGTGTAATTTCTAACCACTACACCACCATGCAATGCTGGCTGTATATTATGCTATGAAAACAGTGTCATGTGCTGTCATGTTCTTTTGTCTCTGAGCAAAGTTTTTTTTAAGTATACAGACGCCAGGAAGCCTGGGGTCGCTCGCATTCTCTTGTGCACACCTGTGGAAACCTTGTGCACACCTTCTGTAAACGTATGCCTTTCTGAAAACCAGGTGCTTGTTCATGATCATCATTACTGCTCTTTTGTAAACTGTAATAATGCTACATTATACAGACTCTGCGCTGATTTATTTATGAGGGTTAAAAATCACTGCAAGTACATTACAAATACTAATACTAATACTACAATAAATATTTCTGCTATGTCATAAAATTATATTCATTTGGCTGATGATTCCATTCAATTTCAGTTCAGTTTAATTCAGTTGAATTGTGCTTGTTTAGCGTTTTTTGCAGATGACATTGCAGTGGTGCTTCAGTGGTTAAGGCTCTGGGTTACTGAGTGGTTCGAGCCCCAGTACCACCAAGCTGCCATTGTTGGGCCTTTGAGCAAGGCCCTTAACCCTCAACTGCTCAGTTGTATAAATGGCATAAAAATGTAAGTCGCTCTGGATCAGGGCGTCTGTCAAAATGTCATAAATGCAAATGTTTTACAAACATTTGCATTTATGCATATTAAACATTTAATATTATAAACACTTGCAAATACTGTTATGAATTTAAACTTATGATTTTACACACTATATTAATCCTATGCATTCCTAATGAGCAAGCCTTTGGCTACAGTAACAAAGGAATACTCCCCCAGATGACATGAAGAAGAAACCTCAAGAAAAAACAGACTCAGAAGAAAAACCCATCCTTTTTGGGTGACACTAGGTAAAAATTGAGGCCATGTAGCATGTGAAAGTCCCTTTCACAAATAACCTGATTTTTTTTCTGTCATTTTATTTTAGTAGAGCTACAACTGGAGGGACCAATGTATGTTTGAGTGAGGAGGATTTAAAAGTGCCTAGTTGCATTCAGTTGAAAGGTCATCGGTGCCTGTCGTGGCGGTAACCCCCGAACCCGGTGGTGGACACCTGTGGTAAGGGGGGCCGTCCAGCTGAAGAAGGAGGCCTATCGGGTCTTTTTGGCCTGTGGGAGTCCCGAGGCAGCAGACAGGTATCGGCAGGCCAAACGTGCTGCAGCCCGGGCTGTTGCCGATGCAAAATCTCGGGTGTGGGAGGAGGTCGCTGAGGGCCTGGAAAGTGACTATCGGTTTTCCTGGAAAAAGTTCTGGACCACCATCCGATGCCTCAGGAGGGAGAAGCAGTTCTCCACAAATACTGTTTACAGTGGAAGTGGGTAGCTGCCCACCTCAACTGGGGATGTTTTCGGGAGGTGGAAGGAATACTTCGAGGACCTTCTCAATCCCACCAACACGCCCTCCTTGGAGGAGGAAGACCCTGGAGGATCGGGTAGGGGTCCGCCCATTGCTGTGGCTGAGGTTGCCAAGGTAGTCAAAAAGCTCCTTGGTGGTCGGGCTCCGGGGGTGGATAAGATCTGCCCTGAATATATCAGGGCTCTGGATGTTGAAGAACTGTCTTGGTTGACACATCTCTTCAATATCGTGTGGCCATCGGGGGCCGTACCTCTGGATTGGCAAACTGGGGTGGTAATTCCCCTTTTTAAAAAGTGTGTTCTAACTATTGTGGAATCACACTCCTCAGCCTACCCGGGAAACTCTATGCAGGAGTACTAGAGAGGAGGATCCGACCGATTGAACCTCGGATTCAGGAGGAACAATGTGGTTTTCGTCCTGGTCACAGTACTCTCGACCAGCTCTACACACTCTACAGGATCCTGGAGGGGGCATGGGAGTTTACCCAATCTGCCCACATGTGCTTTATGGATTTAGAGAAGGCTTTCGACCGTGTCCCTCAGGCTATTTTGTGGGGTGTGCTCCGGGAGTATGGGGTACAAGCTTAAAAAGCATCTTTTTACTCCCTAAATCACTAAATGAATAAATGTCAGGTTTTATTTTTTTAAAGAAATTATGTCAACTAACACAACTATTCGTTTGATGATATTCCTCAAACCGCAACTATGATACATGTCGGTTCTTTGAGGAAGACTCAAGACTTTTGGACTCATCTAGTTAGCACTAAGATAATAAACCCAGAGTGGAGCCAGTTTGAGGTTAAAAAAGTTGACATTCACCCTTTTTTGGCCTGAAGTGCCAAGGCTTCAGAGTGGATTGTAGTTGTTAATAGTTAGTATAATAGTTCATAGTTAAGTAGTAATGTTTACTTCTAACACCCATTTTGTGCTGAATACATTATCAAATGAGGTGAGAAAGCCTGATATTTTGATTATTATTTCATGATTTAATTGAAACTAAAGTATAATACTAATATCAGAGCTTGCCCATTATCTCCAAAAAGCCTGATATTAACAGTTATAGTTGCATTTAAACTTGAGTGGTTGCTTCCTGTAGCTTACAAAAACAAAAGTGCTGGTATGTGAAGAAGCCTTTTGTGGACGATGGAAAGGACAGATTTAATAAAGGGGATAGACCGCCAACTGACCACTGCCAACCTAATTTAATATATTCAGAAAATGCCATATTGTCATATTGGCTGTCTTCTGGATTTATGACTAAAACAAAGTGAACTAATCATGTTTCGAAGGCTTCTACAGGTCTTCTTTCTTCATACCTTTACTTTATGTCACTTTGTTGTATGATCATATGAATGCTGACTCAGAGAGAAAGAGAGAGAATCCAGGCCCTGCTTTGTGGTTGAGCTGTAATTGAAGCATAGCAGGCAGTACTGTGGTTCAGTGCAGGTCTGTGTGATGGGCATGGGAATACTTAACAGCCATTAAGAAAAAAAAAAGAAAGACATGAACTACAGAACTTCACCAAGTCAGAGTGGAGCAGCAGCTGCAGCCTGGACCTGCTTCCTGTCCATTTATGTCGCATGAGTTCATGGAATGGCACCTCAGCCTACACTGCTCTGGTTTGGCCATTACAGTCCATTAAAGTACACTGTACATTACACGGGGCAATTTAACCACAGAGAAAGGGTTTGCAAATGTATCCCAAATGTCAGAGTAACAGCACTAAGCACTAAAACCTTACCTTATGTTAAGCACTGCCGCATATTCACCCCTCAGCCCTTCACCTTTCGCTACAGCCACTGGCACAAATGCTATTGAGAAGAGAATTTACTGGTGCCTGTTGGGTTTTTGTATTTCCAAAGAATGAATGTTATTTGCATTTAACACTTAATAGTGTGATTGGGTGTTTATTCGAGGCTCTCTCAGGAAGGGAAAGGCTGATCTCTGATTGCTGTAAATCTGTAAATGCTGTTTTGTCTATTGTTCAATTTATGCCATATAAATAGTGATATAAGTACCAGTATGTTATAGTAACAGAAACATAAAACAACACTTAATAAATACTCAGCTTAATGCTAGTATGTACTGTATGGAATAGAAAACATTCATTCATTCATTCATTCATTCATTCGTTCATTCATTCATTCATTCATTCATTCATTCATTTTTTTTAACCTTTGAATCCTAATTAGGGTGGTGGGGAGGCTGGGGTTCATCACTGCCGACTCTGGGCCAGGGCAGAGTACACCCTGGACAGCTTGCCAGGCCATCGCAGGGCAGAAACACGGTGACGGCAACCCAATGGCCTACTCTTTTCGAAGCACAGCAATTATTTTTAACATGCCTCTCACCACAGACAGTGAGAGAGATGGCTGGCTTTGATAACCCAGTTAGCTGCACTGGGGGGACAGCAGTGGCAACTTGGTGATATTGGGGCTTGACCCCCCAACCTTCATATCAGAAAGACACCCTACCACTGGGCCTCTACTGCCAGAAGAACAAACATAAACATTAAATATAAGAGTAATCAGAGCAAAATGATTTACAAAAAATATAAGTCTGCTTCAGCTGACTGCTGGTTTTGGTAAATTAAAAAAGGTAACACGAGGAAATTTTAGCTTAAGGCTAAGCTTCATTGCTAATCTCACTCTCAATAGCTAGCTAGCATGATAACTCGGACCATAAAACTAAATTAATGCTAAGAGCTTTCTGTCACAGCACAAGCAGGCTTAATAAATGTAACGTGTATGTAGAAGAAGGTAGATCAGAGTGATGGCTGTTAAGTCTCATTCTTGGTGTCACCTGCATTAAAGCTTGGAGGGGTGGCCCTATGTTTCGACAGCCCTACTCATATAAGATTGGCACCTCGCTTAAATCAATTGGGCACCCTCTTCAGTTCAGTTGGGTTAGGGTTAGGATTAGGGTTGTCGGACCAATGGGCTGTAATTGTTGGACCTATGGGCTGTCAGAATATAGGGCTGAAACCGGACTCTGAAACAGATTGAATTCTAGTAGCTGTTTGATGCTGCAAGGTCAGATGCTAAAGAGGTCTTTCTTTGGAACAAATTAATTAAGGGCCAAAGTATGAGGTGGAATAAAAAAGAAACCCTAAGTAATATAATATATAATCACCAGACTTAAGTACAGTAACAAAGCAATTATATGGTATGGTACTGCCCACCTCTGCAGGAAATGCAGGTGTATTTTTTTTAACTTAATTTTACTGCTGTACTTATTTGGTGGGTTGGACTACTACATATTGATGGTAATGTTCTTAGTTTGAAGATTTGGTAATAATAACAATAATAATAATAATAATAATAATAATAATAAAAACAATAATAATAATAATAATGATAATAATAATAATAATAATAATAATAAACTAGTTATTGATTATTCTAAATTTTATGAGCGATTTCAGTTTTTATTTGTACTTTTTTGTGAATTAAAGTGTTTTAGATTTGTTAGCACTGCTCTGCACTCACTACTGTTCCTGTTTATCATATCTGTGGTCTAGTTTCTTATTGCAGATGTTATTTCATATTTCTTATTTTTGTGCAAAATTCTTTGTCATTTATTCAATTCTTTTATTAACTACTATTTGTATACTCTTTTTTACGTCTTAAATGCCTATCTTTTTGTTGGCTGAGTTGGGCACCAGCATCCCTGTGACTCTAATAGGAATTAGTATTTCAGCAAATGAGTGAGTGAGTGTATTTCTAAATTATTTTCCTTTTTTTACAGGACTGACCATCACCTCTACTAGATCATCTGATCTCCCTTCATATTGAAACTGGTAAGAAACATTAAAACATGTCAGGGGCGTCTGAAATGGCCTTTGGTGGTTTGTTAATGGAATGGTTTGATTCGACTTGGCCCCACAAGTTTCAATTTCCCATCATCTGTTTTTGGTTTATATATATTTTTTTGTCACATGATAAGTATGTAGGTAAGATTATGGCACCCATGTGAATAAATACTCTATGTTTAGTTATCCAAAGGCACACAGTAATTTAGTTTAACTCTTAAATGTAACATTGATTCAGTGTAAGTTGTTAGTCAAAGTGGAGCATGCAGTCCTGAAAGAAAAAGCTGCTTTCACAGTCAATTTGCTAAGATTGTATCAGGGTCATTCTTTATAATAGTTATTTTCAATCCTCCCATGTGTGAGTTGTGTTAATGGCTCATGGCCAACAGGTTTCCCTGGAGCTAATGAGTAAGGTAGTGTGCTTGGCTAGTTGACTTCCCTCTGGTTGTCCAAGCTCAGTGAGTCGATGTCACTGGCAGTAAGAAACAACCGCCCTGCTTTTCAGCATTTAGTCCTCTCCTCAGAGAGCAAATTAGGTTCAGGGCACAAAAAAACTACTCAGAAAATATTAAGGGATGTCTCAAAGGGCTAGTAATTATCTGCTTATTAGGCCAGCTGAAACAAGTGGGAAAATCCTAAAGGTGTCATTCAGTCAACGGTACTGAGGTACCAGCAGCAGCCATTTGCACTGTAGATGAACATACAGTAGGTCAAGGTGTAAAGTCAGTCCAAACCCTTACGTTGAGAAGTTACGATTAACGATGTGTCAGATTTCGGTTGCACCACTGGTATTTAAGGTACATTGTAACTAGTAATGCATAAAGTGACTGTACATCAAACTTTGTCACATGGAGTGATGGAATGTAGGAAAACAATTACCATTTTGTCTTTTTAGTGTATTTCCTTTAAAAATGAGTTGTCTGCCGAGTTGCTATAGACAGATTTCTCACTCTCACTCATTTGCTGAACCACTTAGTTTTACTAGGGTCACAACTGATACCGGGCAAAAGTGGGGAACACCCTGACCAGCTCGCCAGACCATTGCAGGGCATCACACACACAACCATTCACATTCACACTCACACCTAGGGGCAATTTAGAACAGACAATTAACCTTAAGTGCATGTCTTTGGACTGTGGGAGGAAATCGAAGTACCCAAAGGAAACCCACGCAAGCATTGGGAGAACATTCAAACTTCACACAGAAACGCCTGGCTGATGATACCACTTTTTCGGTCTGTATTTTCTGGTATAGTGCAATCAGAGAATAAATTAAAGCCACACTACCCATATTTTTATTGTATTCTTTCACCACAGCAGTGCATGAGACTTTGGTGATCACCATTTGCTTGCTGCCCTACCTCTTTGCCTTGGTGACTGGGGATTCTCCAATAAAGTTATTTAAATTGGTCACTGATTGGTTCCATTTACATTTATGGCATTTGGCAGACACCCTTATCCAGAATGACTTACATTTATCATTTATATACAACTGAGCAACAATGGGTTAAGGGTTTTGCTCAAGGACCCAACAGTGGCAGCATGGTGGTACTGGGGCTTGAACCACCAATCTTGTGGATAGTAATCCATAGCTGTAACCACTGAGCCACCACTGTGATCATCACAAGGGTTATTGTCCCACTTTACATCACATTTATCCTTTTTGGCAGAGCGAACTCACATTTCTATCATTTATTCAGCTGAGGGCCCAAGGGCCCAGCAATGGCACCTTGGTGGTACAGGGGCTTGAATCCCTGAACTTCTGATGAGTATACCAGAATCTTACTGCAGGGCAACACTAACAAACTATCATTCACAAACGCACTCACACCTAGGGGCACCTAGAATAGCCAGTTTGCCTAATGTGCATGTAATGTGCATGAGCACCAGGAGGAAACCCATGTTAGCACAAGGAGAACCTGCAAACTCCACATAAATATGCCTTTTCCGACTGTGGGGCTTGAACCCAGGACCTCTTTTATAATAATCCTAATACAGAACAACTGAAACAAAAACCAGATTGTCTGAATTACTCTCTGTATTACTGTGTAATCCTTTTCTATTAAGGTATCGGCTCAGGTTTGTTCCCAGTTTGTACTAGCTGCATGGACATGAGGGCAGAAAGAAATCAAATGTCTGAGGATTTGTACATGCTCAGATTACTTCGCCGGTTGTGTGACTTATATTCATGCACCCACATACACATAAACCATTTGATCAGCTCCAAATACCTAACCGTAAAAGACTGCTGGCCAAATTAAAGTCCCTCGTCAGCAGCACACTAACAGTTATACCTCCTCAGGGGTGTGCAATGAGCTGTGTTTGGTATGCTGGCCATACTCCACTGAGATCAGGCAGGCTAGCTTAGTCCTCAGGCAGGTACTTTTCCCCAATCTTCAGCTCAGTGTCAGAGCAACATCTGGCTTTCACCTTTGCTTAGTGAGGAGACACTGGCCCTTCAACATGACCTGTACCCGGGGTTTTACACCACTAACAAAGCATGCATGTAATAAAATAGCTAGAGAGAGAGAGCAGATTTAGATTCAATTTACTGTATAGGTTTTTTCCCTTCTTGATACTTTATAAGCAGTGAGCATGTGCATTAGTTACTTAGTGATTAAGCCACAAAATAGATCGCTGTCATAGTACACTTCACCCTCGATTTCCTGGATTATTAGGGGGATCGGCTGTCCGGGAACCTCAAAAGTCCGGCAATCGCTAATGTCCGGGGTCCCTACCCTTTCCCGGACATTTACCATAATTGATCCGGCAATCACCATTATTCAGCAGCAGTCCCGGACTTTTACACACTTATCCGACACTCAATACACAATATTGTGGTTCCACAAACTTAAGGAACGTATCAGCACATTCTTTTATCACATTCATTTTAACTGTGGGTTCCGGCTCGTCCTCACTGTCGTCACTTACACTTTCTCTTAGCTCTCCCGTCACTGACGCCACTATATGTTCATTGGACATTATTTCATGCCCCTCTGCTGCTACATTTCCATCCATCCACTCAGATGGGAACGGGCCGGACAGAAGGGAAGTTGGAAAATCATGACCGACCCGGACTTCCATCATCGATTCCCGGACTTGTCCGAGCATTTTTCCGGCAATACCAAATAATGTCCGGCGCCGGATTTTGTGCGGGAAATCTGAAATCCGGGAAATAGGGGTACAGGAAATCGAGGGTGAAGTGTATATGTTGATTATTCTTGCCTAACAGCAAGAAGGTCCTGGGTTTGAGTCCCAGGCTTGGGTGTTTCTGTGTGGAGTTTGGAAGTTCTACCCGTGCTTGTGTGGGTTTTTTCTGGGTACTCCAGTTTCCTCCCACAGTCCAAAGACATGCATATTAGGCTAATTGGCTATTCCAAATTGTCCTCAGGTGTGAGTGTAAGTGTGAATGATTGTGTGTGTTGGCCTGCGATAGACTGGCGAGGTGTTCAGGGTGTACCCCAACTTTGTCCAAAGGTGACTGAGATAGAACGCATAAGCGGTTCGTCAAATGGATGGATGGATGGATGGATGGATGGCCTTTAGGTGTAAGTCGGAGTTTGAATTGTTGTTTGTGTGTTGGGCCTGCAAGGGACTTTGTTGCCTGTGAAAAGTTGTTGCCTGTGAGCTGTGGTGTAATCTCCTCGCATTATAATTAAAAGTAAAATTTGAGACTTGAGGTTTTTGTTTTCTCTTGACAATGTCACGTTTGATGCTGATAAGCACAGAGGAGAGTAAGCTGGACACAGATGCAGAACTAAAAGATGTTTAAATAGAAAACAAGGAACAGGCTGGGCAGGCAAACAAAGTGAAAGTAGTCACAGGCTGGGCGAGCAAACAAACTGAAACTAAACCACATAAACATAGGCAGGCTGGAGAATGGACCAACAAACGGGTGGAATGACGCCAATACCTTGTTGCTGCACATGCTGGGATTTGCAGGGCTGCTTCCTGTAGACCCGGAAGCGGCCACGCACGCCCCGGTACGAAGTGTCCTGCTGAATTTTTTGTGTGATACAAGGATACGAAGGCAGGCACTACACATGGCTTCGCACTGGCTTGGCTTCTTTGGTATTTACACATGTCTGCATGTTCCTGTTTCTGAAATGATCATCTTCCATTCACACAGTGCCTAAATATTTGTTATTTTTTCTCTGGTTGTTAAATATACGTGTCTGTTGGACAAAAAAAACTAATAACCTGGACACAAATTCTTCTTCATGCTACCAGGGCTGCTGATTTGTTCTGAACTGAGTTTTGTGTTTAGGGCCTCTAATAATCACATAGCTGGTTTTATTTTTTGTTTTATTTTTAACTTGGACTGTCACTGTTTATTGAACGCACCCATAGTCTATGCTCATATTATTCAATAATGTTCCTTCAGAATGATAATATGAGCAGTTTTGGTGTACATGCTGTACTTCTAGCAAATGGCCACCCTGGAATCTATTCTTTATGGGTTTAGTCTGGTGATAGTACTACACCTGCCAAGCTTGTTGTCTCGGTGTTTGATGTTTATATTTGCTTTTATGACTTCTGGGAGTGAGCAGAATCATGAGTCCATGGCAAGGAACATGCATTATAGCACTTGTTATAGTTTCTCCAGTGCTAGACTGCTCCTCCTGCAACTCTGGGTTTTGGAGAGGAAATACAGGAAATTGTGTTTTTCTTTGTCAGAAGGAGGAATGTTTTCTTTTTAAATGCCAAAACCCAGGGTGACTGCACAACCTTGTAGCTGTTTATTAGGAATGTGTAATGGAACAGAACTGTAGTTTTCTTGCCATGTGGGTTTTTGAATCAGGTTCAAGAACCACTTTGTATGAATAACCTAATTTTCAAGTTGAATTACTTGCGTATATTGCTATAAATGGTTCAATTTCTTCTTCTCAGCACAGGATTTTCTCAAACTGAAGTACACCTAAATGCTCATATCAGCCATGAAGATACTTGTGTAAGGTTTCGGAGTTTTTCCGGTGTGGTTTTTGTTCTCCAGACTCGTATCTGTCAGGACATGCCTGATTAGGGGTTAATTAGCTCTTCTCTCAAAATATTTTTCAATAGCTGAAAAGTTGCACAGTTTAAAAAGAAACATATAGCCACAAAAATGTCCTTTTAATTTGTTTTTCATATGTTTAAACCTGTCGTTCAAAAGGAGTAGGCCACTGGGTTGCTGTCAGCGTGTTTCTGCCCTGCAGTGGCCAGGCGAAGCTGTCCAGGGTGTACTCTGCCCTCGCTCAGAGTCGGCTGAGATGGGCGCCAGCCTCCCCGCGACCCTAATTAGAATTAAGTGGTTCAGAAAATGAATGAACGAATGATTATTTAACCCTAACTGGTTAGAAGGGAGTCTTCGACTGCTAACCTCCACTTATGAGGACTTCTTCCTTGAGGTCTGTTTCATGGATCAGTCCGATAAAGTTGCGTGTGGTGGAAAAAAAAGTCTAATTCTTAAAAAAAAGTTTGATTTCAAATGTTGTTGCCTTTCGTATAGTATGTCTACTCTTAATGGAAGAGCCGACTGTTTAGGGTTAGCATGCTAACCTTAAGCGGTTGGGTGATCAGCTTAACCTTATGCGTGAAAACACTTGATTTTAACTCCTCAAAGTAGCCGCACTTCCGCTTGCCGTATACTGCTTATGATTTTTCCATCATTGGCAGCAGTAGACCCCTGTCAAACAAGATGCCTTTGCAGTTGAAGGAAAAACATTCTAATTCCTAAATATTTAAAATAAAATTTAAAATTTAAAAAATTAAAAATTAAAAAAAAAGTTTTTATTATCAAATACTTTTTTCCCCAAGGAGTAACTCTAGAATGAATGGTAGAGTTGGCCAGGTAGAGTTAGCTTTTAGCCTAGCAACCCCTTAGCTTAGGTCAGCGGACAGAGCTTACCTGGCCGGATTTGTCATGGATAAATAATATCTCTCTCTCTTCTTTTTTTCTCTCTTTTTTTTTTTTTGTGGTGATGTTCCCATATAGTATTTATTAAAATAATTATGTGTTAAAGACAAGGTTTTTACAGGGGATGGTGTATTCATTTTGTGCTCTTATAGAAAAAAAACCCATGAAGTTTAGATTTTATATTTAATTAAATTATTATTTGAATGAAACAATGATAGTTTCTTATTATTGTAGTAATATAAGACTGTCACTGGGATGCTTAATTGTTTTTCTATACTTGTATGTATTTCTGGTGATTGTTTTTCTTTTATGTTGACATTTTTAGTTTTGCTTTTTTTGTCCAGCATTAAGCTGAAAGGGCTTAATTACATTAAGAAATGGCACCTAACCTTTGACCTTTGTATGTATTTTCAATCTAAAAAAGTTAGCATGAGGGTCATTTATTTAGTCTGCCCAGTGTTTACATTGTACTGGCTTTCACTGTTGGAAGTGGTGTTATCATGAATATTTTCTTTTTACTTAGTTCTCAAAGCTATCATCGTTCAGCTGACCCATTAAGTAATAACAGCTTGCTGAACTGTAACTGGTCTGTGCACTTTGACTGTAGAGTCTTTATTACTGTGGTTTAACTCTGGTTCTGAATCAGATATCTTTAACTGTAGCTTTGAGGAGTTAAAATCAAGTGTTTTCCCCCATAAGGTTAAACTGATTATTTAATTATACAACCTGTCATTAGTGTGAATGTTAGAGGAGGGAGAATACACAGCTGCTGTGCTTTGACCCTCAACCAGTGCAAATTTCATAACACATTAGCCAATTAGCACCTGCCCTCCACATTACACTGCCTGCTCCAAGTCTCAGTGAGGTTTTACATGGCAAAATTACATCTTGGCATGTTTGCCACATGATAAAGATTTATTATGGTTTCTCAAAGAAAGAGCCCCGTCATGCCACAAATCTTGTTCCAGAGCTGGGGTCTCTGTTGTTAGACACATGTTGGCCCACAGCTCCACGTCCCATGTCTCCTAACCTCAGTTCTTAATTTGGAAGTTCACTTGAGGGCTGAGGGCAAGATGATGTGTTCTGATCACAAGAACTGATTACTCATGATCATTTTAAGGAAGGAAGGGACATGAAAATAAAACAGGGCTTAAAGGCTCAAGGGAACAGAGCTTTATATGAAACTGCATTTTTAAAGTTCGAGTTAAGTCAGGAATGAAATATAACAGGTCATGCTGTGAGGGTGGCACGGTGGCGTAGTGATTAGCACGTCTGCCTCACAAGCAAGAAGGTTCTTGGTTTGATTCCCAGACTTTGCATGTTCTCTTCGTGCTTTCCTCCAGGTACAGTTTCCTCCCACAGTCCAAAAACATGCATATTGGGCTACCTGGCTGTTCCAAATTGCCCGTAGGTTTGAGTGTAAATTTTGTGTGTGTTGCTCTTTGATAGCCTGGCAAGCTGCTCAGGGTGTACCCCACCTTTTGCACAGTGTCGGCTGACATAGGCACCAACCTCCCCATGAAACTAGTAGGAATAAGCGGTTTGGCAAATGATTGTGTGAATGAGGTCATGTTGTGGTAGGAATATAGTCACTGATATGGTGCTGTAATGACATTACCACTTCAGAATCCATTAGTTTCCTATTTACAGCACAACACATTGTTATATTAATTTACAGAATTATGTTTAGTTAATCAAGAACACCTTATTCTTGGCATCATTATAATTTACATAACAGCTATAAACAGCTTGTCATGCATCTTGTCATGTTGCCAACTGCAAAGTTCTACAACCTTGGGACGTTTGCATGTCAGAAAACATAATTGAGCAGCGTTACCTCTGAAAAAGACACTGAGTTTACAGAAGTTTCAACACTATATGAATATATGTCAGTTAGAGAAAATGAATCAGCATCTTTTGAACGGCGGCACTGTGGCATAGTGGTTCACAATCTGTTTCACAGCAAGAAGGTCCTGGGTTTGAGTCTCTGGCTCGGTGAGAGCGTTTCTGTGTGGCGTTTACATGCTCTCCCCGTACTGGTGTGGGTTTCATCCGGGGACTCTGTATCCTCCCATAGTCTAAAGACATGCACACTAGGCTAAATGGCTAATTGTGTTGTCCCTGGGATGGACTGGCAAGCTTTCCAAGGTGTACCCTGCCATTGCCCAGAGTCAGCTGAGGTAGGCTCAAGCTCGTCGCAACCATAATAGAATTAAGTGGTTCAGCAACCACTTCAGCAATCAGGTTTTAGAATTCAACAGCACTGTAGCATAAAATGTTTTATTTCTTGTTTTGTTGTTGAAATCATAAATGGGAATGTTCTGTGCATTGGTTCCTTTGTGACTCCAGCAAAGATGTCAGCAGATCTGAATTAGAAATACAGACCATGTTCTTGGTTTGATTAGGCTTGATTTAGATTGTGTGTGTGTGTGTGTGTGTGTGTGTGTGTGTGTGTGTGTGTGTGTGTGTGTGTGTGTGTGTG
>JBCNYH010000004.1:23978729-23993890 GCA_039654325.1 Tandanus tandanus
TAATAGGGATCCCGAGACATAAAGGCAGAGAGAGAGAGAGAGAGAGAGAGAGAGAGAGAGAGAGAGAGATATGCAGATACGCAGATTGATATAGTGAATGTAATTCTTTTGGAGTCCATTGCAGAGCCTCAGCATTTCAGTACTGAGTAAATGCAGAGGCACTTTTGAAATAATGGATGTGAACTGGATTTCTTGAGTATGCAAGCTCATTTAATTTTACTATATAAGTTAACACATTTCAAAGATAAAATCAATCATTCAAATATTTAATTCCAGGCTAAAAAGTGCATGCTATTCTACCACTTCTAGTCCATCTGATCACTGCTTTGTACCTTGTAAAAATAATATAGAGGCTCCACTTGTGGACTATGTGACAAAATCGATACTGAAAATATTTGTCAGTGTCTATGCTGTAACTGTACTCTGCCGTTGGGGGAATTGGAAGACCCAGTGGTAGTGTATCTGGTATCTGTGAAGAGGCACATTTTTTTTCTTTGTTTATTTATTCATGTCAGTCATAAGACTGTGCTGGCTGAGTCTGAATCAATAAGACTTATTGACATCTTTTCCACCATTAGGTCTTAATTTTAAATACAACCACTAGGGGGCAGAAGAGGTCCTATTACTATTCAATGTCTTTTGTGTTGTTTAACACACTGCATGCAACAATTAATATGACCGTCCCACTTGAATGGATTCAGGACTCCTATCGACCAGCTAAACAAGCAGCATTTTAAAGTAGAAAATCTCATTTTAATTCATAACATTATTAAGGCAGGCAATGGCAGTTATAGCGAAGAAGAACAGATATTGCTTGGTTGTTTGGCATGTTAAAAAGGCACAATCAAACAAAAAAGCAAGACACAATTGAAGCCCGTCTAGATTTATGTGTCAGTCTTTGAACAGGATGATGGACTGTCACCCAGCCTTTCATTAGTTTCAGTATCTCTGCTTTCAGCATTTTTGCTTCCTATGATCAGATCTTTGGGCATTGGCAAGGATGTAAGAATTATGCCCTGTGTGTCTGTACGTTTATTAAAGGGGGAAAGGGTGTGAGTGTGTGGCAAGTAATAGAAATCCATCGTGATGTGCTGCCACACTTTAACGAGGTAAATATAGCTACAGCAGGCAGGACACGAGGCCCTTACTGTCTCACTTGATCAGAGAGAGAATGATATTCAACCCTAATATTAATCGCCTCTCCATACCGCCACACATAGCCCAAATGGCAGGATATATCACGTTACAGACGGCTTAGAAGATAATGGGAAGTTCTCCGTGTTGGATATGTAGCATCTGTCGCCCCTGCTGCCTCTGCTAAAATTGTATTTCAGGCAACATTTTCCATTCCACTAGAAATTCTACAGAAATGGTGTACTCATGCATCGGCTTGGTCACACCTGTACTGCGCTAATTAGGTGCAGATCCTAGAATAGTATCTTTTTTGCTCCCAAGGCGGAGTGGGAATTGAGATCACATGGTACTGGTCCATCAGACTGGCTACTAGGTCAAGGCTTACGAGCACACCCTTGCTGGACAGATTGATTGGCGAGCTTTAAACCAGAACTATGTTGATGATGGCGCTGTAAGTCTATTATTATCAGGCTTGGCAGAATTACCATGCCTTTTATGGCCCCATTAAATGTGTTGAGTCTTATAGTCATACATCAAGGTGACACAAGTAAAGGATCATACTTTCCACATACCGCAGCTTGAAGATAGTTCGGCTCGCTGTCTGCGCATAGATTTGCTTATCTTTTCGAGCATTAATGACTGAAAGTTATGAGAGCTATAATACAAGGCCGTATATTAATACCTAACCCTGCTGTCATCTTCTCTTATTTCCAGAAATGTTAAAGCATATTTACTGCTCTATTAAGAAAGAATCAGTAAACAACAACATCTGTGTTCTCTTTCGTCATCACACAAATAAAGATTAAAAATGCTGCACTTGCTTTTATTCCCTCATGTAGTTAATCAAGGCAGTGCTATATTCTCACTCTGTAGGAACACACTGCTCAAATTTTTTAATGAGTCTGAGCTTGATTTCATCTCATGTGGAGTATTTATTTACATAAATGTCATACATAGATATAGAAAATCTTAATTGCTCTTTCTAACTACTTCCACTTTAGCAAACAGTAACTGCCACTATATCAGAAAATCGATTGCAAGCCAATGAGAGTCTGTAGAGAGATACAGCTTTACCCTGTTTAATTCTGTGACCGGAGTGTGTGTGTGTGTGTGTGTGTGTGTGTGTGTGTGTGTGTGTGTGTGTGTGTGTGTGTGTGTGTGTGTGTGTGTAGATTAAAGCCAATGAAGCAGAGTAGTACATGGCAAGTGAGTTGGAAAGCTGCAATGTTGTACAAGTTTGCAATAAGTTTTAGGTTACTGACTCTGAGTTCTGTACCATGCTGGGAACTTGGGCAAAGCAATGAGACGTAAGCTAATTAAAATGTAAAGACTGGGTCAGAAATTAAAACCATGACCTGGCCATTTCAGTCAAGTGTTGGACAACCCAATTAAAAAAAAAATTGGTACACTGTGTAAAATTTAATTAAAAACTGAATGTAATGAAATTTAATTAAAAACTGAATGTAATGATTTGCAAATCTCATAAATTCATATTTTATTCACAATAGATTCTTTTTTTTTTTTTTTTTTACAAAGTAGTAAAATGTCTCACCTTCAACATTTAATGTTTTCTATATTCTGTTGTGAATAAAATATGGGTTTATGAGATTTGCAGAGGCAGCACGGTGGTCTAGTGGTTAGCACCGTGCTCGGTAAGGCCGTTTCTGTGTGTAATTTGAATATACTGGTTTCCTCACAGTCCAAAGAAATGCACATTAGGCTAATTGGCCCATTCCAGATTGCCACCAGGTGTGAGTGTGTATGTGTGTGTGTTGGCCCTGCAATGGATTGGTGAGCTGTTCAGGGTGTATACCGCCTTCGCACAGAGTTGACTGAGATAGGCTCCACCAGCCTCCCTGCGACCATAAAAGGATTAGATTAGAATGAATTAGATATTTGTGTTTTTATTTACAGTTTACACAGTGTACCTACTGTAATTGGGGTTGTACTACTGATAGTTTTAGATCTACTAATAATTACAATAACTAATAAAGCCTTCAATTTTAAATCTGAAATTTAGTTTACATCAGTAATAATAGGATTTGCTAATAATATAACTACATAAAAGTAATTGTACAGGTTAACTTTTGGTTAAAAAAAATACCATTACAAGATATTCATTGTCAAAATTAATAAAAGCACAAAATAAGTTTAAGCTAATGTGACAGACTCTTCATGCTAGCTTAGTTAATACATCATGATGAATGAAGCCTGCTTAATGAACTAACTCAACAGCACTCAATCACAAATCCTGTCATGAAATGAGTCTAGGGTATGACGATTACCTAAGAACCTTGAGAAAACAAAAACACACATCTGCCAGCTTTTTTCTGTTTAATGCAGTTTCTTAGGATCTTAATTTGGTGCCTAAGCCCTTTCCCAAAAATATGAATTTAGTGGGTCTATGACAGAATCAGAATCAGAATACTTTATCCCGGAGCAAATTGTGTGCACACACTTGCTCTATTCCAAGTAAAGAATAAGATAAAGTCTCAATATTAGAAAAATTACAAATATCTATCTATCTATCTATCTATCTATCTATCTATCTATACAAATATAAATACGTATATCTACAATCAAATATATATGTAAATATAAGATTATAATTATATAATAATAATAAGTCTAAAATTAGAAGTTACAAATATCTATATAAACAAATACAGAATGATTACTGTCAGTGAGTAATATGTACAGTATTATCAATATTATAAACAGTAGAATGTAAATGTAGTGCAAAAATGCAAATGTATGACACTGGATGTTGTTGCTAAGGGAAGGGACTGTGATAGGTTCAGCTGAGGTGGATTTGTAAACTGTGTTGTATTCACATACAAAATATATGTTGAACGTCATAGAGAAAATAGATCAGGACTGTAGGTCAAATAGGACAATGTCCATAAGAGAGTGATACGATGGTACCAAGACAAAAAGAAACTCTTCATATGATACTTGGTTGATATACAAGCACCATATGTATGCTTCACGAAGTGCATGCAGTCCTAAAAATGTTGGTCTCGTGGGTTAAATTTGGAGCAAACACTCGACTATTGTAAGAAAACTATACGGTTCTGAGCTCATCAGCTAACGATACACCTCTAACTGTCCTTGGAATTAGTCCAGTTTTCTGTCGTGGACCTGGTTTATACGGTTACAGCCCTATGTTCCAACAGCCTATTGGTCCAACTGAACTGAGTAGGGTGCCCAAATGATTTAAGCAAGGTGCCCATCTTATATGAGTAGGACTGTCGGAAAATTGAGCCGTCCCTGTTCTGTACCTGTTGTGTGACCTAATACATCTAAATCGACACACTGTGCCAACACTTTTGTAGTATACTTTATGGAATCTTTTGACTGTCTGAAAAGTCATTTTCTCTCAGAGAATCGTGCTATAGATGTATCAGGTTTAGCCTGATCTGGCACCTCTGTTACTCATATTCACGGTTTCATGATTAAAAAAGAATCATGATCTGATAAAAATGTGCACTGTAACACCTGTTACTTCATCTGTTTTCTTTCATTTTAACATGTCCACAGGTTGGTGGTTTCTCTCACTGTTGTACACAGAAGTGTTTGTTGTTCTAATACAGTGATACTTGGCCAGAGGCAGAAGTCTGAGTGTGTGTGGATGTTTATTAATTAAGGACAAACTACTGAATCTGAATGTGTTGCATTTGTGTGCTATGAGAATTATGTTGGAAGATCAAGTTGCATCTAATGCCTTGAAGGAATGATGAAGGAAGCCCATAAAGCTGGCATTTGTAGCCATAGAAATTTGTCACAGATGATGACCGAGAGCAATCTAATTTTGTATAAACTCATATAAAGCTTAATGGGATTTAGTTCTGCAGATGGGACCATGCCATCCTTCACACAACTGATAATTTGTGCACCTTTTATGCTTTCAGCCAGGGTGTAGTAACCTCTCTGTGCACACACACAAAATGGGTACAATAAATAAAAATTAAGGTCATATTTTATTTACATGTTACTGTTAATGTACAGCGGTGCTTGAAAGTTTGTGCATAAATATATAAATATGATTTAACCCATCATCAGATTTTTCACATAAGTACTATAAGAAGGTAACAATCCTAAAAACACAAGTTGCTCTACCAAAGAATGGCCAAGACAAAGTCCTAACCTTAGTCCAAAAGAAATGTTGTGTGAGTGCAGTGCATGTGAGGAAACCACCAACATCACAGTGTTGAAGCTGTTCTGTACAGTTATTACTGCACAGACGTGTCTGAAAGCAAAGGTTCCCATACGTTTACCACTTACAGATATGGAATTTTGAATCATTTTTTCTCAAAGTGAAATAAAGGCAAGCCTTCCAAACTTTCCTGTTACACATGATTATATGTATATTTTCATTATCTGGTGGTTTTTACTTACAGTTTTGAAGTTGCAATCTGCTACAATCTGTTTGATAGTTTGCATTAGCCATTTTGAAAAGGTTGCTGTTTCACTCTCGCCAGAGCGTGAAATCACGAGAATACGACGTGAATTCCCACTTTATCTAAGGCAAGTTAAATTTAAGGCAAGTGTATTTGGCAATAGTGTTTAGATATTATTCTAACAAATGAGATATAAGCTAGTGAAATTTAATTCTGAATAAAATAAAACTAGGCACTTCTACAAGCGTGTGTTCGTATATATAAAAGAAAGAATACCGCACCATGTACTCATATGAAAATTAGTTCCGTATTTCTGACAGAGACACAAGATGATCACGTGACTTTTCGCTACTTCTTGCATTACAGTGGTGCTCCTGTGTGTGTTGTTGTTGCTGTTTTTTATTCTCTACATAAAAAAAGTTTCATGAAGTGCAATCTACAAAATAACAGTAACAGACAAACTATGCATGCTAGTTTTTATTAAGTTTATGTTTAAATTCCTTTTAATTAGTAAATGGCCAAGTCTCATTTGTTGAACTAATCTACTTTTAGGAATTGTGTGAAAATCTGATGTTTTGAATCATATTAATGCACAAAATAAAGCTTTCACAAACCTTCAAGCATCACTGTATATACTGTATTTTAAATGCAAGTTTTAAAGTAAACTTCGTGGGTTTTTTTTTTTTTTTTTGCTAAAGTTTGAGGAATAGTCTGCTTTTCTAAGAAAGATACAAAAGAAAATGAATCAGATTTTAAACTGAAAGTAGTCACTTCAACAAAGTCGATTCAGGTTCTTGATAAATACATGCTGCAGTTGTTTTTTGATCTTGCTCAGGATTGAGATTGGGGATAAAATAAAGTACAAAACCATCAGCTGAAAGGAACATTTGGGTGTGAAAAATGCAAAGCACATCCAGGCTGTAATATACCGGCTGCTGATTTTATGGCTCTGCTTTATTACCTTCAATTAACATAAAGCAATGGAAGACATTAATTAAACTAGTACTGCTTTCAGTTACACAAATGGAAAGGTATAATCAGTTGTTTTCTTTTATCTCTATAAAGTATTTATTTTTCTTCAGCATCTTCACACCTACAGAAAACAAACTTGAAACATACTAAGACGTTGCTATATTCCAGTGCTGTGCTTTGTTCATGTTGGGCTTTTACACCCGAGCCTATAGGCTCATCAGAGCGGGAGCTTATCCCGGTTTCTGAAGCATGAAGCAACTAGGAGTTTAACTCCTCCTGGATGGGATGCTAGTCTATTGCAGGTTACCTTCCCAGTATTTTTACTGGTACCCTTTTATACTGCTGGGTGGACAGAGGCACACTTGTGGTTAAGACCTCGCCCAGGGGTCTTAGCACGGTGGGGGTCGAATGGGGATTTGAACCCACGACCTCCTGATCATGAGCCCAGCATCCCAACCACTATGCCACTGGCCCCACATGCATCTGTCTATCTATGCTTTATTCATCAACCATCCATCCATCCATCCATTCTTCATTCCACCCATATTTCCATTCAGTCATCAGTCAATTAAAGATCCATTCGTCTGTTTGTTCATGCTTTTTTCACTGTCCATCCATCCATCCATCCATCCATCCATCCATCCATCCATCACCCTGAATATACCTTTAGTCTGACATCTGGTCTATTACTGCTGACTGGTACAATAATAAGAAGTGGAGTTCTATACTCAGTGGAGTTGAAAGTATTTTATTCAGAAGAAAACAAGCTTGTGACTTCAATATTGATTGATTTTAGACTGTGGGGAGGATAGGTTTCCATCAAAAAGGTCCGTTTTAGCAGTCAACTGCTTTTGAGAATGAATTGAGATTACACTTGTCAGATAACGTCGTTGATATTAAATATCCTGTTTCAAACCACCACAAGAATAAAAATCGATATCCAACACCCCCAAACAACAAAACTGCTTTTATGATCACACGACGAAGCATAAAGATAAATCTGCTGTTTAAATCGACCTTCGGTCTCAAAGCTTCACACAAGTGGACCAGAATAGCAATGCACAAATGCTTCGGTTAAAGTTGGCGCGGAAGTTACGAGGTGACTTCGGCATCAACAATATCACTTGCATGATTCATTACAAATATTTTTTATATATTTGTACATGAGATTGATTATCATGAAGAATTCTGATTTCAAATAAGCTTATATTAATTATGCTTTATTCTACAAGGGCCGAGAGGAGCCTATCTCAGCCAAATCTTGGCTAAGGAGGGGTGCACCCTGAACAGCTCGCCAGATCATAGCAGGGCCAACACAGACACACACACACACACACACATGCACACACACACCTTGGGGTGGTTTAGAACAGCCAATTAGCCTAATGTGCATGTCTTTAGACTGTGGGAGGTAACCAGAGTACCCCGAGAAAACCCAACCCCACCCAAGCACAGGGAGAACTTAATGTCCTCGCCTGAACTTGGTACTTGAACCCAGGATCTTCTTGCTGTGAGGCGGATGTGCTTACCAGTACACCACCATGAGGCCTACTTATGTACAATGAAGGTTCACTTCCAAGTAACCAAATTTCATTTTTCCAGTATTGCGCCAATGGAAGTTCAGTTTTCTGCTGAAAGGGACCCCAACTGTAATTTCCGGTCCATGTCATCCATCGGATATGGTTTCATCAGTGGTCTTATCAAACGTGTGTTTGTTTCTGTGTTACAGCAGCCAGATACAGATGACTTCGTTGCCAACACTCCACAGCGGTACGTCGGCCAGATGTTAGCGGTAAGTGCCAGCCAGCACTTGGCCATCATTCATTTCCCATCTGTATGAGCAATAAATGGCACTTCATAAGCCTTTCTGTAAGCTCAAATGTTGCTAATAGGGATGCGATATATACACCATGTGATTTTTTGTTGTGTACAGAATATTTTCTTGCTACATTATCAAAAAGGGCTTAAAAGATGATGTGCTTCCCTGGGGGTTAGAAAGATCTAACACAATAGTAGAATCGACTTTAACGTCCTATACTTTCATCCAGGTCTGCATGCAGGCTAGCTCCATGAATACCATTGATTTTTTTTTCAGGCAATACTACTGCTCATTAATCCCGATCCTCTCCCAGCCATACCAAAGCCATTTTAAACATTAGCCCATGCAATAGCTGCCACTATAAATGATGTCTTCATAAAGACACAAACTGCACACTGTGCCTTATTCACAGAGGATTTTCTTCTTAAATAATATGAACCTTAAATAAGACAGAAATCATCAATAACTCTCAGTGGACACAAGCTCTGGCAAAGCAGCGAAGTCATGGGCAATTAACGGGTCGAGCAAGATTTCTCCCAAATAGAAAGAAGCAATAGAGAGCTGAATTAATGCTCAATACTTTCCAGATCCCAATTCACACAGGAACAAAAAAAAAAAAAAAGAACAAAAAAAAGAACAAAAGTTTTATAGTAAAAATCAGTGATGGTTGAACTAGCTGCACTCTTCCATGACTCTTCAATAGCCTGTATGAGAACGAATCTACATACAAAGCTCAAGAACACAATTAAGTTTCGGTGTGGAGTTTTGCATGTTCTCCCCGTGCGTTCATGGGTTTCCTCTGGCTACTCCGGTTTCCTCCCACAGTAAAAAAAACAAAAAAAACAAAAAACGTGCATATTAGGCTAAATGGCTGTTAAAAATTGCCCCTAAGTGTGAGTGTTAGTGTGAATAGTTGTGTGTTTGGCGCCACAATGGATTGGCGAGCTGTTCAGGGTGCACCCCGCCTTCGCCCAGTGCTGGCTGAAATAGGCTCCAACCTCCCCCAACCCCCCGACCCCAATAGTGGGAGTAAGTGGTTTGGCAAATGAGTGTAAGAATGAAACGACATACAAAGCTCAACACAGGGTTCAGGGTGTACCATGCCTACACCCAGATCTGGCTGAGTTAGGCCTCCCTGCGATTCTAGTTGGTTCGGCGAATGAATGAATGAACGAACAACACAAATATAAAAGAAGAAAATCTGAACTTAAAGTTACTTTTTTTTAGGGTGTGCGTGTGTGTGTGTGTGGGGGGGGGGTGTATAGTCATGACGCATGACTTAATAATTAGTTTATTTCTTTCATGTGGGAGTCAAAAAAGAAGAAAGTGCAGAATAACACGGAACGTAATTAAGCACAAGCCTTTGAGCTTGAACCGTGTTAGTGGGAACAGCTGGTATGTAGCTGTTTATGGATCCAGTGGGAGTTTGGATGCCACATGTGCTACGGAAAACTCTACGGAAATGCATGCTATTTGAAAAGTTACGTTTATCTTAAATTAACTAAAGCATGAGAGAGCTGACTGTGATCTACTAAAAAATTGGATTAGTTTCTTAAAATTAAGACGTAGTGTATTCACATTCAGACAAAGTCTAAACTTAGCCATTGTCAGAGCTCCAGATGTTCCAGCCTATGGGCTGTGGAACATCTGGTACGTTTTCGAGCAACAACCTTCAGGTTCCTAACTACTTTTCCGATGTTGTACCGTTTATTGACAATTCTGTTTTTGTTTTTTTTGTAAAGAGTAGAAAAAAACTGAGGTGAGGCGTTATACTTGCTTTTACAACTACAGGTTTTTCTGTATCTGTACTACTGAAGCTGACGGTCAAAAGTGTCTCCAGAATATATCGCACAGATCCATTGGTTTGATCTTTTATTTGAGTTGGTTTTCTCTACTGTCACTAAAGAATTTTGACAGATTTTCACATAAAGCTACTGTGCAATAAAAAGGACTTTGCCCTCACTATACTCCAGTTCAGTCTGAGCTTAAGTTGAAGTTCGAGCTCCATGCCTGGCTATTGGTCATAAAATACACTGCCGACCGTGGATGTTTTACAGCAACCTTCCCTTTCAAGGAGTCAAAAATAGGAACTCAAAATGAGGATCACACTGAATACTGACCTTTCCTTATGATAGTGCTACCTAGTAGTCAAATGAGGCAAAATTTAACATGGTATCTTTACACATCGTTGTGGGCACAGGCAATTCTGTGTGGAGTTCGCTTGTTCTCTCCATGCTTGCGTACATAGCCCTAATGAGCAAGCCCGCGGCGACTTTGGTGAGGAAAAACTCCCTCAGTTGACACGAGGAAGAAACCTTGAGCGGAACCAGGCTCAAAAGGGAAACCCATCCTCATTTGGGTGAAATAAGAAAAAAATACAAACCATTCATTCATTCATTCATTCATTTTCTGAACCGCTTAATCCTAATTAGGGTCGCCCATCTCAGCCGACTCCGGGTGAGGGCAGAGTACACCCTGGACAGCTCGGCAGGCCATCACAGTAGGAGAAACTTCATTATAGTATAACATGAAGTCTAGTCCTGCATCATTTTAGCAAAAGAGTTTATATCACCAACAGTGAAAAGTCATCTTCAAACTCTGAGTGCACATTTAGGTTTTCTCCGGGTTCTCTGGTTTCCTCCCACACTTCAAAGACAGCCACACATGGTTGTTTGTCTGTGTTACCCAGCGATGATCTGGCGAGCTGTTCAGAGTGTTCTTCGCCTTTGCCCAGTGTCAGCTGAGAGAAGCGCCAGCCTCACCGCGACCCCGGTAGAATTAAGCGGTTCAGAAAATGAGTGAGTGAGAGAGAGTTGATCAGGGTGTGCCCCTCCTTCGCCTCTCCTTCACCTGGAGTTAGGCTCCAGCCTCCCCGTGGCCCTAATAATTGATCAAGCGGAAGAAGATGCACTATGAATGCATATACCTTTTCTTTTGATATACTATACCATTCAAAGTGAGCACAAACAAACACACATACACACAAACAATGAGCACGCAGACACACTCAGAGCAGAGGACAACCACATTGCATCACCTGGAGAGCTTTTGGGTGTTAGGTGCCTTCAGTTGTGGAGGTGGAGATGGAGAGAGGGGATGGTCTCTTTTTTCCTGCCAGCTCAGGAATTGAACCAGAAACCTTTCGGTCCCAAACATGCTTCTGTAAGCATTAGGCCACGGTTGCGCCACAACTAAATCATGCCTTGAATATTGCTTTACATTTGACAGTAATGACCTTTTTCCTACTTCATTATTTTTGTTTAAAATTTGTCTGACACCATACCCCCCCCCCCCCCAAACAAAAGACAAAAACAAACAACAGATCTCGCAAACCCCGAAGGATCGACTACATGGCAGTGATTTGCATCATCTTCAGGTGTTCTAACCCATCTCTGAATACCTATAACCCTTTCCCTGTGTAGATACTGAAGTTACCTTTGGGCTTCGGTTGCCAGTTCTAATTCCTCTGTAACACTCTGTGGCTAAAAAGAATGTGAATGTAACTGCTTTATCCTGGTCATGTAATAATATACATCACAATTACATCTGGGAGCTCTGGGCATGACACGGGGAACCAGGCACACAAGGCTGGGTTTAATTTCGAGTAATAATTCCGGCTCCGAGCCTGTTTTCAGACAGTCGAACATCATTTCGTAACCTTTTAAAGCTGCTTTTATATGAGATATTCACTACCCATTAGGACTCGCAATACAAAAAGCCTACAAACAGAGCCTGTGAAAAGGTTTTCATTTACATACCTTATCAACAAAACACACACTCAAGCCTCCACTCTAATTTTTCATTCACCTCATGATTTGGGCGGTTTCCAACACATTTCCCCGACTTTAATTTAATACTGGGTAACTCTGGGACCATTGTCATCAAATGTATGTTCTGTGCAAATGCCAAACTAACTTTAATTAATGACTTATTTGTTCCATAGTGACACATTTTTAAATGATAAAAATGCAGTGAGCCACAAACTACTTGATTCTAACTGTTTTGAGTCCTCAAACTTTGCTAATGCTTTAAAAAAGAACAAAAAAAACCATACACACACACACACACACACACACACACACACACACACACACACACACACACACACACATACACACTTTGGTTTACTGGACTATTATCACGAATTCACAATGAAACATGCATTTAATATGCACATTTTTATGCCAGCCTGGTAATAGTTAGCAGGCAGAACTCTTTTACATTTGTTTTAAGGAGCCCATTTACTTCCCATTCCCATCCTATCATAGCCAACACTGGGCGAAGGCAGGTATGGGTATACCCTAAACAGCCCGCTGGACCATCACAGGGCAACACAAACAATCATAGACACTCACTCTCACACCTAGGGGGAATTTGGAACAGCCAGTTAGCCTAATGTGCGTGTCTTTGGAGTGGAGGAAACCAGAGTACCTGGAGAAAAACATACAAGCCAAGCATGCCAAGTCCGGGACCTGAATCCAGGACGTTCTTGCTGTGAGGCAGACATGCTAATTATGTATATTGAAGCCTAAATCTTATTGGTTAGTTGGAAGCTTTAGAGTTTTCTCAGTATTGCACCAGTGGAATTTTTAATTTTCTGATGAAGCCCGTGCAAGCATGGGGAGAACATGCGAACTCCACAAAGAAGCGGCCGAGTTCTGGTCCTGGGTTCGAGTGGGAATCGAATCCAGGACCTTCTTGCCATGTGGAAGACGTACTAACCACTACACCACCATGAAATACAGGATACTGTCTTGGAAATATAATGGAATCAGCCATGTTGTCTTTCTGAAATAAGTTGCTTACTCCTGTGCACAAGTCTGGATGACCCCTGTACCGGGCACAATGATATTACTTAACATTGACTTTCTTGGACTTTCTACGAATTGGTGTTGCGCTGCCAAGTTATCTCTCATGCGTAATATCATTTCTTTGGTTATGCGGTTTTGTTATTGTCATTGTAAACACACACCGAACCATAACAAGATGTAAAGCAGGTGAATTAAAGACACTAAGCCCATGACCTGGGGTGTTTTTTTTTTTTTTTGGAAAACCTTTGTATTCATCCCAAATTAACTCATAATGGAAGACAAAACACATCGTCTATTCACTACCTTTAAACACCGTGATGGGGCGACATGGTGGCACAGTGGTTTTCACCGTTGCCTCATATTAAGCAGGTCCTGGATTCGAATGTTGGGCAAAGACCTTTCTGTGTTTAGTTTGCATGTCCTCTACATGCCTGTGTGGGTTTCCTCTGGGTACTTTGGTTTCCTCCTATAGTCCAAAAACATGCCTATTAGGTCAACTGTCTACTCGTAATTGCCCATAGGTGTGAATGTGAGTGTAAATAGTTGTATAAACCTTCATAGCATAATCTGATCCAAAATAGAAAAGATATAACGTGTATTCTGTTTTTATGGTGTGTATATGGAAATAAAATTTTCATTAAAACTTTATTGGATTTAATATTAAAGTCTCGAATATAAAACCAGTTTTCCAAAATATTTTGAGATATGAAGCCAGATACACATGCTAAATCCCTGTACTGCTAGCACAAACTCTTTACACTGAGAGGTTTTATTTGTGCTTGAGGCTCACAGCTAGTTCCTGGCACTCATGCTGTGAATACGGCGGTAAAAAAAAAAGTACATTTTCCATCTACTACTGTTAAGAAGATATTCTGAACGGGAACAGCGTGATCATATGTATAATCAAAAGAGCACCAGGGAGTAAACTCTGTCTGAATTTCAGCTCAAATATATTCCCATTTGGAAAACCGGTTCCAGAAATTATTCTGTCCATAACAAAATGTTGAAAACGAATGTATGTCAAAAGGCCAGAAAATAAATTATTCATGTGTGTGTGGGGCTGTGCGGGGCACGATGGTGTAGTGGTTAGCACGTCCGCCTCGCAGCAAGAAGGTTCTGGGTGAGAGTCTTGCGCTCAGGCATTTCTGTGTAGAGTTCATGTTCTCCCAGTGATTACCTGGGTTTCCTCCAGGTACTCTGGTTTCCTCCCACGGTCCAAACTGCCCCCTCGGTGTGAGTGTGAAATGGATGTGTGTGTTGACCTGCAATGGTTTGGCGAGCTGTTCAGGGTGTTTCCCGCCTCGTTTGCCCCGTGTCGGCTGAGATAGGCCCCAGCCTCCCCATGACCGTAGTAGTAGTAAGCGGTTTGGCAAATGAGTTACGACAGAGTGCAAAGCATTTGGCAACTTATATTTATTGTTCTTTATAATAACCATAGTATGCTAACGATCGGCTGTATCTGTCCAAAGGTACACCGATTTCTTTAGATTCTTCAAGCTGTTCTTCAATAAAAAGAACTTGAATTACATAGACTATACGTAACAATTAGCTGCCAAAGACACAGCTTCGTTTAAAGGGTAGCTGTGGTGAATATGTGTCATTAGCTATTTAAAACGATCACGTATAACATCAGCGGTTCCTTCTGGCATCATCAGTCCTCGCCCCTTGTCAAAGTACGTGCGAGTGCTGTGACTCTAGGCATGCTCAGAGTCATGTTGCCTTCCTCATTTTCTGTTCCAACCTGGTAGTGACGTCAACTTGTTGCGTTGACTGGGCTGCGTCACTGATCGCGTGCATCATAACATCATTATCAGCCAGTGCTGAGCTGCGCAAACAACAAACGCAGAAATCGCGGAAAACATTTTTTTGTGGTCCTA
Organism: Tandanus tandanus; assembly: GCA_039654325.1. Taxonomy (NCBI): domain Eukaryota; kingdom Metazoa; phylum Chordata; class Actinopteri; order Siluriformes; family Plotosidae; genus Tandanus; species Tandanus tandanus. The sequence continues at coordinate 23,993,743 of JBCNYH010000004.1, forward strand.
AACCAACTGACGAGAGGAAAGCCGAGTCGGCAAAACGTTAGCTGAGGAAGCCATTTTGGATTTTCCGTCACGCTCATCTCTGGCAGTGTTCTCGTCCTCAGAGTCACTAGAATGTGACGTCTCACCGTCTCCACAAGAGACTCCTCCC
>JBCNYH010000004.1:23998783-24009962 GCA_039654325.1 Tandanus tandanus
TTGGAGTTACATTGTGTTGTTTAAGTGTTCCCTTTATTTTTTTGAGCAGTGTATATATATATATATATATATATAAAATGAAATTTTATCCACACAAGGCTTTCAAGAGCACAAGCAAGGGAATTATACAAAAATAAAGGATACTGAGCATAGCCTGACCATTGGCAACATCATCACTGAAGTCTGATCCATCCATTTCATCAGATGGCAAGTAGCAACTGAATCTTTTGACAAGCATTAAAGAAACTTCATCTTCATCTTCATTCTTCCGCTTGTTCCGGGGTCGGATCGCAGGGGCAGCAGCCTAAGTGAGGTCCAGACGTCCCTCTCCCCAGCCACTTCCTCCAGCTCTTCCGGGGGGACGACAAGGCATTCCCAGACCAGCCGAGAGACGTAATCCCTCCAGCGTGTTCTGGGTCGACCCCGGGGTCTCTTCCCGGTTGGACATGCCCGAAACACCACACCAGGGAGGCGTTCAGGAGGCATTCTAATCAGATGCCCGAGCCACCTTAACTGGCTCCTCTCAACCTGGAGGAGCAGTGATTCTACTCCGATCTCTTCCGAAATGACAGAACTTCTCACCCTATCCCTGAGGGAGAGCCCTGCCACCCTGTGAAGGAAGCTCATTTCAGCCACTTGTATTCGTGATCTTGTTCATTCGGTCACTACCCAAAGCTCGTGACCACAGGTGAAGGTACGTAAATTGACTGGGAAATTGAGAGCTTAGCCTTTCGGCTCAGCTCCCTCTTCACCACGATGGACTGGTACAAGCTCAGCTTTACAGCAGAGGCTGCACCCATCTCCCGCTCCATCCTTTCCTCACTCTTGAACAACACCCCGAGATACTTGAACTCCTCCACTTGGGGCAGGACCTCATTCCAGACCCGGAGGGTGCACTCCACCCTTTTCTGGCTGAGAACCATGGCCTTGGACTTGGAGGTGCTGATTCTCATCCCGGTCATTTCACACTTGGTTGCGAATTGCTACAGTGAGAGCTGGAGGTCCCGGCTAGATGAAGCCAAAAGGACAACGTCCTCTGCAAAAAGCAGAGACGAGATCCTATGGCCATCAAACCAGAACCTTTCAACACCTTGGCTGCGCCTCGAAATTTTATCCAAAAATATATAACAGAACCGGTGACAAAGGACAGCTTTGGCGGAGTCCAACAGGCTGGAAACAAATTCGACATGTTGTTACCGATGTGGGCCAAACTCTGGTTCCGGCAATACAGAGACCGAATGGCCCGTAACAACGGGTGCGGTATACCATATTCCCGGAGCACACCCCACAAGATAGCCTGAGGGACACGGTCGAAAGACTTCTCCAAGTCCACAAAGCACATGTGGACAGGTTGGGCAAACTCCCATGCCCCCTCCAGGATCCTGTAGAGTGTGTAGAGCTGGTCAAGAGTGCTGTGACCAGGATGAAAACCACATTGTTCTTCCTGAATCCGAGGTTTAACCATCGGCCGGATCCTCCGCTCAACTCATGAACAGACTTTCCCGGTTAGGCTGAGGAGTGTGATTCCATGATAGTTGGAACACACTCTCCGGTCCCCTTTTTAAAAAAAAAACACCAACTACCACCTTGGTGTGCCAATCCAGAGGTACGGCCCCTGATGACCATGCGATGTTGCAGAGATGGTAGGGCGGATCATCCGCAGGGCGGATCATCAATTACAACGCAGTTATCTTTGCAAGATATATACATGTACATGCATGTTAATTGCAAATTGCAAAAGAGAAGCGTTACTAAACTTATTGAGAAAAGGATAAATCACTACTAAAGTTTCTAAGCAAACTACATCTAATACAGTAATAAGAAAGAGTAAGTTACACATTTCAAAAAAACAATGAGAAAAAGTAAGAATTAATAAATCGACCTATAATTAAAGCAGCTGGCATAAATACTATATACTCATATTACTTATATAGATATAGAAAAAGGATCCTGTTTGTTGCAGGCATTAGAGAGACATCTTTCCAGGGACCAACTAATGCATTGTTATGACACTGCATACCCTTGCCATTTGTACAGAATTCACAGAAGCATGAGAGGTCTCGGATCTTTATTTTATAAGGACCAGCTGGCTGCACAGAATGGACTGTCATGGTCCCCTTGACTGGCTAAATCTGCCTATTAGCACGATCACGGATGATGTCTGTGGATGAGACATAGAAGAATTGCCTGCTTGCGTCTTTGTATGTATCGGACCGTGATGGAAATACAATGTTGACGGCCACCTGTTGCAACTCAGCCTTACAAATGTTATAGAAATCTAGTGCACTCATAATTTTAGCTTGACGTCTGGTCACAGCTGTGCTTACAGCATGCTTAACAATAGCAGCGAGACCATCAGCAGCACTCTTACCATGGCTGCTCTTAAAGTAATGCAGAGAAATGTGTAATCCATGATAACTGTGAGCCATTGACAGGTCAGCAAAACTTATTTTTCCCCGGTATTGTGCAGCACAACAGTCTGAAAAGCCTACTTCATTTTTTATCTGAAACTTGTTTTTAAAGTGTCAATCTCATGAAGCACTCAACTGCATCTGCATCATGTTTACAATCATCAGATATACAGAATACTGCTTCAGTATGTGTAGGCCGAGGGCTGATATCATCAAATGCATTGACAAATGCCATCACTGGATGTATATTGACTTGCTCCTGCACCTAGTGATACTGTTGTACTTTATCTTGTATTGAACATGCATAGTTTTCAGCAAAATGACTGTTACTATGACTGTTTCTGCTGTTCTTGGTGGCATATTCTCTTTTGAAAGACGAAACTGGTTCTGCTGACATAAAGCTCAAAAAAGGTGACCAGCCAGTTTCTCAGCATCTTTTTTCAGCAGGTCATTCACTGATGTCGTTCTTTGTACAAGACGCAGGATTTTTCTCTCTTTTCCTATTACATGCTCCCTCTTCTCTTTAAATACGTTCTCTTCTACCATCCTCCATTCATCATATGCAACTTTGATTTACCTTCTGATTTGGTTAGAAGTGCATACCAGTTATCCAATAGTTGTGTTCCACACTTTGCTGGGCATTTTCTGTTATTGCATTCGTGTTTTGGAAATCCAGGCTCTTGGTATGCACATATTGTCTTCTTTGAAAGCTTGTGGATGCTTGTAATTCTTAACCTTTTTGAATGCACACTCAGATCACAGCCTCTAGCTTCAGCCTTGTGTTCTCACATGTTTTGCAGCACCACACAACACACTCAGATGTTTTCATGCACTTCATGTATTTTGGCTTCAGCTGGACAAATTTTACATAACCGATCTTAACATTTGGGTGAGCAGAGCAGAATCTCTTGTAGGCCTGTATGTAGTTACACTCCAGAAGATAGAATCGCTGACCTCTTTTCACACGTTTTTTAAGTGGAACTACTCTTGATATTCCCTGTGAAATCCAAAAATCTTAAACTTTATGAACTATATCTTCAGCTGTACTGTCCTTTCTTTTAGTTCTCTTTAATTCAAGGTACTTAGCTTTGGCTCTCATTTTCCCACCAATACCAAGTGATGATGCTATCCTCTTCTTAGTACCATATTTCATTAAACTTTGGCAACCATATGCTATAACTCTGTACGCAGTCTTCAAATCTTGTATTGTTCTTCTCATTTTGAGGCTGCACTTTTGTCTTTGACCACTGGTGGAGGTGTGCTACCAGTTTCCCTAGATCTTAGTTTTGTTTTCCAGTTGAACACACCTTGAAGCATTTTGGTAGGAAGAGCAGTTAAATAGCCTGGAAAGATAAATAGGATGCAAAACCAGCAGAAGATAAAATTAGTACTATGCATGCAGGTTAGCGCAAGATGAAATGAGTAACATGCAAGTTAATGGAAAATGTCATAAATAATGTCCTCTCCGAAATATGTAGTTTACACTACCATAGTACAAGCTTTATTATGTGATAAAAATAATCAACATATGTTGTGATAGTTACTGTACATAAAATAATTTTTTTATGTACATATTTGTATTTCAATTAGTCTCGAGATGGACTGACATTAATTTATATTATATTACCAAAAAGAATTTTGAATTGGATCAAAATTTAGATTGAAGTCAAACAAAAGTTTTTACATCTTCCTTAAACAATAATATTAACAAAATATCAAGGCTTATACATGTGAAAAATGCACAGATAATGCTATATATTTCTGTTTAACTGTATGTCTGTAGATGCTTTCCGGAGAGGACATTTTATGACACATGACCTGCCAGCACCACTTGTAAAGAATTCACAGCATTAAGAATAAAAGCTCACTAAACATATTATCTGAGCAGGTTTTATGCAACATTAGTTGTATATATTATTAACGGCAGTAACAACAGCATCAGTGACAATCATTGGGGTTTTCTGGAAAAAACACAGACGGACATGCTTATCAAGCTGATGTGGAACTCTGTACAGAAGGTGTTTCACATCCAATCTCAATTATATTTTACTGCAAGCTATACAGTATTATGCTGCTTTAAAAAAAGCAGTTAATATCTGAAAAAAGCACTTCTGTCCTCCACATGTAATGTCTACTTTCCGGAGAAGACATTTTTGACTGACAAAGGATCCCGACACAGCCACTTAGGTTATAAATAGAGCTTACAAGCAGCAGAACATCTTTCTAGATTATATGAAAATACCCCTCCAAAAGTAAAAGTTAGTTAGTAATTAGGAGTGCAATTCAGAATTTTATCAGGTAAAAGATACTATTTTTTATTACAGTGGAGAGAATTGAATTCTGTACTTGGTCAGAATTTGAGCAATATTTTCCTCTGATAACACTATTTATTGGAATTCAAAAAATATTTCACCAGTGTAGCTGGGACTACTCTTCCTTTATACAACAATAAACAAGAGACAGTCATAAAGTATGCAAGTGCCTACTTAAAGGGGTCCCTTGTATAATTTTACAAAAACAACCCTGACCATGAAACAGCCCAAATGTATCATTTTAAGATTATTAAAATTAGAAGAGTTAAATAATAAGCATTAATCTGGTAACCACACTCATTTTGATAAGGTTGTTATCAGTGGGCTCAGGGTGTACCCCGTCTTCACCTAGTGTTGGCTGATATAGCCTCCAGCCTTCCCAAGACCTTAATAGATATAGGCTGTTTGAGAGATTAATGAATTAATGAACATTAACAGTGGTCTTAAGCATTAGCTGTTTTAATAAACTGCTAGTTATCAAAAATTTATTCTGATCCAAACTAATAATAGGCTACCTATAATAGAGTTCTTATTTTACATATGCATCCTTCATGATACTATTTATTTTTTGTGTTTGTGCGCTCAGTGTTTACCTGTGTGCATCAGATGGGTTATTTGCAGTGCCAATTTTCCCCTCGTGGAGAATTATCCGTCAGGGTCAAGGAAGCAACAGGCATGAGCTTTATGTTTCAGGTCTGTTCGACATTTAGTTGACATTCACTCGCATCCTCCACTACCTTCGTAATTATACACAAAGCCATCCTTTGTTTTATTACCGCTGACATATTTCACATTTAATTTGCAATCGGATAAAGAAATGTGGGTTTGTCATCCACCTTTGAGAGAAAGGAATCTCACTGTGTCTGTGTGTGTGTAAAGCTTTTTTTTTTTTTTTTTTTTGGTAGATCTCCAACCAACCTATGCATATTTGACAGGTTTAGTGTAGTCAATACTTCAGAAGCAAAAGCACTGGTGTCCAGACATGCTGCTTCTAACACCAAAGGGTGGTCTGTCCCTACCTTTCAGTGGAAAGCTCTGAAGTTCATCCTCTTGTTCTGGTGCATTTTAGTGTGACTTCAGAGAGCTAGAAAATATACTGCAGATCCTGCTGTGGAACCTTTTTTATGAAAGACTAAGACTGTCTCCAAGGGAAAGTCCTTCACATGTTCCTTGTGCCACAGAGTCTTATGGGTTTTGTTGCAAGAGGCCAGGATAAAAGCCCAGCTTGACACAAGTGTCATTCCTGCAGCTGAACAATGACAAAAGCATCAATCTCACTTTTTTTATTGTCTGAGTGTATTCTTGCTGTACCTTTTTCCACACTTTGGTCTGGCCTGGTTTCTTTGCCGCAGCATCACCACAGGTAGGCTCCATCTAGTTGGCACATGCTTTGGTCACTAGGATGCATAAAGGACAAACAGTGGCCAAATGCCAGGCATCAAGTGTATCACGTGTGAGTGGGGCGCCTGACTCATCATCATGACCCTGACAGTCGACAGTGAGACGACGGCATGTGAGCGAATGTGGAGCCGGAGGCCTTGTGGCGGTGCAACAGTGCTAAATATTATGACACGTTGCTTGGAAAAGTCTCGCTCTGTCCATATCAGCATTAATAGGGAGCGTTTAAATGGGAGATGTGATACATGGCATTAATAGTCCTGCTATGCAGTCCTTGCCACATTTCCATATGCCCTCCCCCCAAGGCTGGACATCGAAATAGAAACTGCATGCCTCCGTCCTGGCGTCCCCCATACCTCTGGGTTCAGAGTGGGGCGTAGAGGAATAAACTGGCAAGGAAGTGATAAGACATAGTTATACAGATATAGTTATGCACCTAATGTTATTCTACTCTCCAACTACTCTATCCTGGATTTTGCCAGTTGCAAGGGTACATCACTCATGTTTAGCCTACTGAAGGTTCTTACACGAGTAGCTATATTATTGTTGAAAGAAAGGAATCTATCATTAAGCCTCACTAGTGCGATCGGTCGATTGTACGAATGTTTACACTCATAAATGGAATGTATATATGCTGTACTCATTAAGTGTACTCATTACTTTCTCCAGTATTACACACACTGCTGTCATTCATTCATTCATATTCAGAAATCATTTTACCCGACTCAGGATCAATGTATCCTGGAAACGTTGGGTGTAATACACCCTGATTAGAGGCCAGTCCATCATAGCAACATCATTGAACTGGAAAACTACAGTTATGTTAGTCAATATCATTCATTCATTCATTCATTCATTCATTTGCCAAACCACTTTATCCTATTAGGGTCACGATGAGGCTGGAGACTATCTAAGCCAACTCTGTGTGAGGGCAGAATACACCCCAACAGCTCGCCAGTTCATGGCAGGGCAACACACAACCACTCATACTCACACTCACATCTAGAGGCAATGTGAAACAGTCAATTAGCATAATGTGTATGTCTTTGGACTGTGGGAGGAAACCGAAGAAATACAGAACTGTCTACGCTGAGCCCAGAACTTGAACCCAGGACCTTTTTGCTGTGAGGCGGACATGCTAATCACTACACCATTGAGTTGTGTTGTTTATAACTGAATATGATCTTGATTTCTATGTATTATTCAAAGTCTGTAAACAGTGCTAACCACTACGCCAACATGCCGCCCTGTCTGTCGTTACAAATCAGAAATATTTAACAACCTCTTTATTTAAATTTTCTCCCTTTCAATACAGTATCAATATTAAAACCACATCTGAGCAAGAATTCAGTGATCTCAACTTGATGTAATCAGGTCAAATCTGTGTACTTCATGTTTTTCAGATGAGCATGAAGCACCAGGGTGTTATTTGATGAATGGTCCTTCACATCAATGACTTTATGTGATTTGTTTACGAATATCTGTATCCAATCCAGTTCAGTTTTTAATTCAATAATAAAGGTTAACAGAGTCTCTCTTATGTATGTTATAACAGATTGACTGCTTGACTGATTGATACAATACAATATATGAATTTTCAGCATTCTTATGTTGTCAATGTACTGATAACCATAATCACTCAGGGCAGGCAGCATCATCATTTTCAGGCTTTAAAAATAAAAAATAAGTCATAAAAACTTTGTTTAAGTGTGATTTTCTTGTATTTCTGTGTTGTAAAACTTTGAATGAGGGTAAAAACCCACCTGTATGGAACACAGTTTACCTAGGGAGCTCATTAGCCTATCAGCAGCTCCACTTTTAGGCAGACCCAAAATCTTTATAATAAATGAAATCACATGGCAGCCCATGTCTATAAGACATGTCTAGTGTAAATATCACTAAATTGTTTTAGAGATTTGTGGCATTCCAGCAGTATATTACCTCCATGTTGCATAACTTACATAAGGCTCCCCCTCTGGAAAACTCTGGTTTGCTTGATAGTCAGATGAACAAATCTCATATCATCAAGAATACCATGTCTTGCAAGACTACCAGTGGCAAGGCCAAATACAGATATTAAAAAAATCGATATTGGTATTTTAAACAAGAATCAATTTTCATCAGATAGATTTTTTTAACCCAGCCCTATTCTGGGCTACTGTAGCAGTGCAGCACGTACAGGAGCAAAGGGTAAGCTTATGCCACAACAATTCTTATGTACAAGAGATTTTGGACATAACTACTCAACTATGAATACTGTATATGACAATATATTTCATGCTGATAGATTCTTCTAAATCCTACACAGTCAACCTTTAAACTTTATTTTTAATTCATTGCACTTTTTTCTTTTTATTCCACACTAGGGCATGGTAGTGGGCACTGGCAGTAGCTTTGGTCATCCTAAAACTGTCAGTGTCTGGAACATCATCAAATGCGAGCCGTGCCTCTAATAACTCCGTTAGAATCAGAAGGGGCAGACATTTTTATTGATCGAAACGGCGATCATCACATTATTATTGTAGAGAGACAGAAAGAGAGGTTAAAGGACAGCAGTTCCTCATGAGTGACCTTCTTCATTCCCCACTTCACATTTACTACTTGCATGAAAACTTAGTCAGAGAATGTTCATAGTTGCGTATAGGTGTATCCATGAAGATATGTACACTATATAGCCAAAAGTATGACCATTACAGCTATGTGCATGCCCAAACTGTTAACATGACACTGGATGCAAAAACTTGTCTATGCTTTAACATTAAAATTACCCTTTGGTGGAATGAAATGGGTGCAAAGTGAGTGTCCATAGGAACATGGTTTATCAAGATATGGAAGAACTTCAGTGGCCTTTCATGAGCCCAGACCATAGCATCACTAAACACCAGATGAAGTGAAGCGTTTTTTTTGACAGACGCTGGTGCCTGACATCACTAATGCTCCTGTTGGTGAATGATCACAAATTCCCACAGCTGTTCTCCAGATTTAGTGGAAAGCCATGTCAGAAAAGAGGAGGTTTTTATGACAGCAAGGGAGATTCAATCTGAAATAGGGTGTTCGACAAACACATATAGGCATGGTGGTCTGTCATCCATGTGCTTTTGGCCATGGAGTGTATGTGCAGAAAGAGAGACTGTAGAGATACAGAGGAGACATATGGTTATAAGTTGTGATGGCACGGCATCTGAGCAGGCCATAAATTAGTTATCCAATTAGACAAGTATGGTTCATCTAACATATTTAGAATATATCTCTCATATCCCACATGTAGTACAAACCTCCACTTATCTCTGTCCCCCATCCCCCCATCCTGCTGCTGTTCCTCTTTAACTTCTTATCCATCAGGAGTTTTTCCATTATGGGAATGAGTGTCTCGGCCTCCTGCATGTAGCCACCGGAGGAGAAGCTATTAATGTTTGTGCCTGCTGAGTCTTTAACAATCTATTTCTCAGCTCAAACACGGTCAGGCCACATCCTCCCAGAGCGGCTAACAATTCTAAGTGGAACTGTGATCCGGAGTGGACACGTAATTCATCTTGGAAATACTTTTTGTTGAACAGCATACTGCACCAGGAAGCTCAGTGTCAACAGTGTGGTTCTCTGTTGAGGGTGAGGGACTTATAAGTACAAGCTATTGCTATTGTGTACAGAAAATCTGTCATTCGGATTGTAGAGTGTGTGCACTGTGTTTACGTTGTGGCTGCAGATGTGACTAGATGTTCAGAGCTCTATATTATGCTTAATGATTTTTATTCAAGCTGTAGAAATATCTGTCAATCTTATAGTTCAAGGTAAGAAACTTACCAAAGGATGACATGTAATTTATTATAATTTATATATTATATGGCAAAGACAGTACACACAATCTGATTGGTTAACATGTAGTGAGTAAGTCGTGTATGGACTGGGTGTGTATTGCCCTACAACTTAGCTGTTATCTAGCTGCCAATGTGCAATATGATCTTTAGTAGCTTTCATGGGAAGGGAAACAAGCTAAACACTATCTGTCTTGAATTCAGTGGAGACAGGATGCATATGCTAGACGAGGAGTTTATTGTGTTCTGGCCACCCAAAAGAACCCAAAAACGTTAGCATACCATGTACACTGCTAAATTCATGTTACAACTAAGCAAAATGAGCATGAGGCAACGAAAACACCAGCCATGACTGCGCTGCTAGTCTGTGAATATCTACATACTGCTTTCTTTTATCACTCTGAGAAAGGAATGAAGCTGCAAAAGCCCTCTCATACACAGGGATAAAAATGCCTTCTTCATCAAGAGTTCATTTATTAAACCCTGAACGAATAAAATAAGTAAGTGAAGTGTTACATGCCGTTGCCAAAGTCTAAAAATGTGGAATGTTTGATTCACTTTGATTGATTGCAGTGAAAAATCATTGCACACATTGATATATGAAGCCAGAAGAAAAAAGTAACAGAGCCTTAAGTGAATTTAAAAAAGGCCACCATTTTAAAATGCCATATTATAAACTACTTATTCAATTTGGTTAAAATTCCACATAACAATATGTTTAATAGGGGCAGTGGTGGCCTGGAGGTAGGCTGCTGGATTACTGATCCCAAGGTCAGGGGTTCAAGCCCCACTGTCACCCGGTTGTGACTACTGTCCCCCCAGTGCAGTTACCTGAGTTATCCAAGGCCAGCCATGTCTCTCACCGTCTATGGTGAGAGGCATGTAAAAGAAACATTGCTGACTTGCTGCATGTGTTTTTGCCCTACGATAGCCTGGTGAGCTGTCCAGGTTGTACTCTGTCCATAGTCGGCTAAGTTGGGTGCCACCGACCCTAATTAGGATTAAGCAGCCCCCCGACCCTAATTAGGATTAAGTGGTTCAGAAAATGAAGGAATATGCTTAATAACCACGTTTGCTCAGTCTGTACAGTCTGTTTCGGTGAAGACCAGAAGAACTGAACTGTACAAGACCCTCTGTCCCTCACACACACACACACACACACACACACACACACACACACATACACATAACTTACATCGTTCATTATTTATTGCACTACCTCAACCCTGTCATTATTTCATTACGC
>JBCNYH010000004.1:24051972-24062589 GCA_039654325.1 Tandanus tandanus
CTCTCTCTCTCTCTCTCTCTCTCTCTCTCTCTCTCTCTCTCTCTCTCTCTCTCTCTCTCTCACTCGCTCTCTCTCCCTCTCTCTCTCTCTCTCTCTCTCTCTCCTCACCCCCTTTCTTTCTCTCTTTAAAATCTCACAAAAACACAGCAGTTGCTAGATTTCTTCCCTGAGCTGTGCTATCTGCCACCACTAGCCTCTTGTAGACTCTTGGAGTACTTAGCTAATTTTAGGCTGGATGTCATTTAGAGTTGCTTAGTCAGATGGTCATGGGTGAATATGTGAACAGATGCTTGGAGCTGAGGCATTACAGAATATTGCATATGGGCACCAGAGTAAAGTTTGGAGAAAGAACATCAGTGTATATAATTCAGGGGGAAAATGCAGTATTGTACTGTAGATATTACCTTAAATAGGCCTTTTTTTTTTTAAATGACAGTACATTTTTACCATAGTAGCTTCACTTTTCTTTATATATCTTTTGTATGACAAAATTAAAGCTCATTCTTTAGCATGAATTAAGCATTTGGCAAGAGACCCTGCATGCAAAATGACTAATTATGAGTGGATGCTAATGAGAAACCAGCCTGGGAATTGAGTAGAATTAAACCCAAATTGCAGAGGTTTTAGTTGGCATCCACCAGATGTGCACAATAATTATTTCTAGAAAGAAGGCACTGGTGCCTAGTGTAACATTGTGCAGTGTGGCAAATGTAGTATTTTAGTTGTATGTATTTTCACACTCCTGTCTAATTAGCTAATTACCAATTATTCATCTATTCTATTCGGCGACATCCACCAAGCCTGAGGCGCATAATTGTTTTAGTATATGCTACATGGTGACATATACAAAACAAGCACAGTTAAATGAGAATACAATATTTATTGTTATTTTTTTATCATGACCAGCAAAACATGCTAAGCTCCACGAGAAGGGGCAATGGTGTAATGGTATGTTTTTATACTCATTCAAAGTTCTACTATATCCTAAATGGAAACACAAGAAAAGAAAACTAAACCAATATTTTTTATGGTATGTTTCTCCATTTCCACAATGATGACACCGCTTGCTTCAAGTAACCATGACAAACCACGAGTCAGCCATTTTGATTCAATCAATTTCCCCTCAGGATAATGTCTAATATCTCAGAGATAGTGAGCTAATCAGATCATGCAGTTCCTGTGTAGCATATACTACATACTATTAGTCAAGATTTAATAGTATACAATCAGTGTTGCATATATAGTAATAGAAGTAGCTGTGAAAATTCTTGCCAGACAGAAGTCATTCGAAGGAAAAGTTACTTGTGTCAGTGCATGCTTGTACCGTTCTGTGATTTCTCTGATGAGCTGCTCTTGGTTTGTGCTTGTGGTAATTTTGGGCTTTTATTTTCATCAGAATTTCCTGGTGCATTACACATATCCTGACATAGTGTCTTTGGTGAGGGTTTTAGCACCTCTGGGAATCCATGGCTAGTCATAGTTCCTTGATTTAATTTGTTTTAAAAAAAAAAAGCCATGGATAGAGAAATCTATCGTTGCGATCAACCAAGTAATTTCAAATGAACACCGGCCAGTTCTGATCTGCAGTTGATCGATTAGAGATTAGAGCATGTGATGGATGAAGCACTGCCAACTGATTGCAAGAGCAAAAGTATACGATTCGACATTTCAAGTGTTGAGTCTAGCGTGCAAGAAGCCACTTAATTAAAGTTAATAAGATAAAAGCTATTAAGGTGATTAGTGGGATGAAGAGGGCAGGCCTCTGCGTACATCGGTAATTAGTGAAACTCAACCACTGAAAACTTAATCTCTACATTAAAGCCTTTAATAATTCAGAGACATGGTAATATTCTTGGGTTTAACTGTGCTGCTTGAAGTCATCTTCACTTATTTCATTAAAGCAGTAAAAATATGAACTGATATAGATCATCCCGAGTTTTCCTGTAGATCTATATCAGTTCATATTTTTACTGCTTGAAGTCATCTTCACTTATTTCATTAAAGCAGTAAAAATATGAACTGATATAGATCTACAGGAAAACTCGGAATGATGCTTCTAGTGTTGGGAAAGATCTGTGTTTCCCACATTTTCCTTTATCTGTATATGTACTGCATCAAATGTTGTACAAGATAAAGATTCAATTTCCCATTTAGGGCTTTAAAACGGTGCATGGTGACTTCCTCTGAATGTCCTTAATTTTATTTCTGGTACTATTAGTGAGGATCAGTCACAGGGGCAGATAGCAGCAAAGACGAAAAGAGAAAAGCTCTTTTGTTATGAATGAGTGAATGAACAAGTAATTACAGAGCATTTGAGTTACATCCCATTCAAAACAAACATAGTTAAAGTAATTGAGTAAACCCAGTATGATAAATCACCTAATTAAGGTCTGCTACCTTACCTGCACATGATTTTATACGGAGCTGCTGCCTGCAGATTTCACCATAATACACATCTTTTCAAGTCGTCAGTGTGATCTTTTGCAATTTCTGTTTTGGTGAAGGGTTTGACTCCGGGGTGGAAGGAAGGTCTCTGAATGGAAAATGAAGTTTACATTTTTGCTAGTCGTCGCCTTGCAACCAATTCATTCTAATTATTTCCTGTTACAAGTTCATAGAAACAATCCACACATGTGTTTGAGTGAGTACTGAGTGAGTGTGGACTGTATTCAGAGTTGACATAAGATTTCATAAAATATGTTAATATTTACTCAGGGAAAGTCCTTTGTATTCAGAGATGGATTCCAGGGGTTCATCCTTTTTAGACGCTCCATACAAATGACTAAAATCACCCGAATTATGTGGTTGTTAGATTTTATTGAGGACTGATGACTGAGAAGAGATTTTCTTAACAGCATTTTGACCACTGACTTTAAAGACAAGCACTCCCTTATTCTATTGGGGGGAAATACAGACCGGAAAAACCCAGATTTTTTTCACCCTATCAACAATACAATTTAACATTTTAATAGAATATAAAATAATCAAAAAATTAGGACTGACCAAAAAAAAATCAAAAAGATAAAATCCAAAAAAGTCTAGTGTCTTAATAATAAATTGCTGCATGAATCGTTATTCAAACTCTTATTATTCAGCAACTTATAAAATAGCACTTGATCCAGCACAACTAGATATTACACAGTGAATTATACCTACAACTGCAGAAGGCTTGACATACACTAGACAGGATTTGAAAATATCTACCTACCTATTATATAGTTTGCTGGCAGTTAATTGTGTATAGAATATTTTAAGTCTATTTTTACCATGCCTTGAATTTATTTTGATTCCTTAAATTGATAAAATGATGCTAATGCTGCTGAACACAACAGGTAACATCCAAGGAATGTGGTGAAGTTTCGATGACTAACAGAAACACTTTTCTTTTACACCGCTAAGCCCTCGATCACTTAAGAATCTTAGGTGCTCATTGACATCAGTCTGAAAGAAATAATAGCAGGTGCAATTTGGGACAGGGCCTGAAAGCAGTTGTCAGGGATACAGCTTTTTGATTCACCTCTTTCGCCTATAAAGTTGAGGATTCACCAGTGTCTAATTACTCGTTTGTTTGTTTGCTTGTCTGTTAGCAAAATTCCATTAAAACCAATGAACTGATTGTGAATTTACTCTCATTTGTCTGGTGACGTGGACAAATTGTAAGAGGTACTGCACTCTTTTTTTTTTTTTTGAGCACGTTACTGTTAACAGAATTGTATTCTCTGTGTTACAAATTGCTCGACGCAGCAACGTTTGGTGAAAATCAACCTGAACCTGATCTATTAAATTTGTTAAGCAGTGTATATGGTATTCGAGACTATTATACAACCATCCAGTGGTTGGAGTTAGGTTCGAACTTGAGCTGGAGTGAAGTTACACTTTAGGGAAGCTTGTCAGTATAAAGATTATGGGAAAATAAACAGAAAGGAGCATTTTTCAGTAGCAATAATGTACAGTATTAGGTAAAATTAAACAAATTAAATCAAGAAATTCAAAACAGGAGCATGTATGTTTCTCTGAGCAGACAGTCCTTTTGTTTGTTCATGGTTTGAGTTAAAGACACATCACAGTTGTTTGGAGGTTTTTTTTTACCATTTTTGTACATTGAAGGCTAGAACATTGAGCACACACTGACTTAAACAATTTTTATTTTGCCTTTACTTTCATTTAGCACACAGTGATGTATTCTAGTTGAGTGCTAGCTCAAGATAAGAGATTTTGCTATACATTACGTTCTCATCATCGCACAGTACTCTCTTTTTACAACATTTATTTTTCCTTCTGGCACATACTGTTCAATCCTACAGTGCGAAGTTGTCAGCTCTATTTCCACCTGCCTACTTTTTTTCTTAATGTACTAACTGATGTGTATTTTCATTACTTCTGTAGGCTTGATAAAGTTTAATGAGGCTGATGAGGTGTTGAGGCTGGGTTCGTATCCACAATGACCTCATAGCTGAGATCAGATCCATGGAGCCCATGCAGCTGGTGTGGACAATAGTGGAAGCCAGAGTGTCAGGCTTTATGGTTTTAACATAAAGATTAGAGCAGCGTAGGGATTATAGGATATGATGGATCTCATAAAAGAGGCAGCCAGAGGACATGCTGGAAAAGAAAAGAAATGGATGAGTGGTTGATTAGAACTGGAGGGGAGCTGAAAAAAGAACAATGAAGACAGGTCCCAATATTAAAAATGGTGCCAAATTTGGGGGTTTGTGGGGGGATTTACAGCATGAAGTATGCTAGTCTGAGATTGCTTTTTCCTAACAGTGATCCGAGAGGAAAAGAGGATTAAGTGTGTTATGACATTAAAGTCAAATGTGTCTTTATTTTCTGAAGTCAGTGAAGAGGATTTGCACTTTAGAGGTTGGGATTATGGACAAAAAGCTGGTAGAAGGTTTCTACAGTGGTAGAAGGTTTGCTTTTATAGTTAGAGGTTAATATTCCAGGTTATAAGCATGATCCATGAAGCATGATGATTTTTTTTGTTCTGAGCTCTGGATTTTATTTATTATTTCTTGAAAATTTGAAGTTAAACCAAGAGAAGGAACTTGAACTTGAAGGAATCGTGTTTCTAAGTTCAAGATCCCCTACGATGGCGCATCAAGGTCTGTTACGCTCTACTATGATTCCCATGCTCTACCATGATTGGTGTCAAATCATAATTCATTGTAATACTCATGGAATATTTTGGACAGTCAAAAACGTTGTGACGATCATCACAATTCCACCAAATTTCCTCAAGATCATCATGATTCTACCAAATTTCCCCAGGATCATTACGATTCCACCAAGTCCCCTCAAGATCCCATGACCCCTCACACTTATCACAATTCTTTCAAATCGTGAAGATCGTGGACATTGTGGCCCCAGTGTAAACCCAGTTTAAGTAAATCTAATGAGAATTGTAGTGTATATTTTTGGATTGGAATTGGTCCTTTGGAAATTTATGATTTTAGGATTTCTGCATCGGATCATTGCTTTCATTAATAGTGTTACAGCTGACATTTTATTTTATTTTAATTACAAAATATTTAGTTTTCGAAATGCTTGGAGTGAAATATTAAGTTGAATTTATGATTTAGTGCTTAAATTATTTAATCAAGCCCATTTTATTGGTTATTGGCTTCCCTTTAAATCCTACAAAGCAAAAACCAGTTGAATCAATGATTTCGTGTTCCATAGGAATTTGGGCCTGTCTTAAAAAGCTTAAAAAAGCTGCAAACATACACAATGCATTCGTTGAAGTGATATTTAGTGCAAAGTTAAATCAAATAAACAGTAACTACTATGGCAAGTTTCAAGGTTATAGTTGTTTTGATTATTTCAATTTTTTAACACTTTAACACTGAGTCCTGATTGTACCCCTCAATCATGCTTCTGACCTTCATTCCTTCTTGCATTTAGATTCAATATTGACAGGATGTCATATTTCTCATTTCCACCATGACTTACTTCCATGTTTTTAAACTGCTGTCTCCAGACACATATTTTTTCAACATCCATGTCCAGCAAAAAAATAAAATAAAATAAAAAAATTAAAAATTGACAAAACATAGCATAAGGTACCAGGACCTCGGGTTGTTTTTGTCATTAAATTTATAATTTATGCTGTGAGATCATGATAACCTGCTTTGTAGCTCACTTACTTCTGGTATGTCAGAGGAGTGTTTAAGTTGAATGCGCAGTGTTGTGTAAAAGCAAAATAGTTGCTTCACGTTTGTGTACTTGAATCATGCAGCGCTAGAATTCATCGTTTATTTTTGTGTGTTTGTCCATATGGTTAAACTGGTGTCCGGTCCACAAGTTCCACTGGGAATCATGGTATGTTGCTGACAACAAAGTAACTCTGATTTTTCTATAAAAAGTTTAGTAACTAGGCTAAATTTTCTGAAATTATAGGATTGTAGGAACCTACTATAATGTCAGTGATTTTGTTAATAAGGTGGTTTGGACCAGTGACTGAGTAACCTTTTGCTTGTGGCGATGAATCTAACTTAAAATTTATAGTCTGATTTGGTCATTAAGAAGAAAAAGTACTGTGGTTTTCTCACTATTTTTTTCTGCCATTTAGTAATTATCGTATGCGCACTGCAAACGTTTAGGATGATTGTAGCACGTGACGAAGTCACGCATTGCATTATACAGATGTAGATCTAGAACTCACCTCACAATAACATGATGAAAAAATACATGTATTGATGTAGCAATTCTTGCCGTGTGATATTTAATTATAACACACACACACACACACACACACACACACAACAAAAAAGATGATATGGCAGTGACACTATCATTACACTGTAATCTTCAGAGTTATATTTATCTTGTCAGGCCCTTGAGCTTCTTATTTATTGCTTATAGAAATGTCATGACTAATGGTGGAAAAATAAGTATTCTACAATGCAGCTCGATTTTTTCTGCATCAGTGAACAGATATCCGTAATGTGTGTTTATACCCTCTTATGTCTTTGTCTTATTATGAAGTCTTGTCATTGGTAATGTTTTCTAGTTCGGTGTATTTTCTTGTTTTGACCTCGGCCTGATTTGATATATGATTATGGATTGCTCTCTATATTGTCTCCCGTTCGCTGACCTCTGGCTGGAATATAGGTAATCATTCAGGAAATCATTTTTTTGAGTATTTTTCTAGATATTAATCTCCTGCTTTTGACTTTGTTAGTTTCTAGTTTTCAGGTTTGCCCTGGCTTTCACACAACATGCGTCCCGGTTCAAATTTGCCTTGAGCTGATATTGTGTTTATATTTTTAGTCTGTTCATGCATCCGATATCATATAGCTTGTTTGACATCTAGACCAATTGGTTGTGGAAATGGAAAGGTATAGGCTACCAAGTGTACTGAGTATTTTAGAAACTAGATAAGCATATTAATAAATTTAAAGATTGACAAACTGCAAAACTTATATTTTGAAAGGGATTGTAGATATATCACGAGTTAAGAATTAATTAGCTTTTACTACTTTTAAACAGAGATCACTGAGGCAGTGCCAAAGTTTGTCATTTCACTCACTCATTTGCCAAACTGCTTAATCCTAATTTATGGATTTAGGCACCTCCTAAATGCTAAGCTCCCATATGATTTCCCTTACTTGACAAGTTTTTCGTGGGAACTCTCAAACCCCATACACACATCCTATGTATATCAAAATGAATTCATTTTAATAAATTGTTTATAGAAGGGAATAAAAATGAGGGAACCAAACACACAATCTTGGTCTCGACATGTAAAGTACACCATTTAGAAACCATAGGTTTAGAGATCACTTCAATAACACAAGAATATAATTAGTTGTTTACTTATTTCACGTCATTACCGATGACATCACATTATGTGACCCGAGTATCATATGCTTCCTGCTTTCTATATTACTCTCTCCCAGAAAAAAAAAAATTCTTACATTTTTCCTTTTTCAAGATATGAATTTTTAAAAGAATAACACAGGGTTCCCATGTGTATTCGTACGCCCGAGTGATGGAGGACGGAGGGACGGATGGAGGTTTTTTGTTGACGTTCCAAAAGCAACTCGATGGCTAGATATTTTCTCCTTATCAGTGGAGCTCTGCTATTAGGGTCATGGGGAGCCTTGAACCCATCTCAGTCGACTCTGGGTGAAAGCGGGGTACACCCTGAACAGCTCGCCAGACCATCACTGGGCCAACTTACACAACCACTGACACTCACATTAGCACTTAGGAGCGAGTTGATACAGCCAGTCTTTGGACTGTTAGAGAAAAGTGGAGTACCCAGGGAAACCCACACATGCAGGAGGAGAACATGCAAAGTCAGTGGGGCAGTTTCTACATACTGTAATTTATTATGTAGCATGTTTCATCTCTGGCTATCTTTGTTTACTTGTGTTTGAGCTTCCTGTGCAAGAGTGGATCCATTGATTCATTATGACTTAATGAAATCATTATGATTAAGACCACAGCGATGATACACGTACAATATGGGGAGTATAACACGCACAGTTAAAGAGTGTCACTATAACTGGTAGAAGAGGAGTATTTTTGCTTGAATAGCATTGTCATGAACACAACACAATGTGATCGGAGAGTTGTGCAGCAGCATACGTACTTGGTTATGAGTCTCTGGTGAAGCAGAAACATCAGATGCTTATAAGGCTGTTTAACTAATATGCTGAATAGCTTGTTGAAATGTTTTGATTAGTTGGCTACTTTATGATTGTGTCCACAGAAGTAGCCTACTTCCGACGTTTATTTACTAGCTAACTGTTAGTTTATTACTCTTATTGGACAGCCTTACAAGCACCTGATGCGTCCACTTCACTAGAGCCTGGTAACGGAGTCATTTCTCTGAATAAGGATGTCTGACGGCTGGCTCCCCTTCCAGCAAATGGAAAGAGCAGACTTAGGGATGCTTGGATGCTTTTAATTTTGCATTTAAAACCACAGACGCGGGTTCTTTGGAAGGCTACGTTGTATGCAGCTGCACAACACTTATGGCTTTTTGTGCTGTCTTCGTAACGCTGCTTTTAAAGTGAAATACTCTTCTTCTTCCAATTATTGTGACACCCTCCAACCAACTGAGCATATTATACTGCTGATGTTGTATGCATTTTATCACTGTGGTCCTAATCTTAATAAAACTCTTGAATGTTGGCATGGTGGAATAATATTAATAGAAATGGTTAATGATGCATTGAAAATTGTTTTCATATTGTGCCTTGGTAAGGTGAAGTGAAATCAAATTCATTCACAGGTTGCCTCTAGTTTCCCAGTCCTATGCATGTCACAGTAATCCCTATACTTTTTCTTGCCTTTAAGTACAAGAGTTTAAATTGTGCTTTTGAATTTTATAAATACACACAGAGGTAGTGTGATACTGTAGTCACAGACTTGTGTACTGTATATATTTTGTGACACTGCGTTACAGTGAGTTTGCTTTGGTTAGTGTTACTCACTTTTCATATCCTCACAGCGTCTCTCTGTTGGTTTATAAAACTCGTCTTTGTTTAACATCTGTGCCTTTAACTTGAATGTTAAATGAATGATTGCCTGTCCTTTCTTTTCATCATTCAGCATGAGGTCACATCTGCCTCTGTGCTGAACAGTGTTACAAATATATAAATAATGTTTGTGTTAAGCTCATCTCCAGATTGCACATTCAGTGCACCGCACTGGGCTTTACTGCCCTTATTACTACAATGCCTTATCTACTGTCACACGGTAGTGTATTCATCACAATGTAAAGCATTGCACCTCACAAATAAATTACAGCTAAGCAACAAGGTCCAATTCAGTTGTACAGTGGCCTTGACATCTATACAATACACACAGTTTAAGATTTATGTTTAATTTGTGGGGGAGGGTGAATGGGTCCTTGTGTGTTTGCTACAAACACGTGGGGAGGCTGGCGCCCATCTCAGCCGACTCTGGGTGAGGGCAGAGCTCACCCTGTACAGCTCGCCAGGCCATTGCAGGGCATGTTTTCTATTTTACCTAAAATATTAGTGTATTTAAGATTCTATAAGATTCTTACTGGGAATAAGCGGTTAAGAACACAAAATATTATAATAATGACTGCAAAATAAAACTCTATCAATAACATAAATTATGATTATATCAAAAATAAAATACAGTGTGATGTGCAGTAAGCTTTAAAAATTAGAGACATTAGAAAGCATAAAACAAAAGAAAAAAAAAAGTTAATACAAAGTTTATAAAGTGGTGCGGCACGGTGGCGCAGTGGTTTGCACATCCGCCTCACAGCAAAAAGGGTTTGATTCCCGGGCTCGGACGTTTCTGTGTGGAGTTTGCATGTTCTCCTTGTGGGTACTCTGGTTTCCTCCCACAGTCCAAAAAACATGCACTGTAGACTAATTGGCTGTTCCAAATTGCCCCTAGGTGTGAGTGTGAATTGTTGTGTCTGGCGAGCTGTTCAGGGTGTATCCCAGCATCGCCAAGAGTTGGCTGAGATGGGGCCAGCCTACCCACAGCCCTAATTAAGATTAGGCAACTTAGAAAAGCTTGTCTAAATAACAGTGTCTTCAGCTGTTTTTTAAAAGAATCAACAGAGTCGGCCACACGGAGAGACAGGGGCAGGGCGTTCCACAGTTTAGGGGCTACTGCTTG
>JBCNYH010000004.1:24136101-24146919 GCA_039654325.1 Tandanus tandanus
CACACACACACACACACACATACACACTCTCTCTCTCTCTCTCTCTCTCTCTCTCTCTCTCTCTCTCTCTCTCTCTCACACACACACATACACACTCTCTCTCTCTCTCTCTCTCTCTCTCTCTCTCCAGCACACATTTCCTCTTATTCTGTAAAGCTCAAACTGCTTCTACTGATATTCCGTTCCTATAAAGCTTTGATAAGCCAGGTGTGAGCCGAAGCTGTGGCCAACCTAACAAGGAATTAAACGTTTCTTCTTGCTGCCGCTTTAATTGATTGATGCTAAAAGTTTAGCAAATAAAAAAGCGAGCGGGAGGGCCAGGCTAGGTCCTGAGAGGGGAGCTAGCTCAATTGAAAGTGGCAGCTCGTATTTTCGGCTTTCAGCTGCCTTTGTCATCTCAGGAGCTGTGTATGTGTGTGTGTGTGTGTGTGTGTGCGTGTGTGCGTGTGTGTGTGTGCGTGTGTGTGTGTGTGTATCTGCCTCTTCACACAAGAGCCAGGCTGAAAGACACATGTACGGCGAATCAGGGAATCAATAGAACACTTAATGAACAATTAGGGGAACAGCTGTAGACCTGTCAAAGGCCCATCTGTACATGGCTGGAAGCAGCGAGAGGAGAGGGTGAGGGAGAAGAAGCTTTCTGTGCTGTGGATGGAGTGCTAAACACCTAGCACTTCGTTTAGACCCCCTTCACACACACGCTGTAACACTGCTTTTATTACAGTCCAAAGAATTCCTGTACATAAGAATTTCACAGCATTCGAAATTATCTTATACTACAGCGCTGTTGATTTCTCAATTTTGATTGGACAGAAGGTGTTCATTAATTTTCCATAACAGTATCTCTGTTAGTCGTTTCAATATCAAATCAAATTACAGGTTCATATTAGTGTGCTTATTCTAATTCATTAGAATATTTTTTATTATTTTATTGTAGATGCTCCATATGGCCTTAGTACACTATTATAAGTGGTAAAACGTGCTGTTTTATTAAATGAGAGAAGAATCCTTTATACTATGAAGTTTTCTGTAAAGAGATGCTTATGTAATATAGAACGGAGACTCTGGTGTCCGCATTTTATAATGATCACTTCTTTTTTTTAAACCAGCACAGTGTACTTTCCATTTCAGCACAGGAAAGTGTACTTTCCATTTCTTCTGGTTTTTTTTTTTTTTTTTACGTTACACTGTGTTTGTTAGCAAGATAATACAAAACGTTACATGTGGACTTTCATAAAATTTCTACCAGAGTTTGGGCATTGGTTAAGGAAGACTCCATTAGATTTTGGAGATGATCAAGATCAAATTCTGGATCCAGGAATTTTCTGAAGGATTCTTTAGCATTGTGAGATCAGACTTTTTTTGGAAGTGTGGTAATATAGCAGGCCCAGCAGGGGGTGCAGTGAACTTTCTGTGATATATTGTTGGATGTTTGACCTTTCAGAGTGCTTTAGATTATTTATTTTTCTAGACTCTTCAAAGAAAGTTAAGTTCTCGGTGCATTCTGTTGTTGTTGTTGTTGCTGTCTGTCTGTCTGTTTGTCTGAAAGCAGAACTGTGCAAAACCTACTAACTCCAATTTATATAACATTTGGTGGAAAGGTGTAGAATGGGCCATTTACATTATTATGGACCAATTATTTTTTCTTTTGCTGGCATTGTGATTGCATTTGGCCTTGATGGTGCACTCAATAATGCTAATACAATGCTTCTTTTGGATTGTAGTATTAGGAATTCAGTTAGGCAGAACTGTGTTTTAGAAATATATCCATATAAATAAAATATGTGTTTTAGAAATATATCCAGACATGGAGTACAGAGAGGTTGTGGTTGCAGAATTTACATAATATTATCGAAGAGTTGACTATTTTCCTTGGCGGAGGTCTCTGTTCTTCAAGTGCCCTTTAGTTGTCTTAAAAATAACGATAGCTCAACAAAGGTGTGGTGGATATCACTGAATGGTCCCTGAGACGGAATATTGAGAGGGATCTTCTACAGCGAATGAGTCTGAGGCAAATCATTTACAGTTAAACAGTAGTTTATAGTTGTTAAAACGTAAGTGATAAAGGGAACAAATTTCTTTCATGGATGTTCCAAAACATTAAAAGAAAAAGTGACATGGTTTAAAAAAAAAAGCATGATATAAGCATAAAATAATAATTTTTAAATATATATATTAACAATAGTACGTGCTATCCAGGAGTCAGAACATGTTGTTAAAAAATAATCAGTGGGGTGGGAACATACTATCAGTACCATATTGATTATTGTCCTGTAACAACACTCCCAGTCATGTTTTATTCCTTACTTATCTCAAAAGGTTTCACAGCCCAAATATGCAAATGGTTTCTGTCATTACGTCATACGGCTCATGCCACACGACAATTTGCCAAAACTATGTTTAATTAAAACAGCCAGGTCTTAGCAAGGCGGTGTGTTTTTGCCGTGCAGCTGTGGCCGTCACTACTTACTGCTCAGATGAATACATAAGCGCAGACATTATCCCTCTGGCTATTAAATCACAGACATGTTGTAAAGCAGGGCTGTACCATCTCGCCACATGCACCCCACCCTTTCTGCCACAATTCTAAATTAATATCTTGTGCAGCACGACTCTTAACATATTCACGACACATAGAGAGATCCTCCAAAGCTGACACACGCACACACATCAGAAGAACAGGAACAAAGCTGGCCTTCCTGTCCACCTGACACAGAATTGTCAACCTTATATGCCAATCATGTGGAAAAATAGCCAGTATATACAAACAAGATGGATGGAACCTTCGACTGCCAGCTCAGATACTGGACTATGAGTGACGGGTATTAGAGTTAACCAAGCACAAGTATCTGTGTCTGAGGAAAAGGTAGAGGCTTATAATTGATCTTGGACACTGCGAGTCGTGCTTTATTAAAACTTCATTTAAAGAAGACCAAACCATGGCGAGGTAATGAATTAGGTGGCAATCCATTATGCATTGCATACAAGAAAAAGTAGCGCCTAAGACCTGCTTAAAAATATATTTTTAGTACAGAAAATTAATGCGCCTACCAAGCCCACTGAATCATTTTAAATGGCTTTTTTTTTAAGTATATATGTATATGTGTTAAGAAGAGCTATATTTCAAGCTGCACATAGACAAATGGCTCATTAATGGAGAACTTGCGCTTGATGTGCTTGGGGTTGATGGCTGGGTTAGGATGCTATTTTGGTCACATCACTTTGTAGTGAACATCTTTCTCAGGACGACTATTGATTTTAGATGAAAAAGGTTTACTGTAAAAGGGTAAATAAATTTAAATGTAAATAACAATCAAGTGTCGTTAAACATAAATATAATGATGTTTACTTTCATTTTTGTGTTCCTTAATGACCAGTTTACTGTTGCAGGTGCAACAAAAGGGTACTCTACATATAAAAATAAATTAGCTAAATTGAGGCAGTTGTGATTTTATGAGTTATGACCCCTCTGTCCTAATCATTCAAACTAGTTTGAAATTAATTGCAGTCTAATAAACATTTCCATCACATGTTTAACATGGTAAAATCCACAACGTGTTGTCTAGGTGTAAAATTCATGAGATGGAGTGTATATATATATATGAACTCATTTATTCTTTAATAGCATGATTAAATGAGATCTCAGTCTTCTCAGAGGTAAACATTTTGGTGTAAGCACTATCAAATACTATTCGTAGAGTTCTTATAGCTTTTACAGTAAACAGCCTGACTGCCTGGTCAGGTGAGTTAAAATGTGGTTAAAACGATTGTAGTCACATGTCTGTCTTTTATAAAATTGTTTATTTCCTGTCAACAATTGTAAAATATGGGAATATATACAGGATATATGCTAAAGACTACTAGGGATCCCATATTATTACTGTAACTTTAATTTTATTAAAACTATGGAAAAACATGTTAATATGCCATGAAATGATTTAAAACACTTAGCACAGCATAACTGGTTTGGGTTTGTGGGCAAAACATTCAGGAATAAAAATCTTAAAGCTTTTCTAACACAGTGAAATATGAGGGCGGATAATGTGGATAATTTTCTTTATATTTCTTTATAATTATAATTATTTAGATTATAGTTAGGTCAGTACTGTGGCATAGTGGTTAGCATGACCGCCTCACAGCAAGAAGGTCCTGGGTTCGATTCCCAGGCTCGATCGTTTCTGTGTGGAGTTTGCATGTTCTCCCCGTGCTTGCGTGGGTTTCCCCTGGCTACTCTGGTTTCCTCCCACAGTCCAATTGGCTGTTCCAAACTGACCCTAGGTGTGAGTGTTTGTATGTGAGTTGCCCTGCGATGGTCTGGAGAGCTGTTTGGGGTGTACACCTGCCTTTGCCCAGTGTCGGCTGAGATAGACACCAGCCTCCCTGCAACCCTAGTAGGATTAAGCTGTTCAGCAAATGAGTGACAGTGAATAGATTATAGCTTTTTTTTTTTTATTATGTGCTGAAACAGTCAGCCATCACCAATTTTATTTAACACTAAAATTAGGTTTTAGATACTTTAGGTCTTGCATTCACAGAGCACTGCTCACTTTCTTAGAGAAACTAAACATAATTTAAATTATAATATATGTAAAAATGTAAAAATTACTCACCCCACACTGAAGGTGACTTGATTTCATATAACATGTGCTGGTGTATTTTGTATCAAATGATAATCCTAACATAAAAAAGTAATCAAAGAATGACGCATTGAACAATTTATTCACTTATAATTGCTTTTAATTTTGAGGAACAAAATACAGTAATTCCTGTTATTGCCTACACCGATATGGTTCCTTAACCAGCCTCTCGTTTCTCACATTCTCTTGAACTTGAAGTTGGTCATTGAACCCACAACTTTCTCTTGTCAGAAACACTAACCCCTTCCTGAAAGCTAAAAAATCTCAACACATACACTTGTTCTGTTTGAACGCTCTTCAGAAAGTTACCACAATAAAAATCCCTACGTACGTTCTAACTACAGAACAAAAACATATTAGCACAAGCACACTCATATAAGCAGGACACCTAGCTGTACAATCAAAACTGCAATCAAAAGAAGAATCTGTGCTTGTGGGATAAAATTTCAGAAATATAATTACAACTAAACAAAGAATTCAAACAAAAGTAAGATTTTTATTTTCCAAACCGCTTGCCAGACAATTGCATTTACATCTGGGGGAATCATCATTCATTCATTTTCCAAGCCGTTAATCCTGATTAGGGTTGTGGGGAGCCTGGTGCCTATCTCAGCCGACTCTGGGTGAAGGTGGGGTACACCCTGAACAACTTGCCAGGCCAACACACACACACACAACCATTCCCATCCACACTCACACATAGAGGCGATTTGGAACAGTTAATCAGCCTACTGTGCAAGTTTTTGGACTGTGGGAGGAAACCAGAGTACCTGGAAGAAACCCATACAAGCATGGAGAACATGCAAACTCCACACAGAAACGCCCGAGCTGGGAATTGAACCCAGGCCTTCTTGCTGTGAGGCGGACGTGCTACGTCTGTGAGGCGGACGTCTACACCACCGTGCCGCCTATAAAAATAAACCATAACAATCTAATCTGAATTTAAAAACACACTATTAAAGAACATGGTTTACTTACATTTCCATGTCATGTATACTTAAACTCTAAACGAATATAAAAAGTTGGCATTAGGCTGGATTCAAAAAAACGGTTTCTCATCAGTGCCCACACCTGAAAATTGGCGCTGCATCTAATTATTTTTTTTCGAAAACCACGCTCAAAACCTCAGAAAATGCCTCAGACAACAGAAAACATGACACAGAAGGCGATTCCATGTTAGTTGCTGTGACTGTGATTCTGAGATTGGTTTAGTTCTGTTTGAAATAGTTTTTTTTTTTTTTTTTTAAGATTTTTGGACTGTAAGGCTGCTGTTTTTTTAGACAGTTGACAGAGAGTTTCAAAGTTTAATACATGTTAAATGTACATCTTCGACCCCGGGAACAGGCGGACGTTAAATGTACATGTACATGTAAATGACTGGTCATCTAGGGTGTATAGCAAAGCAGAAAATTGAAATAAACAATTACTTCTAAAAGGTTCTTGTTTATTTATTCAAAAATCTCCTCAACAAATTGCTGGAAGTCACCTCAAGTTCCTAGCTTCAGTTACTTTACATTTAGTTTTAAAAGCTTTTGGGGCTCATTTAGATTTTCAAAAAGTTCTGATGAGAAACCGGGATTTAAAAAAAACAAACAAAAAAAAAAAAACACAAAGCGTGCAGAGGGTAACTGACCTGCCGCTGTAAAAATCTTGATTTAGTTTGTTTTTTATCTTCATATGTAGTATGTATTAAAAAAAATATTTTGAACCTGAATTGAATAGTCCCCCCAAAATCACCTTTGTTGCATATTTGCTAATTATCCAGAGATAGTGAACAAATCAGATTGTGCTGTTCTAGTGTACTAAACTGGGATATACTATGTATCTGATGGTTATGTAAGATTAAGTACATGTTCTAAGGGGAGAAACTTAAAGCCCTATTTGAAAATGTAGTGGTCATGATAGACAAAAGCTAATCACTGTGAACTGTTTCTATTAGATAGTATTTGGTATGTAATACAGGTCAGACATGTTAAGACAGCTGATATCTGATTATAAATAGAATCGATTAAGCTTATGTCGGTTTTGCTATGACACATAGCTATCCAACACTCTGATTAAAGTGTGATATTTACTGTGTAATGAATTCACACTTAGCAAGGCAAACTGGCTTGTTTTTAGCACTGCATTTTAAACTGGCTCTTTACCCATGATGATCTTTGTAAGAACAAAAAATATTTATAGTTGAGGTGTCAAAGAATCTTATAGGCAAAAAAAAAAAAATTTTTTTTTATGATTGTGCTGTAATATGACCTCGAAGGCAGCCCAAAATAAAATGTATTATAATTATTTATATTTATTCAGCCACAGTGACTCCCTGTTGGTTTTCCCAGAATGTGAATACATACAGTACGTGTCTGTTGTTAACCTGTAAACACAAGAATTTAATGGCAGAGATTAAATTAAGTAGAAATTAAGAAAGTAATTGTTGCTTCTCCTTTTAATATTTTCCTCCAATTACACAAGCTAAAGTATCTGACTGTTCTGGAGGTCTCATACTGATTGTTCATTCATTTAGCAAATTGAATGAAATGCAATAACAGGTGTGGTTTCTTATCACAGATTGCCTGTGATTTCCTGTTCAGGAGATTGTGTCATCTCTCTCCTCAAACTCGCAGTGCTCTGAGCTGTCAGTAGTCTTTAAAGAGAATTCAATCAAGCCTGTACTTTGAATCCCTCACCCACAGTGTCCTTGCCAATTTAGTGAAATGATGGAATATGACTTGCTTTGTCAATAAATGAGAAATTGGAGTAAGTCATAATGCAAAATGCCAGTGACAGTGTACCCATCAACACAGCCTCTCTGACCTTTAGCTAGCGCTGTCTTTTTGGGTTTGTACCTTTCCTGCTGAGTACACATATATACAACTTAGACATACCAGGTCCTCTATCTTTGTTACTCAGACTTGGCCTTTGCGTCAGATAAAGTAATTATAAAGTTCACCTGCCACCTTTTGGCTTGTAAGATTAGAAAGTTCTGAACAGTGGGCCGTCTGGTGTAATTAAGTACAACACAAGAGCCGAATAATAAAAAGTCTGCACACTAAAATCAGCAAACCCTGAGCCGTGAGTTGGTGAACTTGACAGAATGAGGCAAGCTTTGTTGTTCTTGGATTGTTCTAACTGTAGTCTTTTTTCTTCATGGTTGATTATTCCATGGCTGCATTTAAAAATGTATTTAATTAGTAGCTTGTCCTTCAACTCAATAGTAAATGAATAATACTAATTCAAATTAACACTAGTCCGCTGGCCCGTGGCAAGTCAAAAATCTGTAGGGCGAGTGAAATTAGATAGCAAGTGATCCTGCTGGCGACCTGACAAATCCAATAGACAAAGAAGATATAGTGTTCCTGACCAGTAAATATGAAGGAGGACTAGTAGTTTCATAATTTCACTAGTCCTTTTAGCCAGTAGCTTAGTTTTGCTAAATTCCACCCCTGCTAATTTGACTGGCAAGCAGGCAGTGTTTAATCACTTATATCGAGACGCCTGGTCAAACAAGTTGTCACATTTTGAATCAATGTATTTTGCTTAAAATATGTAAAAAGAAACCATACAAATCTCATTTTTGTTTGCTTTTCTTTATGTTTGCACATAGTATATACAGTACTAAAACTTACAGAGAGGTAAAGAAATGGCTGATCTGCACTCAAAGCTCACCTGTGTCTGACATTTTTAATAAATATAAGAAATCAGTTCTCTGATCCTGTTTAAGGGATATTGCATGCTCATTGGCTTATGATTCTGTGTATTGTACACTAAAACAATTATTTGCCACAGGATTGAAGTTCTGACTTGGGGACCTTTCAGCGACATCCGCCTTGCTTTTGGCCAATAATTGTTATTTATAAATTCTTCTTTGAACCACTTAATCCTAATTAGGGTCGCGGGGAGGCTGGCGCCCATCTCAGCCGACTCTGGGCGAGGGCAGAGGCCAGGCCATCACAGGGCAGAAACACGCTGACGGCTATGCAGCCTACTCTTGACGAAAATCAGCAATGGTTCTTTTACATGCCTCTCACAGTCAGACAGTGAGAGACATGGCGGGCATTTGATAACCCAGTTAGCTGCACTGGGGGGACAGCAGTGACAACCCGCTGAAAGTGGGGCTTGAACCCCCGACCTTGGGATGAGTAATCCAGCACCCTAACACCAGGCCACCACTAAGGCCTGTTATTTATACAATATATTCATATTGCCAGAAACATGTGGACACCTGACTATTATACCAATATATGCTTTTTAAACATTTAATTCCACATTTATTCCCCGTTATAATAATCTTCACTCATATGGGAAAGTTTTCCACTAGATTTTGATTGTGGAGAGGGGGGCATAAGTGAGGAGACGTACTGATATTCTTGCACACTAACCTTGTCTTCGTGGATTGCATGTTATCTTACCATGACAATGAGCAAAAATAATGGTTTTTCTTTAGTCTATTTTTGCCTTTGCTCTTATGCTGCTCGAAAACAGCAAGAAAAACAAATGTCACACATTTTAACATCAGTTGTAATTTGTTCATAGATCACAAATCTTGAGAGGAATGAGACATATGATTGTTACAGCCATTTTATCCATACCACATATATCCCTTCAATCTGCAGTGATAATAGTTTAACAGAAATGACCCATTGACAAAAATTAACACAAAATATAATTAAACCTCAGCGCAAACATTGGATTTAATTCTCATAAAATGTTGGTTTGGTCTGAGCTCTCTCTTTCTCCCCCCCCACCCCCACCCCCCCTCTCTTTCTCTGTATATATGTGTGTAAGTATCTTAGAGACATTGTGATGCTTCAACAACTGGGTCCAAAACAGCACAACTGGGTCCATCTCCAAAATGGCAGGACTTTTGGGGTTTTCCTGGTATGCGTTGGTAATTACCTACCAAAGATGGTCCAAGGGAGGACAAGAGTATAGGCAGTGAAGGCTAATACATTTGGTCTGATCCCACAGAAGAGATAGTATAGCCAAATTGAAGAAACTGTTAATGGCGGATATTAGAGAAAGGTGTCAGGACACATGTTATATTGCATCTTTCTGTGTATTGGGCTGCCTAGACACACACCAGTCTGGTGGTGTTAATGTTTCTGGCTGATGGCTGTACATTTACATTTAATTGCATGTTGTTCTAACTTTGCACTGAGCTTGTTTCTTTCTGTTTTGCGAGCGGGAGAAAAATTATGTGCTATTTATATGAAAATGATATGCTGTTATATGCTAAAATGAATATTTTAGCTACTTGGAAAACATTTATTTGAAATTTCCTGTCTCTGGAAGTCTCCTCTATATAAACATACTACTAAAATTGTAGGGTTTATCCTGCAAACCCCAGTGTTGTATTGTCATACCATTTGATACCTACTGTTGTGTAAAATAAGGGAATTTAATTTCCGAGTCGACAAGAAGTTGTTTGTCCTCCATATCTAACTACATTAAATTAATTTAAGAATGAAATATTGACATTTGCAGCGAATAATAATAAATACTGAAAGAAATAAAAGCTGAAAATGTCGACATCCACAGATCTACATGGCAGCTGACACACTCACATGTGTGCACACACACACACACACACACACACACACACACACACACACACACACACACACACATACACACACACACCTGTGGCTCTGCAGTAATAGAGCAGACATCACGGAGCCAGGGCCTCACTTTTAAACGTCTAAAAATGCAAGAATGGATCAGTGACCTGACGCTACAGCAAGCCTGTTCCTACACACACACCGCCACACACTTTTTAAAAAATTTCTGTGAAACAGGTGCCACAAATAGATGTGGCTGTCAGCTCTTATACCATGGCGCTCTGCATTCATCCAGAATGGACAGCCATTTCAGAAGGTATTTACAGCAATCTGTAACATCAGCTGTAACCATACACTCAATTTTATTTATATGTTAATGTGGCTCAGTTGGAAGTAACAGGACATGTTTCCTCCAAATTGAAGGTCAGTGTGGGAAGATAAGTTGGGTATCATACAGAAATCTCGTGGGCAAGGTGGGGGCAGGCATCGTGTTTCTTGTGGTCAGGATAAGGGCGTCCTAGTCTTTATTCCAGCATCACTTGGAAACAGTACCACACACACACACACACACTCTCTCTCTCTCTCTCTCTCTCTCTCTCTCTCTCTCTCTCTCTCTCTCTCTCTCTCTC
>JBCNYH010000004.1:24287132-24298249 GCA_039654325.1 Tandanus tandanus
CACGTTTTGTTGTTGAAATATGTATGTGTGTGCGAGTGGGTTGTTGTGAGTGGTGGGTTTGGGCTGTGTGTGTGTGTGTGTGTGTGTGTGTGTGTGTGTGTGTGTGTGTGTGTGTGTGTGTTTGTGTTCGAGTTGGTTATTTTAAGTTTTGTGTTTGAGCTGTGTGTTTGTATGCTCAAGTTGGTTATATTGAATTGAATTGTGTTTGTTTTGAGCTGTGTGTGTTATGTGTTT
The DNA here is from genome assembly GCA_039654325.1 of Tandanus tandanus. Taxonomy (NCBI): domain Eukaryota; kingdom Metazoa; phylum Chordata; class Actinopteri; order Siluriformes; family Plotosidae; genus Tandanus; species Tandanus tandanus. Next base: position 24,287,367 of record JBCNYH010000004.1, read on the forward strand.
TGATGTATGTGTTTATTTGAGTTTTGTGTGTTTTGAGTTGTATTTGTTTCGAGATATTTGTGTGTGTGTGTGTTTGAGATTTGTGCTGACTGTTTAAGCTGTGTTTGAGCTGGGTGCTGACTAGTTGAGCTGGGTGTGTTTGAAATGTGTGTGTGTTTTTTTGAGTTGTGTGTTTTTTGATTCATGTGTTTTGAGTTGTGTTTGTTTTGAGCTGTGCTTGTTGTTGAGTTTTGTGTGTGTGTGTGTGTGTGTGTGTGTGTGTGTGTGTGTGTGTGTGTGTGTGTGTGTGTGGGTGAGAGATGTTTCTACCTCTGTCTCACTCCTTAACTTCTGGATCTGTTATTTGTTTTGCAGCTCCTGGGTATGGCCTTTTCCATGACGTTGTTTCATCAGATCCACAGAACAGGGAAGAAGTACAATGCCTAGCCAGGCTCCGCTACAGGCAAAGGCTTATGGGACTGATTCTGAAAGAAAAGCTCCTTTACATCCCGTATATCTCTTAACCTTATCTCCTGCTCTACTACTCCAAACTACTCTGTACAGACATCAGCCATACGCCCATTCTTCGTTTCTCTTCTCTCTCGTGACACCACTCATCTGCCAAAGAGAAAGAGAGACAGAGAGGAAGGAGTTCAAAATCTTTGGCCAAGAAGCCTTGTACTGACTGTTTCCCTTTCCCTACTTCGTTAGAGCAATTTTTTTTTTCTTTGTATGCTTGGACTAACAATTGCAGGAAGGAGGATATCATGACAACAACAAACTGCATTGATAAACTCATGTATAATTCCCATCCTGAAAGGAACGGAGGAGATATAGTAGACTAACCATGCCATCTTTTGGGTGGGGTGCTTTTTAAATGTTATTCACATGTTCCAATTCCATCGACAGTGAAAATGCCAAAAGCTTCTCTCCTAGCCCTGACAGTTTTCTGCTAGGTGGAAACCGCAGTCATTTCAATGGACGATTATTCTGTATGTTTTGTTTTGTTTTTTTCTCTCTTTTTTACCCCAGTCCTTTAATTCTTATCTTTATGCATCAGAGAAGTGAAGTATTTCCTATGTTAGCTGGGTTGGACTCTGGGTTGCTGTGGATGGTCAGAGAGATGCTTGGTGTGTTCTTACCACTAACAAGCACAATGATTAGAAAAGGATGCAAGTAAGTGTGGATTGAGTGTTACACTGAGACGTAATGTGCGGATGTTTCTCCATTTTCACCTAGGTTGAAATACCCTGATACACAGTCACGATGCCTTGTCTAAAATCAGATGAGCAGCACAGATCTGCACAGTAATAACATTTTAACATTTTAGAGACAATACTGTACAGTTTTTTTTCATTATTGCATTAATATGGCAAATATTACAAATGGCACATAAGTGAAGGTTGATGGACCTTTTACGTGTTCATCTCACATTCAGATCCATGAAAAGCGTGCAAAAAGGCATGTTCACTGAAGCTAAGAAAGCAGCCCACCTCCATCATTGATCACTAGAGGACAAGAGTCACACATTCTTTCTGTTTCTCTATGAGAACTTCATCCAAAGATTTCCCTCATTCTGATCATCTATTCTTCCCCCAAGCATTTTCAAGTCTAGGATGTGCCACAGAGGTTATAATAGTTTCTATTTCAACTGACATTCCTGTTAGATGAGCTGGTTTTGTATTCATACCTTTAGTTCAGATACAGCTTTAGCAACTAAACCTATTCTGTCATCTCTACCTGCTTACTTAGAAGAGAGTGAAAGATCAAAAACTGCACTTTTACTTACAGTTTTGAAGGATTTAATTGCTGTCCATTTGAGTATCAATTAATTTGTCCAGCCTGCAATAGGTGTCTGACTTTCTGGCAAGAAAAAGGTCATCAGCCATCTCTTATCCAACCCATATCACAGATAGCACGCCCTTCCCCTAAAGTGTTCAAACTTGGTTGAAAAAAAAACAACAACAAACACCTCTCATCTAATCGGGCATCTGTTAAGACTGCTGTTTACTGTAGTTGGAGAAAATTGGTTGTAAACAATCAGGGACCAGAGGTGGTCAGCAGTTCAGATTTTCATCCTAGATATGCAGAAGAATGGACAAAATTTGTATTCTGCTTGGGATGTGCATAGAACCGCTGTCACTACGCATTGCTGCTATGTGAGATGTTGTTTGAGGTTCTTAAGAGGATATGGACGTGAGGAGAAAGATTAACTATTGCTATGAAATGGCGTAGACTCTAACACAATAACTCATGCTTGCTAACACCTGGTGGATATCAGGGCTGATTGGGATTGGCATAGAGCTGAAATCACTGCAGACCAAGTAATACGGAGGTGCATGTCACAAGGATCACTTGGCCTTTATTCAGTTTTATGAGAAACATTACTTGGAATTTGTGTTTGCTTCTGAATAAAACTGAACTGTTAACATGCACAATTTTTTACATGCTGGATTGTTGTTTTCCCCTGATGATGGTTGTGAAAGTGTTAGGACATATATATCAGCCCTTTCTCCCCACAATAGAACACATGTTGTTATCACAAATACATATTACACTCTAGTCCGATTAGTAAACTCACTTTTTTAATGTGATATGATGACAAGAGGTTTGAATTTCCCAAATCTAAAACTTAAGTTTTAAATAATCCACTATTTCCTTTACTGCCATCTCCAACTCATTATGCATTGTCCTGCATTATCATCTCAGTTATAACTATGGAATACAATGCATGTGTTTAATGACATGATCTTGCTTATCTTTGGTTTGCTTTAAAGTATCAGAGAAAAAAAATGCTATATCTAACTGCACAAGGGGAAGCTAAATGTTTTACTTTAAAACAAAGGTTATCTCATTTTTGCAATCTTTTGCATTTTTTTTTTTTTTGTATATTGGATGTCATTTTGTCTGTTTTTATTCCATATGCTGTTTTCATCCTGCCCTATATTGGTTTTCTTTACATCTGAGTTCAGCACTATGTGAAGAAAATTGGCATAATTGTATTGGCGAACATTCAATTGCCATATTATCATGTCCATAAAATGAATTTCTGCTTGGATTTCTACAATAAGGAGTATTTATGACTCACTGATACTTGCTGCACTTTCTAAAAGTGTCAACAAGTGAGTATGTTTTATAGTTTGGCATTTATAAGCGTGCAATATGATTTGAAGCCAATATTTTAATCTCTTTCAAAAAAGATTTCTGTTTACTGAACTGTTCTTCACACTGTGCTAAGCTCAAAATGTAGTTCAGCATCAGATCTCATTCTGATTATTACCGCTCTAGCACAGAGGCATGCTACACAAAAATTTGGCTTTTTTGATTGTACATTTTGGTAAATAATTTCCCCAGATGTCATTGATCCTAATTTTATATCCATTTTTCTGTTGTTTTATTTCTGTTTGAATTTTTTTTTTTTTACTTGTTATTCTGAGAACTTTAGGTAAATCTGTTCTCTATATGTTGCTGTTTGTATTCATTTGTGAAAAGACACATTATATCAATAGTTCTGAATAATCGTTATATAAATTATCAACATGATCCACTGCCAGTAAAATACTAATTTGGTTTAAATTAAGGGATTTGGACAAGTCATTTCTGTCATATATATTTTTGTATTAATGTCCTGACCCAGCGCTAGGCTATGTATCAGAGTTGAAGTTTAAGCTCCTGAGTGAGGTGTTTCATGTCATGGTGTCTTGGCACTTCTTATTTCATGCCCACCCAATTTTGTCCTGTGGAGTTTTTGCTACATGTAAAGCACTATAAATATCTATGTTAGGTGGTGCACTAAATGACATTCTTTAAACCCTCGTATTTTTTAAAAAAAAGAAAGGGTGTTGCAAAAGTGATGAATGAGTTTGTTCTTTAATTTTAAGGACATACTAAAGTCAGGCTTTTTTTTTTTTTTTTTTTTTTTTTTTTTTTTTGGTTAGCAAGAGATTGCATCTTCTCCCCATGCATGACCAAGTTTTCTCCGGGTAGTCCAGTTTCCTCCCACAGTTCAAAGAAATGAACATTAGGCAAATTGGCTATTCCAAATTGGTCAAAGGTGTGAGTGAGAGTGGTTGTGTGTGTGATGGACTGGCAAACTGCCCAGGGTGTACCCCGCCTTCGCTTAGAATCGGCTGAGATAGGCTCCAGCTTCCTTGTGATACTGGTAAGATAAAGTGGTTTGACGGATGGATGGATGGATGGATGGATGGATGGATGGATGGATGGATGGATGGATGGTAGAAATTTGATTCTATTGTAAAGAAGTGTGAGTATGTATACCAAAACCTTTCAACAAAACACTAAGAGACACATGATGTGGTATTTCCAAATTGTCATTCAGCCATATTTCACTTTTTTCTCCTTCAGACCACACATACACCATATGGAACAATCCACATGGCAGCTTATCGCTGTGGTTTGAGCTACAGGTTTCCTGGTTCCAAAGCTGTGGATGAGTCTCATCTCATTGTTTCTGCCTCATCTTACAAGTGCCATGGGTTTTTTTTTTTGGAGAATGCTATACCCCCCATGCTGCCTGCTTCAAGCTTAGCTTTTCTAGCTTTATTACCTACCATGCACCAGATGTGGCTAAGCTGCTCTGCCAGACGTGCAAATCAACTCAGTGTAATTTGCCTCCAATCTCAAAACAGGAAGCATGGCCAAAAGTGAAAAGTACCATCCTTGTGACCCTTTTAGGATGCTGTATCCTAAAGCCATATTCCAACCCACAATAACCCCGCCCACAATAACACCGCCTGCTTCGAACAGCTTTAGGCAGGGAGATTTTTGCCCACAGGCTCCTAATAGACATCCTAGTACTTCATGACCAAGTCATGTGATGAGGCCTGGACAGTGCCCCACCACCAAAGAGACTTATGGATCATGTCCCAGAAGGGTAAGGCTGGAGACGTGACAGTCAAAAATATCATTTCAGTAGGTCTTGATTGCAATATTATAAATGTACAAATATGGTTTGGCTTCCACACAGCAAGTCACTTGGCTTTAATATTATTATGAACAGCTCGCTAGTCCATTGCATGGCCAACACACACACACGCACTCATACACTCACACACTCACACACTCACACAATCACACCTATGGGCAATTTGGAACAGCCAATTAGCCTAATGTGTATACCTTTGGAGTAACAGAGTACTCGTAGGAAACCCACACAGGCACGGGGAGAGCATACAAATTCCACACTGAAATGCCCTCACCAAGGCCGGACCTCAAACCCAGGAACTTCTTGTGAGGCGAACTTGCTAACCACTACGCCACCCTGCCGCCTTTTCTTGTATGCTATTACATTTGAAAAATTGTAGTATAAGCCATGTAACCTCTGGCTGGTGATGCAAAGTTTTTCTAATGGAAGGGATCTGCTTTGGTTTAGTCTCTATAAGAGAGAGATATACAGCATGGATGCTTCTCTTAAAAGAAGATCAGTGTGGTGGCACATGTGTACAAGGAACATAAGGTCACACGATATTAATCATAAAAAAACTGATTACTACCAAGTAACTACATTACTTGTATAATGTAATGACATACAGCTTCATTAATCTGCATTCTCTTGTAGCAAGCTTGTCATGCATACAGTGGTAGCCAGATGACTCTGGCGTAATCTTGTGGTTAAATTCATGATTCCTGCTCAAGGTCATATCACTTAATTTTATGAATCAGTCAACTGATCATCTAGCATCTATTAAACCAAACCTGAAGAGGCCATGGCACTCACAGACTGCCCTTCCAGGAAGTTTGTGTTACTGTAACCTTGGTATTTCTATGGTTTATTATTGTTATTATTATTATTATTATTGTTATTATTATTATTATTATTATTATTATTATTATTATTATTATTATTATTTTCAGATTCTAAAAGATTAACCATACTGCCCACAGTAATGTGTGTTGGTTCTCTGATTACCAGCAGTGGTGTTTGAAAGGAACAATGGTTTTGACCATTTGTTTTCTCTATCTTTCTCACTGTGGATTGGTGCAGTCCAAACTCTTTAGAGGTGGTTTTGTAACCTTTTCCAGCCTCATGATCATCGCTAACTCCTTTGTTTGTTCCTTAATTCACTTCCACAAACATGTTGTGAAGATCAGACTTTGATTGATGGCCTGTTCCTTAAATAAAACTCGGCACCCACTCAATAACTGATTGTCATTCCACTGATTAAAAACACCGGAGTCTTACTTTCACCTTCAACTGCTAAGCTTAAAGGTTTAGAAAAAAATCTGTTACTCACATATATAACATTTGTTTATTTTCCTCAAAAAATAATCAAACAAAGTATGATGTTTGTGTCTCAATTGTTGTGGGTTCTCTTGATTTATGACTTAAATTTGCTGATGTTTCAGATCACATTCATGCAGAAATATCGGAAATTCTAAAGGGCTCACAAACTTTCAAGCACCGCTGTGTCTAGTTTATTGATTCCTGTTCTTTTTGATATTACTGGCAGACATGATGCAGGTGATTCTCAAACCACAGGGTGAGGAAGTGTCACACTGAATATTATTTATGTGCCATTTGGAACCAATGATAACTTAGGGAAAACTTGGCAAGAAAGTTCCGTGGAAAAATGTTTATATAAGTCACGTAATGACTTTATTAAATGGACTCAGCACAAGCTCCAAGGTGTTTTCCGGGTGTTTATTTCCAAGTGTGCTCAGCTACTCTCTGAAGTAGTGCAAACACCAGCTGGGAAATGGCTTCTCATGTCTCAGAGGGTGCTTTACCCCTTCCGGGTGGTAGCTGTTGTATTACTTCATAGACTGACCATTATGCAGTGGTCAAATTTACTCAAATGTGGTTCATTTTTCAACATAGTCTCCCCTGCGGTCCACACACTGCTTCCATCACTGTTGCAGTGCGTGGATCCCCTTGGTATAGAAGCTCTCATCCTACATTTACATATTTACATTTACGGCATTTGGCAGACACCCTTATCCAGAGTGACTTATATTCATCATTTTTATACAAATGAGCAATTGAGGGTTAAGGGCCTTGCTCAAGGGCCCAACATTGGCACCTTGGTTGTATTGGGGATTGAACCTCTTACCTTCATATCAGTAATCCATCCTGATGATGAGATGGATTTCTATGAACTTTTAGCCCATCCTCGTACAGGTGAAATTTAGCTAGCTGGTGGGAAGTGGGAGAAAATAAGTGAAAAAATATAAATGCAATTTTCAGCACTGGTACACAAAGGCACAAGATTATCACACTTTTCTAAAAACTTTAATCGCATGATAAAAATGAAACATGTTACTATTTATAAGTCTGTTGAGTGGTTTCTGTCAATTACATAGAAAATTCCAAACTGCTCTGGAAAGATCTGCTGCAAATGAAGTGCAGCAACACTAATAGACCATGTTCGCAAGGGACATTACACATTTTAAATTAAATGATACACTACAGCTTATTATAGCAGTGAACAATAGCACAGTTTAAGATGTTTTTCCTGAAGAATAGAGTTGATTGCATTTAATATACATTAGGAACAGTGGAATAACTGCAGCATTTGAAGTGACATTTATGCGACAACATCTTGTTTGTTTTTTGACTTTTTTATTAATAATTCTTAAAAATATATATTTTCATGATGTGTAAAAAAAATATATATATTCTTTGAATAACTATTTTTAAATTTGCTCTGTGGGCGGCATGGTGGCGTAGTGGTTAGCACTTCCGCCTCACAGCCAGAAGGTCCTGGATTCGAAGTTCATTTCTATATGGGGTTCATATAACTTTCAACAAAGTTCTCCCTTTGTTTTCTCCAGGTACACTGGTTTCCTCCCACAGTCCAAAGACATGCACATTAGGCTAATTGGCTGTTCCAAATTGCGCCTAGGAATAGATGCCCGTGTGTGTGTGTGTGTGTGTGTGTGTGTGTGTGTGTGTGTGTGTGTGTGTGTTGGCCCTGTAATGGTCTGTCGAGCTGTTCAGGGTGTACCCCGCCTTTGCCTGGAGTCAGCTGAGATAAGCTCCAAAATGAAATGGAAAAAAAAAAGAAAATCACTCCGTTATTTCATTACATTGTTCTGTCTGTTTGCCAAGTCAGTGGAATAAATTTGTGAGTGCACAGCCAATTAGTCTAATGTGCACGTCTTTGGTCTGTGGGAGGAAACCGGACTACCCGAAGAAAACCCATGCAAGCATGGGAAGAACATGCAAACTCCACACAGAATCGCACAAGCCCAGGACGTTCTTGCTGTGAGGCAGACGTGCTAACCACTATGCTACCGTGCCGCCTAATGTTAAGCTAGCCCTTCAGAAAAGATTTTTCTCTATTTTTCCCCAGAGAAAATCTCTTATGACTATTAAGATTCAATTTTAATTAGCCTAATCTACAGAAGTATCATAACAGCACTGTGTATAATGTATCAGAACCATTTCATAGCTCTCGGGGCCAGGCTCAGGGTTGAATCTATGTTGGAATGAAAAGTTTAATGGTGTTTTTACAACACTTAATGGTATAGACCAGTGACAGATTATGACATTTAAAGCATACACTGTCAGTGGCAGTTTTTATTTATTGTTTAACTATGATAAAATCAGTGTTTTTTGCTTCGGGAGTCAACATTAGAAGCAGTTATTAAATGTTAGGCTTGCCAAATTTGTCCACCTGCATCAGTGTTCATTCTGCGCACATTACTCAGTCCTGGTGACAGTATAACAATGGAGCAAAGCTTCAGGATTATTCACTTGCAGTCCAGGCCAGATGCACATTGTGTAAAGTAATTCTCTGGCGTGCAATGGTGGAGTAACAGTGCTGTATGGTTTGCCTACCATTCAATGGGCTTGTTGCATGGTAGACAATAGCATCTCCAGCTGGGTTGTATGTTTTTGTTTTGTTGTTTTGTTTTTTCCTGGTTGTTCTGTTGTAGAAATCGTCTCTCACATTTGTGCTTGCAATGGACAGGGACTTGGATCGTAACAGGGCAGAAACCTTTTCATTTATCAATCCCTGTGTTCGTTATTTTCTGTTCCTCTTCAGCTTCTTATTTTGGGTAAGTAAAACCTCTCACCTGGTAAACACAGGCTAAGAATGTGGTTTTGTGCAGCAGCAATGTGTGCAGACAATAAGCTTTATTAACATAAGGGAATATTTTGTGTGCATGTGTGTGTGTGTGTGTGTGTGTGTGCTCTAGGTATTCATCACATTGTGGTTTACACAGTCACATTATGTGGACGTGTCTTCCATTTGGGGATTGGGATTATTATTATTAGTAGTAGTAGTAGTATTATTATTAGGGTGAGGTGAGGGTAAGGTAAGGGTTAGGCAAGAAATGGTTATGGTTATGGTTAAGTCTCCAAGAAATTAATGTAAGTCTATGTATTGTCCCCCGAAGTTATGGGAACAAGACTGTGTGTGTGTGTGTGTGTGTGTGTGTGTGTGTGTGTGTGTGTGTGTGTGTGTGTGTGTGTGTGTGTGTGTGTTTTACAATGTGCAGTTCTTATGTTTCAACCTTCACAGTCACTGATGAGCATCCTTACCTTAGAATTTACATACAATAGCAGCAGCTTTCCTGTGTACAAAAAGCATAAATTACCGAGTATCCAGCAAACTGTGGTGCTTTGTGTGCAAAAGAGAAGACACAAACAAGAAAGTCTAAACAGCCAACCCGCGACATTACTCTTCGCATTGCCAACTTCTCATCCTTGTTGTGTCTCATGTTTGGGTGCATAAGCAGTACCAGACTGCTGCTGATTTGCTAATAGAGACAGATCTGTCACTCCAAATCCACCAAAACCCATGGCATACAGTAGCTGATTGACAGTTGGCGAAGCATGCTGGTTAACTGTGTGATTGACTTCTCCAAAGCTGTGATCAGTTCTCATTTCATGAGCAACTGAGTGTCCATGTGCTTTACTACTGGACTGGAGGAATAACAGCACGACACCCTGCAGAGACCCAACTACTGAACTAGCCTGACTTGCAACCACCAAATCACACACAATCTGTTTATTTACTGCTGCCAGGCCTGAGGACACAATGTTACAACATAATCCATCAACCCTTTGTCCCAATCGCACCAGCTTACCGGCTTATTCAGCTACACAACAGTGCTTTAGGATACAAAGGAGAACAAACTCACTTCTACAAGCAAAACAGCACTGCTGGTGCTTTACTCATCACTCGTGAGCCATCTGTCTCTATCACTAGCACTCTGAGATCAACTCCATTTCATGGTTTAGAATAAATAATACATATTAATCACCTCATATAAAAATTGCTTTAAAAATTCTGTCTGAATTCATCTGTTCTTTCTGTTCCATTCAGACAACACCCAACATGGGCCTCTCATTACAAGACTATAATATAAGGATTTGAATAGCACCGAATATATGATGCATAGTGCATTGTCTATTTGAGCAGATAACTACTGCACTTATAAACAATGACATTGCTGCTGTGAATGTTGTATTAAAATGGTTTGCTATTTAGTATGCTCAGATAATCTGTAGACTACTGGAAGAATTTTAGATGACGTGCTGTATCCTAGTCACCACCGGTGCAAAAAGAGAGTTGATAAAGCTAATGGATCAGGAGTGAAGTCTCTTTCAGCTCTAATTAAAACTCTGTACACAGTCTCTATGAAACAGATTTAAAGCTCAGCTCCTGTTACGCTCAAAGAGGAGATTAATGGTCGCTTTAGCCCAGGAGAGATGAAACCACATCCAGCACCACAAAGGACTGAAGATTCACCACTGACATAATGATTTGTTTTAGAGCTGGGATGTTTCTGGGAAACAAGACTTAAGGGTTTATACCTCAGAACTTTCCCCACTCATTTTAAGCAATATAACATTCATTCTTTCTTTCTTTCTTTCTATCTATCTATCTATCTATCTATCTATCTATCTATCTATCTATCTATCTATCTATCTA
>JBCNYH010000004.1:24301138-24320512 GCA_039654325.1 Tandanus tandanus
AAACAGGGGGCAGCATCAGTTCTTTGTGCCATGGATCCCAGTAGTCAAAATCCAGCTCATCCTGCCCTTTCAAACCCCTGCATAACCTTGCTCTTCTGTACCTCAGAATTCTTGACCCGTTACTTCTTCTCTGACTCATTACAGGTCTGCTACCAATAATCTACTTGCTTTCGCATGCACCAAACTTTTCACTTTGGGATTTAGGTCCTTCAGTGCCGGGGAATTCTTTTCCTCAGTGACCAATTCATTAGACAAACCTCTCTTTATCATTGTCACTTCTTGACCACAGTAGTGCTGTTGGCTCGATATTTCGAGTTGGAAATCAGTTTCTTACTTCAGCACTTTGAGGTACTTAAAAGTCCAGAAATGCTGCAATGCAGCAGCGCACACTACTGCGTCGCATGTCAATGTTACTGCTGTGCTAAGAGTGGGCCACAATGCAAATAATACCTGGAAATGTAAGAAAATAAGTCATGGTGTTGATGACAAATAAACTATATTTTTCTCCACTATAAAATATCTCAATTTTACTGGAACAGCTTAATCCTAATTAGGGTTGCGGGGAGGTTGGCGCCCATCTCAGACAACTCTGGGCGAGGGCAGAGTACACCCTGGACAGCAGAGTACACCCTGGACAGATTTAATAAAATTAAATAGATTTTATGAATTTAGAAACAAGTCATACAGCACTTGCCTGACCTACCACTGAAATAGTTAAAATACGTAAAGAATAAACCTTTAAAAATCTTGATTTGATTTGCTTTTTATGTTCCCATATGATAAATATTAAACCAAAATACTCACGTCAGATACTGTGGAGGTGGCTGAAATGAACATTCCCCAAGACGTTGACTATTAAGCAACATCCACCTCTATGAATAATTCACCTTCAGCAAATAATTGTGAATTATTATTACTGCTTCTAATTAAACCACTACTGAATTTATTACTAGCATGAAAACTAAAAAGACTCTTGTTGATACAGTACATAATATGAGTAATAACATTTACTGATCTATATCTTTCAGGTGTTTTCTTTATGTATTGTTGCTATAGGAGTATATTCCAAAGTTCAGAAAGCAACAGGTATGACAGACTTCATATGCATTTATTTCTCATATAACTGCATGCAATTTTAAAGCAATCTACTCAGCTTTATACGCAGTGGCATCAACTGGATGTGTTTTTCACAGACCCGGTTCGAGACACATTCCTTATTGATCCGGCCATCATATTAATAGTGGTTGGTGTTGTCATGTTTTTCATCACCTACTGTGGATGCATCGGAGCACTGCGAGAAAACATTCAGCTTCTTAAAACAGTGAGAATCTGTTCAAATTACAGGACAAGGACTCATTATCCTTGACTGTGTCTCAGACTTGTGTGACTCATACCTTTCCACCTCTTCAGTTTTCTTTCAGCCTCACTGTGGTCTTCCTCACCCAACTGATAGTTGTGATCTTGGGCTTCTTTTATGCTAACCAGGTGAGAGGAAGTTTTTGTGTTTGCTTGCATGATTACCTTTTTGATATTCTATATCTAACCAATATTCTGTAATTGGCAGAAGCTTTAGTGCAAACACCAGTCCTATATCACTAATAAGCTGACATTGAGCATAGGCAATTTAATATTTATTTGTCTGATCATGTGTATATAATCCACTTTAGAAAAGCTGATCCCATAGAAACCATATCATTCTTTATTCTCCCACTTAAAGCACAACACTGCAGGGTTTTGCACTACTGAACCTGATCAACGTGGACTGATTTTCCACTCAATCAGAGGACTTAGAGTCCATTTTAGTGTGAAGGAAGCAATCTTAAGAAAAAATGGAGTAATCTGCGGGAGGCGAGTGTTCATTATAATGCTAAAGCATGTTAGTACACCCGTCATACCATATTAGCCCTCCTGCTAGAACACACAGGCATGCCTCCAGGACCCATGTTTCCCCTATGACATTTGCATACTAACCAATATAAATGCAGGCAAATCTGCTGAAATGTAAAGTGTGTATCCTTGACATTTTAGACACGAGATACACTGGGAAAGTTTGTGAAGAAAGCCATTGTGCATTACCGTGACGATCTGGACCTTCAGAATCTCATGGATTACATTCAGCAAGAGGTACATCTGTAAATGTCTGATTTCTATTTCTAAGAGTCATACAGCAGCTGGTGGAATTTGCTCTTGGTACTGTTCCAACACTCAACATTACTAAAGGAATACAATACCATACAACACAATTGAATACAGTGTAGAGCATTACAGGTTTTATAGTGCAGTGCGCACAGTCAAAATTGCACACACAGACAGCAGATGGACTCAGCAACAGGCAGCAGAAGGTAGCGCAGGGTATAAGTGGAGTTATTGGATGGAATATGTGTTTGTGCAGCAGTGGGAAGGAAACTGTTTTAATACCGGAATTTTTATTTTTATTTATTTATTTATTTTTTGCTTGACAGAAGACTCCATGTGTGCGGTTTTCATTTTATATCTTGGTGGGTGACTAAATATCCGCTTTAAAGATATGAATATGGGTCATTCTTTGAAACTGGTACCATAAAGTGTGACATTCACAATTCCCAAATTTCAATGTAGTCCAGCTTATTTCCCTCTATGTTGACCATACATTCATGAACCATTGTTACAAAGATAGTAGGAGGACTACTACATGCACATAAATGTACTTTTTTTAGTAACAAATAGGAATAAATCTGTATGGAACACCAAATTCATATTCAAATTCATTTACATATGGACATGAAATTCATACCATTTGTTTTTGGATAAATTATTAGTGTTATTGAATAAATTAATTACCGCTTGACTATGTGTGAAATAAATACACTTCAGGAGGAACTCAATTGTACAGTGAATGTCGTAACATGAAACCTCACCCGTCACAGGAAAAATGGGTCGGTTCCATATGTAACTGGCATGGACAGCATTGGTTACGCACGGAACTGTAAACTGATGTGCGATTCTCAGCTCACAGAGTAATAAAAACATAGGAATTTCTACTTTGGATATAAATTTTAATGCAAGCCTATTTGCACTTTCAGTTGATACTTCAGTGATAGCATGGAATGAAACAAGTAACAAAAAAGGTTGTCCCCACATTACAACACGTTTTTTGTTTTTTTTCACTGGATGTATCCAAATTATTTTGTCTGACATGTTGTATGTGTCCATGTGGTATGTTTTGGGCAGGGATTGCTTTGTAAATTCTTTATAGATCTTGGAAAATATTAGGTCAAAATGGGAATCATTAAATTTGACCCAGTTTCTGATAATGACCCATATCTAATAGTTTTGGTCATGAGGACACTGGCTGAAGCCCATTAGTAAAACTTGCAAACAAAACAAAATAAACTTTAATTTTCATTTCATTTTCTGAACCACTTAATCCTTAAAATTAGGGTCGCGGGGAGGCTGGCACCCATCTCAGCCAACTCCGGGCGAGGGCAAAGTACACCCTGGACAGCTCGCCAGGCCATCGCAGCTGCATAACTTTATTTAGCATTAATGTAATTAATAATTTTGCTATATTAGGTCCTCACAAGGATAATAATACAAAGATTTTCACATTTCTGTTCAGATAAAATTATTATTATTGATAAATTCTATAGTTTCTGTAACAGCACTGACAGTTCCTTGAAAAGATATACTTTTCAAAAAGTTACGTCTGGCTTCTTCATTATTTCATGAAAAATTAAGGAGATAAAAGATAATCATCATTCATTTATTTTCTAAGCCACTTAATCCTAATTAGGGTCACGGGGAGGCTGGCACCCATTTCAGACAACTCTGGGCAACGGTTGGGTACACCCTGGACAGCTCACCAGACCATCGCAGGGCCAACACACACACAACCACTCACTCACAGCACAACCCAGGCTTTCTTGCTGTGAGGCAGACGTGCTGAGATAAAAGACCTAGAATTAATTTCAAGTGTTGAATTTACATTTGGCAGTTGTTTATGTCAATGCAAGAAAAAAAAAAACAACAACAAAAACAAGCCTATCAGAGAGATAGCAGAAACATTAGAAATGACCAATTCAACATTCGGACACATTCTTAAAAGAAGGAATTCACTGCTAAGCTCAGCAACAACTAAAGACCTGGCAAACAATAGAAGTCTACTAAATTGGATGTTTATAGTATTCTTTCCTTGGGGGAAAAAAACCCATTCAGAACATCCAGTAAAGTAAATGACTGGATGTAGGCGTTATGATAGGCTTATGAAAGTTTAGTTCAAGCCAAGTTACCTCTTAAAGAGGTAAGCCTACAGAGGGAGGTTATCTCAAGATGCAAACCACAGGTAACACTCAAGAACAGAAAGGCCAGATTGGCCTTTTCTAGAACACCTGCCACATTCTGGAACCTGGTCCTTTAGACAGTTGAAACCAATATAAATTTGTACCAGGATGATGAAAAGAGACAAGTATAGAGGTATAGAGAAGAAAAGTAGAGCATCATGATCTAAAGCATACCACATCATCTGTCAAACATGGCGGACATGGGCATGTATGGCTGCCGATGGAACTGGGTCACTGGTCTTTATGATTGATGAAGTGGCTGCTGACAATAAAAGCAGGATATATTCTGAAGTGTATAGAGCTATAGTTTTTGTTCAGATTCAGTCAAATGGTGCAAAACTGATAGGAGTACACTTCACATTTAAAACAGATAATGAGCTAAAACACAGCAAAAGCAGCTCAAGAGCTTTTTAAAAATGACTCAGTCAATTCAGCTCAGCATGCTTTTTACTTACTGAAGACAAAACTGAAGGTGTGAAGACCCACAAACAAGCAACAACTGATGGTGGTTACAGTAAAAGCCTGCATCCTCGTATTAAATATTATGCATATATTCATAATTATGATAGTTTGTTTCATTACTTTTGAGCAATGGTTACACTATGTGTAAAAATGGCTGTAATTCCTAAAAGGTAAATGCAGTACTAATCCCTTAAATTAAAGCTGAATGTCTGTATTTCAGTCATGACTAGACTCTTCTTCATTTTAAACATATTGTGGTGGTATACACAGACAACTTTACAAAAATCGTGACACTGTCCAAACACTTATGAAACTGGCTCTTCATAATCATGTACTTATTTTTTTTTTTTTAGAGTGATGGGTCTGTTAAAGATACACAACATTGCAATACTCTATCTAATTATAATATTCATATAAATTCTTACCCTGTCCAACCTCCCAGTTCAGATGCTGTGGCTGGAACAACTATACTGACTGGTCCTGGAACATCTACTTTAACTGCAGTCAGAGAAACCCAAGCAAGGAGAGATGTGCAGTTCCCTTCTCTTGTTGCACCGCAGTACCTAGAGAGGTGAGTGCTAAGTGTTTCTGCTATGCACCTCATATGTAAGTCAGCAATTATTGAACTGTTCAAGAGACTTGCTGGGTGCAAACAATTACCATCTGCAGTGCAGACAGATGAGCTTTGTTATACTGCACTGCGAAGGGCCTGTCATAACATATAACATGCCCCAATAACATTTAGACAATGATAAATCTAATGCAACGTACCCTATAATCATGGTGGGCTATTTCTAGAAAATGCTGATGT
This sequence comes from Tandanus tandanus, assembly GCA_039654325.1. Classification (NCBI taxonomy): domain Eukaryota; kingdom Metazoa; phylum Chordata; class Actinopteri; order Siluriformes; family Plotosidae; genus Tandanus; species Tandanus tandanus. Next base: position 24,306,731 of record JBCNYH010000004.1, read on the forward strand.
CAAAGCCTAATGTCAGTGGAGGGGATTATGTATTACTATAAAGTCAAGGAGCAAATTGTAGGAGTTGATGTTGAGGCATTACTGCCACCTGCTGTTCTTATATAGAAATGGGGAGGGAAAAACTAAAAACAGGCTGGGTAACTTGGGGAAAGCACAATATTTTGATAGTGCAACCTTTCTTTTCATGTTTTTTTCAGACTGTGATCAACACCATGTGTGGTTTTGGGGTTCAAACTCAAAAGTACTTGGAGGCTGCAGAGTCTATTTACACAGACGGATGTGCAGACAGAGCAGTGACATGGATTGAATCTCATCTGCTTTTAGTCGGAACGCTGGCATTGGGTCTGGCTCTACCACAGGTAGCAAATACATTCATAATATTAACCAATACGTAATATGTACACTCGGTTGATAATATGGTTTTCCTATGTAGTACACTTTGCTGCTTTATTCTAAAACAGTGGTGCCCAACCCTGTTCCTGGAGACCTACCTCCCTTCAGTCTTTCCCTTCAACCATAATCATGTACACCTGACTATTTAATTATTTAATCAGGACTTATGACTTTTAAATAAAAAAAAAAAAGTGATGATCAGATCTGGGGCGGCATGGTGGCATAGTGGTTAGCACATCCGCCTCACAGCAAGGTCCTGGGTTTGAGTTCCAGGCTTGGCGAGGGTGTTTCTGTGTGGAGTTTGCATGCTCTCACCGTGCTTGCATGGGTTTCCTCCAGGTACTCCGGTTTCCTCTCACACTCCAAAGACATCCACATTAGGCTAATTGGAGGTTCCAGATTGCCCCTAGCAGTGAGTGGGAGTGGTTGTGTGTGTGGTGTCTTGCGATGAGCTGCCAAGGGTTCAGGGTGTACCCCGCCTTCGCCCGTTGTTGGCTGAGATAGGCACCAGTCTCCATGCAACCCTATTAGGATTAGGCAGTTTGGCAAGTGAGTGAGCGAGTGATTAGATCTGTCTGGTGGGCAGCATTATGGTGGGAGCGAAAGTCTTCAGGGAGGTAGATCTCCAGGAACAGCACTGGGCACCTATGTCCTTAAAGCAATACAAAACTGTTGTAAATATTTTTGTTTACCAGTGATCAATCCTCTACAACGTCAAGACCACATTAGGCCATTAAGGTCATCTCTCTGTGTTAATTGTGCCCCTCTGCAATTATGTTCTTGAAAACGAAGGTACAAAAGACGTGTCCTTGAGTATGTACCTAAAAGTCTTTTTTTTCTTTTTAGTGAAGATACAAAGCGCTCAATTGAGCATGTTTGTTGATTCAGTGGCAGCACAGAAAAACAGGAGGTCATATTGATTTGTGCACGTCTCACTTCAGCTATTAAAAAAAAAGGAACTAAATCGATAAAGCATTGCTTCAAATTATTTGTACTCCACTAAACATTTGCTGTTTCATTTAAGGTATATAGGAAGAATAAATCTGAACAGTTGGATCTCCCAAAGTGCATTGTATTGAGCCACATTTTCTTACATACACCCTCTCCTCTGGGGTTTATCTCAACAATTTGGTAAAGACATGCTCCACTGATAGCAGCATTTTGAAAATCCAAACAATTGGCTGGAATTTAATTTTTTCTAATGATTCTGAAGGGAAATAATGAGCAAAATGTAAACAGAATAATATATCTTTTTTTTTTCATTCCAGGACCACTTTATCCTTTTATTAGGGTTGCAAGAAGGCTGGAACCTAATCCAGCCAACTCTGGCCGAAGGCAGTGCACACCCTAAACAGCTCGCCAGACAATCAGAGAGATACACACCCATTCACATTCACACTCACACTTCGGGACAATTGAGAAAATCCAATAAGCTTAATGTGCATGTCTTTGGACTGTGGGAAGAACCAGATAACCTGGATGAAATCCACACAAGCATAGGGAGAACGTGCAAACGAAACCTTGCCAGTCATGGGACTTGAACCCAGGACCTTCTTGCTGTGAGGTGGAAGTGCTAACTACTATGCCACCATGCCACCCTGTCCATCATACGTTTTAGTTAATTTACATTTCATCTCATTTATACAACTGAGCAGTTCAGGGTTAAGGCCCTTGGTCAAGGGCCCAACAGTGGCAGTTTAGTGGTACTGGGGCTTGAACCCCCAACCTTCCAGTCAGTAACGCAGAGCCTTAACCACTAAGCCACCACGGCCACTGTTAAAATTACTGTAAATCTCAATATTATAGATTGGTTAAATTTCACTAACCTGGCTGCCTTCTGTCGAAAATTCCTACTATTGGAGACCTGCTGCAATACAGTTTACATCTAAGGGTGGTTGAATTCAGATTCAAAGGGACCAAATCAAACATTTGCCCCTGTGCAAAAAGCAATGTCCAAAGATGAATGTGGGAGAACTTGAGTAACTCAATCCTCTAATATCAATACTACTGAACAATTCTGGGATGAACTGGTGCAGTAATTTGTCCTGACTTGAGCTCTTGTGGCTGAATCAGCTAGCTGTCATGGTCAGATGTCGACAAGCATATAGTATACATCATGTATGTCTACTCTTGTTTTGTACACTGCACTATACATTACAACCACAAGGGAAACAAATATTAAATATCCAGTCTATACATAATTAATAAGTCTTTAAACTCCCTCCTGACCTGGTCCTTGTGCTTCTCATTGCAGATTGCAGGTATTGTGCTGTCTCAGATGCTTGTTTCTCAGATCCAGAATGAGATTAATTCATTGCTATAGAGTTCACAGAAGAGAAGACTCATCCCCTGGCTGTGTTATTGCAGTAGCAGTACATAAATAAATTAACTATTGTATTTATTCTTTATTTATGCAGTTTTAACCAATCTTGATTTTGCCAATATTTTAGATTCTGATTTATCTGCTGACAATTTATTATAAATGCAAAGCTAAAACTGTTTAAAACAAACAGTGTATTTTATCTTTATTATGTTTTTAATGACAAATCCGGTACAACCATCAGCTCCACTTGTATATTTAAAGAGTAATTCTTTTAAACTGGTTGTTGATTGCATTAACTTTATATTATCTCATATTATAGGTTGATGAAATTCAAAGTGAAAAGTTTTGGAGCATTCATATAAGCAATTCTGTCTCATTTTATCAATTTGGTCAAATCGTTTAAGTTCTAGAAAATGTGTTCCAGTAACATATTACTTTTTTCATTGGAACAACCCTGATGTATTGTGTCTGAAAAATGTAACTGAAAAAGGGCAAAATTCTGAATGACAAATTAGGCACTTAAAGCATCTATAAGCTTATTAGGTTCACTCTCTGAGTGCACCTGCCTTTAATAAAGTATTTGTTTAAAATTCCATTAGGATCTGAGCGTGAGCAGTTAATAAGTTCCATAAAGATTTTGTTTTCATTTATGTAATTGCTCTTCTGTATCATACTGTTTGGTCTATGGTCGTAATAATGATTACGCAAGGACTAAAACTTGGAACAGACTGTTATTGGAAAATAATAAACTTTGGGATGGCAATAAGACTGCTCCAATGTTGGTTATTTTCCAGTGATAGCACAAAGAAATTTACTCTTCTTATACCACAGCAATTTGCCAACCTGTACAGTTTTGTAATTAAAGAGTGACATCATACTGTTCATTATATTTGTTGATCATTACTTTTACCATTGGAATATCCAAGAAACAAGCTATGTAGTTCCTGTTATTACTTAAAGTACAAATTTAACAGTCACTCCCTAACAAGGCTCACTATTTCTTTTAAGCTTGTTAAGACCAACAAACAACAACAACAACCAAAAAAAACACTTGCCATGTTATTGGGATCACATAAGTGGAAACTTCTTTCAAAAATATTATGTAAACATCTCACAAAAAATTTTACCAAATCAATGAATGTATGATTAAAAAGAAACTTATGTGCGGTGTCCAACATAAAATTTCATCTATTGGCTTTTACTAGTAAAATATTTCTAAATAAGTACAAGTGCATGATTATAAACCTGCGATCAGCTCTGTGTGCAATAAAAAAAGAATGCTCCGGTGAATAAATCATACTCAAATGTTTAAGGCACATGATTGTGCAGTGGTTAGTGTGAATGGTAATAGCTGAATTAATAATTCTGTACTCAGAAGTTAAATGTGTAGAGAGTAGGCTCTCTGGATGAGTCGGTCAGTGAGAGGGGAGTTCTGTCTCGCTGCATCTCTTTCAACCAACAGGCACCTGGAAAATTAGATTCAGATAAATACCCGGATTGTGCGCCGCAGAATACCTCATTATGCTTAAAGTAAGTGTGAGGAAACTATTTTGCAGATAATCAGCTTGTAAGCTATGTATTACCTGGCAAATCTTTGATTGTGTTTGTCTTGGGACTTCATTGCAGCATGGATAAGTAGCTGGTTGAAAATGTCCCGCTTTAAAAAGAACGAAAGAAAAAAGTAAATGATTTCCGAGTAATTGTAACATATACCAATGCATTTTAACCAGATTTACAATGTTTGGTATGGGATACTAATTTAAGAAACCCCAGGTTTTCTGGGCCTGACCTGTGCATCACTGCCCCCTATCTGTGCAAAGTGGTATCTTAATGGTTTAAGCAGCTCCACTGTCTTGCTATAGTTTCCTTCATCATATTCCACCATGGCTTGGCACATGGGTAACCCAATAGTGATAGCAAGCTGGTGCTGATGGTTTTCCTCAGGCTGTCTGTGAAGAGATGAGACAAAGCATCAGACCACAGTAAAAAAAAAAAACTTGTAATAATAATAATAATAATAATAATAATAATAATAACACCACATACATGGTAATTTCCAAAATTAAACTAAAATCGGCATCATTAAAACAATTCCAGTTAAAAAAAAATAAAATTTGACGGAAGCCTTTGTGACATACAGAGACTTGGTGACTTTTGTCTTCTATCAAGTTTCTTCCAAAAGTGGCTGAGCTTGTGTAACTTTTGAAAAAATTCAGGCCAATGTCATTGAAGAGAGGAGGATCATGTGAAACTTTTGCTCCCTAGAGAAATAAAACTAGTCTTGAACAGATGCTGTGCTCTGTGAGGACGCCTTCACCTCACATTACATTATAAAACACGCCACTCTAACAATTCACTCTTCCTGAGCCTTCTGTTCACTTTCTTGTTCTTTATCCACTAAAAAAAATCATTAAAGATGCTGACCATGGAACCAGTGTCAGGGTAAATTTTAATCCGGGAGCAGTTACGCAACCTGCAGAGACACTCATAACTCTCACCCAGTGGGTGGGTTCTCTATATAATCCCACAAACCGCCACACTTTACTGGCATAAAGGTGAAAAGCAGCTCACTTTGCCAGCTCTCGTAGACTCTTCAGCAATCGCTGTGTGACACTTGATTCCTTGCAGCCCAAAGACACCATAAGGAAGTGCAGGTCATTAAAGAGAAGAGTATGATCTTCAGAGTGGGGCTCAGTCACCTGCAACAGCTCTTGGTAACGTTCCTTCACATTCACGCCTGCAGAGAGATTACACACGTGACCATGTAATGACAAACACGTTACCAATCCGAGATTTTTTGCCATCAACAACATCTTAAATATATTGGACATATATGCAGGCTTGAGATCTGTGCATTGCAAAAGCAAGTATTGTTTGATGTTAGAATGTTAAAGAAATATGGAACTATGTTGAAAAGGTATTGGGAATCGACACACATCAAACAAGAAAACTTATGATAGACAAAAAAGTCGCCTTTATGCGACTTATGGATAAAAGGTTATCCCATCAGGAACGCCCCTCAGCCAGTGATGTACCTTGCGGGAAACATGATGATGATGATGTGATCACATTTCTACTTTCAATTTCTTCACAAAAAAAGGGATTTTGGGCATATGATCATACCTGAAGCCATAATCAACTTTACTGACAGCATGTACAGGCTACTCCACACACCTTAGGAGAAGAAAAGCCAAACAATTATAACGCGCATCCTACACAATGACTCGTATGGATTTCTGACAAGTTTTGAGGGAGCGTGTAATTGGCATGCTGACTGCAGGAATGTCCACCAGAGCTGTTGCCCGTGAATTGAATGTTCATTTCTCTACCATAAGCCGTCTCCAAAGGCGTTTCAGAGAATTTGGATGTACATCCAACCAGCCTCACAACCGCAGACCACGTGTAAGCCTAATGTGCATGTTTTTGGACTGTGGGAGGAAACCGGAGAACCCAGAGGAAGCCCACCTCAGCCTGGGACCTTCTTGCTGTGAGGCAGACGTGCTAACCACTGCACCACTGTGCCACCCTGCTTCCAATTCTGCCTAATACACTTTCTCCGTAATACAGCCCATTCATTAAAAGGTGTCACTGTAATGGGATAATCAATATTATTTACTTCACATCATAGCCACGGGGCAGTGGTGGCCTGGTGGTAGGGTGCTGGATTAGAGGCATGTAAAAGAACCATCGATGACTTTCGTCAAGAGTAGGCTGCATTGCCGTCAGCGTGTTTCTGCCCTGCGATGGCCTGGCGAACTGTCCAGGGTGTACTCTGCCCTCGCCCAGAGTCAGAAAATGAATGAATGAATGAACGAACATCACAGCCACATTGTAATGGCTAAATGACAGGGTCTATTCATCTCCAAAGAGGCAGGTCTTGTGGGGTGTTCCTGGTATGCAGTGGCAAGAATCTACTCTAATGATTGTCCAATGAAGGACAACCAGAGAACTGGAAGGAGTATTATGGATGCTCAAGGCCCATTGATGCATGTTGGGAGTGAAGAATGTCTGGTCTGATGTACGGTTTCACAGAGAAGCTACTGTAGTGCAAACTGCTGAAACTATTAATGCTGGCTATGATAGAAAGATGTCAGAACAGACAGAGTGTATTGCAGCTTGCTGTGTATGGGACTGCCTAGGCACAGATTAGTCAGGTGGTGCTAATGTTATGGCTGATCAGTATATATAGTCTGCAATACACGATATCGTACATTCACACTATGTTTCCATGAGAGATAGACGTATTTAAGCATTTTTAGTATTTAGATGATGTCTCACCCTCCATTTCCAGTCTGTAGAGCATTGAACAGGCATCCACTGCGTCCAGCATGGCTCCTGATTTTACACAGCGGTGAAACAGCTGAAATGTTCAAGAGACTAATGAATTATACCACATGGACTGTATTTTAAAGATGTTATACAGTAGAGCTGTAAAATACTATGAAAGTATTTAGTGGTGCCAATATGCATGAAATGAAAGGGTATAAACAGGGTCATTCATTCTCATAGTTTCTACTCTCACAATAAGGCCCAAGTGATAAAATCATTCAAACTTTAATTTCTTCTAGCCTTTTAACATACTCTATGAAACACACTTTTGCTATTACAAGTCCCTTGGCTGCACACACTCATAACTTGTGATAACATAAGTGCTCTTAACAGTACATACACATCCATGAGCAATTTTAAAACCACTAACCTGCTCATCAAAGATTTTTAATGCTGCTTCATATTCTCCCTGAAGGACAAAAAAAACCATTAAAATCAATCATTTAAAACTGCATACTGCAAACTGTATAGTGCAAATAAAAAATTCATTAACTTTAACATGTACAAAGTGGGGCTGGATGGTGGCGCAGTGTGTGGAGTTTGCATGTTCTCCCCGTGCATGTGTGGGTTTCCTCCGGGTATTCCAATTTCCCATCAGTAGGCTGATTGGTGGTTCCAAATTGGCCTGAGGTGTGAGTGAGTGTGAATGGCTGTATGTGTGTTGGCCCTGCAATGGACTGGCGAGCTGCCCAGGGTGTACCTCGCCTTTGCCCAGAGTCGGCTGAGATGGGCGGCAGCCTCTTCGCGACCCTGATTAGGGTTAAGTGACTTAGATGAGTGAATGAGCTTTAACATGTTCAAAGTGTTCATTTGATACAAGCATGCTAGCCTGAGAAAACATGAAAAGATTTAGACATTTTCTACAAAATACTGTATATAATCATCCTGAAAACCACAGACATCCACAAAATTAAATATTTCATTACGCAGATCTCAATTGTATGTAACGTTATAGCATTTTAAAATGTGCTTTCTCTCAAAACTAAAGGGTTGAAAAACTGTCATTTAAATTTCTCATCACATAACCTAATCTATATGTAGGAAGAAAAAAATCACGATGCCAAATTTTAAAGAAATATACATTAACCGTGTTTATAATAATAAAAAGGATACTTAGCTATCAACTCACTCATTTGCTGAACCGCTTAATCATATTAGGGTCTCAGGGAGGCTGGAGCCCATCTCACTCGACCCAGGACGAGGGCAAAGTACACCCTGAACAACCCACCAGACCACTGCAGTGCAGCACACACCCAACCATACGTCCTCACACCAAGGGGCAATTTGGAACAGCCACTTAGCCTAATGTGCATGTCTTTGGACTGTGGGAGGAAACCGGCATACCCGGAGGAAACCCATGTAAGCACAGGGAGAACAAGCAAACTCCACACAGAAACGCCCACGCCGAGCCCGGGACATGAACCCAGGACCTTCTTGCTGTGACGCTTACATGCTACCCACTGCACCAACATACCGCCTATCAAGATATTAGATGATGATGATATACTGTATTAATCCTGCTAGGGGGATTCAGCTCTGCATTTAACCCATCCAATTAATCATCTAATTAAGCCAGCTCCTTATTAGAAATAAGATTTAGGTTTAAATAAATAATACAGCATGTTTTCTGTGCAACACCAGTTGGGAAGCATGTGTATTAACAGTATTTTGCCTATTTGTGCAGGAATTGAATTCACTGAATCAAAACTGCTGGCATCTCCACAAATGTTATTTCCCACACTCAAAGAGGACTTAATCTATATGTGGTATCATAAATACAGAAACAATTCATTACATATACTGTAGATGGTCTTCAATATGCGTCATAGTCCGGAAACCAAAGAAAAGGTACTGCGCCGGCGCCATGCTGGCGACCCTGTGGAGGCTGTGTATGCGAGAGGAGAAGACACGCCGAGTAATTGTGCTGTAGTAGGTTGCTCTGACCGTGTGGACAAGAGGTTTTTTCAAGTACCGGCAATTCTCAAAAAACCAGGGCGCGAATGCAGAACTGTCCAGAAAAAGGCAAGTTAAATGGTTCAGTAACATATCCAGAGTGGATTTGGATGTAAACAAGGATTGGATCCATGTTTGCAGTTACCATTTTATAACCGGTAAGTGCACATGTGAAGCTCTTTTTTTTGTGCTGTCTTGTTTAAATTCATAAGAAAGACACTCAGTATAAATAATTATATCACGAGTGTTTGTGGAAGTAGCCAGTGTGAGTGAAGATGAATGCTTTCATTATGAATGCTTACCTTTTCAATGTGATAAAGCGCCCAGTGCCAGTAGTTATGACATGCCAGCATGTCACAGACCTTCAGAATGAAAGATACCAGTGTTTAATAGAAAGTGAATAAGATTTTGTAATGTCAGTTGTATTGCTTTAGTACACAATGATAAATACAGACCGCCCAGTCTTTCTCAGTGGAGGCCATGAACTTCAGCCCTTTCTCTATTTCTGCCTTCATTTCATGGACATGTGCTACAGAGTGAGTAGACCAACCATCCTCAGGAGTTAAAGCAAGACCCTGGGAATATGCCATTGCAAAAAATATAGCTCAGAAATGTGGACTTAAATAATGCAAATTACAGAATAGATAAATATATTTAACTTTTAAATCTTCTAAAATTAAACAGTATAAGATGTATAATTCTGAAATTTCGGCTTCTCTGGTAGAAAAGTGTTATTGCAGTCTACTTAAAGCAAACTGTTGCTTGTCCTGCACTCTTCTTCCACTGCACAGACTGATCTCACAGCTATGGGTGCACACATTATAAATTCCAGACTGTGTCCTAAACCACAGCATAGAAACTGGTGTAATTTCTTCTCCAGCTTGAAGAAAGGATTAAAAAAAACCCACACACATCACACAAGCAGAAGGCTCAAACTACTCATCCTCACCCAATGAAACGGAAATACAAAAATATGGAAATTCACCAACACATCCCATTAGTCACTACTGGCTATCATGAGCTCAACAATTTCTCAACAGGGTAATGATACAAACTCCACAACAAGAATACATTTGATATAATCTATAATTCACTAACTTCAAGCCAAATTAGGAAATAATCAAATGCCTTAGCTCTTCAGGAAAAAAAGCTCCATCATTCTTGGTTATCTTTTCTTCTTTTAGTGTAGTATCGGATTCGTACACCAACTCACCCCCGTTTCTTTACAATCTCATTCTCTCTCATGTATTCTCGCCTGATCCTGCCATTCATACTTCTTTTTTCCTGGTGTTGGCATGTGACGACATTTAATGTACTTGAGCCGGAATATTACATTTACTACAATGGTCCCATCAATTTTAAATATGCCAGACACTGACACAGAGCTGACTGAGTCTATTACAGGATTGTCAGGGTGACCCAGCCAAACAATAACATCATTTAATACAGGATTTTTCTCTACCCTAACTAAATCTTTTTTTTTTTTTAAACAAATCATATTTTACAAGGTATGGCTCGAGACGAGTGTAAGCTGGTCATACAGCAAATTACTGATTGATTAAAAATGTATTACAGAACGTTTTGATGGTTGCAAAAAACAACAAAAAAACAACAACAGAAGATTACCTCCTTTGCCACTTTTTCAGCTTGGTCATAGCAACGAGTTTCCAGAAGTCCAAATGAATACAGACCTTTCAGATAGCTAAAGATAAACACAGGAGGGCCTTCATTAAGCATCGAGACTGAGAAACACACAGGTATGAATGGTAAATGTGATGGCCAAAATTATGTCGACACCTCACTATCGCACCCACATATGAGCCTATCCCAAATTCTTGGCAAAACATGTGGAGCAAACACAGTTATCTAGAAGATCTTGGTGAAGCATTAAGAAGTTGCCTTAACTGGAACTAAAGAGCCGTAAACATATTCCAGCATGACAGACTCCGTTGGTTTAGAAGAACTTGCGTTGCCTGCAAAGAACCATAATCAGACGTTCTCATCCAAAAGTCAACACCGCTGCCTGAGCTCACTAATGGATTTATGGCTGAATAAGCACAAAATCTGATAGAAAAAAAATAATTAAAAAAGAAATCTGATAAAAAAAAAAAATTTGATAAAAAAAAAAAAATACTTGAGTAAAAATTTTATAACAGCAAAACCACAGACTAAATTCATAAATTTTTAACGGGATGTTCAACAAGCACATATGACTATGGCTGGCCAGGTGTCTACATACTTTTGGCATTATAGAGTGTTTAGTGTTTGGAGGCTGTGTAGGGTGTGTGCGACCTGTAGAGAGGCATGTGTGGTTTCCAGTGGGGAAGGACCCGGGCCACAGAATCTCTCATCTGAGTCTGCTCACCCAGATAGAAGAAGCCATCATGGGAAAACTTCAGAGCGAGCATGTCTGTAGGGTACTCCACTAGAATATCCTCCCACACATCACAAGCCTTGGCCATGGCTCTAAAAAAAAAACAATCCACAACCTTTTTTTAGGCTGTAATTTTTTGTTGTTTAAAGTGCTTTCATATAAGTGAGTGGCATGTAAGTAATATAAGTAAGTAATGTAAGGAATAGCACTTAGACATACAAATGTTATTAGTCTCACACAAATGTGCATGCTTTGTACAACTGTGCATGGTAGAAAACAAAAATGAAAAAGTGAGAACAAATATTAAAATAAAATAGGGAATAAGAATGAAATAGATTATGATAAAAGAGATTTTTTTTTTTAAAGAATACCTGTACATATACAGCTATGGAAAAAAATATGGGACCACTTTTAATGAGGGTTACCCTTAAAGGTGGTCTAATTTTTTCCCCCTATTGCTAGTATATACACACTAACACACAAGTATATATAGATAAGAATGTGCAATATCATCGTAACGAATGTAGGAGGTAGATATAATAACAACAACATGAGCAATCATAATAGCAGAAATAATAAGCAATTATTAAATGGAGCAAATTATGGTGTAGAGAAGTATTCAGTCAAGGGGTTATTATCTGCCGGGGCCAAAGGCCAGGACAGAATTATTCTCTATCATAAGAATGCCGAATTTCATAATTGTTTTATTGTTCATTCAAAATCTTTTCAGTGTAGACAGTCATGTTACTGTGTTGCACATTCCAGTCGGGCAATAATAATTCAATTATCCCATGACAATGATGCAATAATTCAGTTATCCCATGGCAAAGATGCAATACCAAGAATTATTTGATGTGTCCACCAATCAGAAACGAGAAACTCTCTTGCATTAATAATTATTATTGTTATGTGTTCCAGCTAGACAATGGTTGCACTTAAATGCACATGAGAATCTGACTGTTTTCCTTGTCTGACATGACATAATTTGACTGCAGACATATATAGCTTCTGTTATATATAAAAATCAATAAACTTTCTTCAACCATACTGGTATTTTAAACAATCAAACAGAGATAGCCTTAGATGACTTGTGTAGCAGATCTTATGGCACTTAGACTATTTTCTTTGTTAAGCTGAGAGGGAACAATCTGCCTAAAGTTACTACTGAATGACTGGTAGCTTTTTAAACTTTCTGCAGATGATGAAATGTTATATAATTCTTATATGCGACATAATATCCCAGAGCAGAGTTTGCACAGCAAGTGAATGATCTAGATTCACCCTTTTGAGAAGAGCTCGATAGCTTTGACATGTTGTTTTTCTCGGGCGGTGAGGTCCTGGCAGCTGGCCAGATCCAGAGTCTTCCTCACAGCACTGGCCAACTTTTGGTCCCGCAGCACTGAACTGGCCGTACTCACCAACTGCAGTCCTGTGCTGATCACATGACCCATCACTGCAGCAAAGTGAGTGTAAAGAGTTCAAATTAATGTGAACATATTAATTGTGTGAGTATAATGATGTACTATAAATTACAAACAGGAGAAACATAATATTCACCTATACTGTATTTTCCTGTTCAAAAGGTAAAAGATTTATGGCAGTATATGTACTGTGATTAGCACAGTGATTCCTCGCACATACTATAGTCTCTATTTCACATACCAAAGTCTGGGTCAGCTGCCTGGACTGCTTCGATACACCCCTCTATTCCGCCAACGGCCTCATTGTTACGCCATGTTACATACTGAACACAGGAAATGACATTAGATAGCTTTTGAGAATCTGAGCAAGTATAATTTACTGCTTCTTAAACCAGGTCCCACAGTACTCCTGCTTTTCTAAATTAGTGTATTCCCAAGGCATGCTGGTTAAGTAGCCGATGGGAGGGTGCGATTTTTTTATGGCAGGTTATGGTACTTAAATATACAAGGCACTAGAACTTCATTGTCTTAATTAAACCTTTTCAAAGTGACTACAATAGCCTAGTGCACACACTTAGGACACAATATAAAGAAATATCAGTTATAGCATCAAGTCATTTTTGTTTGCTCTTTTTCAACATCCCAAGTAACAACAACAAAATAGGAATCAAAAAAACTTTATTGATCCCAGAGGAAACAGGGTCAGTAGTGCCTCTGCAAACATGGCCATGATCATACCAGACTCCCAGGAGCTTGTCATGATGAATAATTATTATATTAAAGATAAAGATAAAGGTAAAGAGATCTTTATTTTCAACTGTTGCATGAACAATGAAATCAGTTTAGCAGCTCTCAACTTAGCAGCAGTTATAGAAAAGTACACAAAAGACAACTAACGTAACTACACTAAGCTATATATGTGCATATACCTACATACACATATATATACACATACCTATATGTACACATATATATGTATATGTATATTT
>JBCNYH010000004.1:24320612-24331340 GCA_039654325.1 Tandanus tandanus
CCCAACTATGGAGGTTTAAGATAAGAGATCTAATATATAATGACACTAAGCTGTATATGTGCACATACCTACATACACATATATGGGTTGTTCTCAGAAATGGTGGTCCAGGAGTGTGACACATGAGCCCAAAACTGAACTTTTGCAAAACCAGTTAAAAATGACATATTCAATTCAATTCAGTTTTATTTGTATAGCGCTTTGTACAATTGACATTGCCGCAAAGCAGCTTTACATAGTAAAAGTAATTTAAGGAGGAATTTAAACATTTTTCCCCTACACAACCCCCTACACATCCATAATGAGCAAGCCCGCGGCGACAGTGGCAAGATAAAACTCCCTCAGTTGACACGAAGAAGAAACCTTGGGAGGAACCAGGCTCAAAAGGGAAACTCATCCTCATTTGGGTAAAACCATAAAAATACAAACCATAAAAGAGAAACTTCATTACAGTCCAACATGTAGTCTGGTTGGTTAAACCACAACTGTAAGTCCTGAATAATTGTAGCAAGAGAGTTTATATCACCAGCAGTGAAAAGTCGTCTTCACAGTCGCTGAGTGCAGATCTAAGCCCATATGGATCTTCATCAGCAGTGGCGAGGGGCTTCCAAGATGAGAGAGAGATATGCTTTAAATCAAACCTTCCTGCAGTGTGTTATGAAGAAATAAAGATAGTTCACTCAGCCCTTTGTTCGCAGGAGATCGTTGAATGTCGTGGTCTAGTCGGTGTTACGGTTATTACATGGACACCAAACACTGAGCACTAAGTTATTTTTAAATGAATGATTTTTACACTTCAACATCTTCATTACCTTCATACAAAGATATCGACGCGTAAACTCCTCGGTCGTAAAGATATAAACAAAAAGGTTTATTAAACATTTTCACACCGCATATTAGAGTGAATACTTTGAACTTCCGGTTTCAGTTCCTAAAGTCGTTCCAGCGGAAGCATAAGGTAAAGTACGGTTGTAAATCGTCGCAGGTACCTCGTGGACTCAAAATGAAACGACCGTAACGGAATTTTTTCTTCCGGCGTAATGTCACATTATGAACAGCGTGGAACTCGATTAAAAGGTGTTGTGTTATAATTTCATTCTGCCGATTCATTGGTAACAACTGTTTTTGAAAATGATGCATTTCAAGGGTATAAAGCGCTCTTGTTTACATGGGGGTGTCGGCATGTCACAAACTGGAAGCGGTCTCGGCGGCTATTATTCACTGCTCAAAATACATTCACACATCTCAGTAAGGTTGTTTATTTTATTTCTGCATTATATATGCAGTATTGAAAACAGTCAAATCTGGTGATTGATTTCAAAGGGGAAAAAAATATTGACTCTCAAACTGGGTCACCATCCACAGCCCGGGGCAGACCACCATTTCTGAGAACAACCCATATACACATACCTATATGTACACATATAGACACATATACATACATATATCCTGTATATGCAAGCACATATATCTATCTACATATTCACACATGCACAGACTTATACATTTATCCACATTTTCACACATTTACACACATACACAGAAGGGGGCATGATATGTCAAAGGTGCATGGTATACACAGGGTGAGAGGTAGAGCTTTTTAATCATAAGGTGCATGAAATGCATTGTGGTGCTAAAATGTTATATATATAAATGACCGTAGATTAGCTTACAAAATTTGTATCTCCCCTTCTAAATATGAAACATTCATTCAGTCATTTGCCAAAGTTCTTGTGTGGCGGTGGGGGGAGTCAGCAGCACCTTCCCTTCCCCCACCTTCATGACCTAGCCCCCAACTGCTCTCCGGGCGCCCCGATGTGTGGCAGCCCACTGCTCCATGGTGTGTGTGCTCAGTTTGGATGGGTTAAATGCTGACGCAATAATTTCCCTATTCCAATAATTCCATATTCCCTATGAATTAATACAGTATATAAAAAAAATTAGAATAAAAATTTAAAAAATTCTCCCAGAACACAAATGCAAACTTTTGAATGAATCAAAGTTAGGACATCTTACAGCATAGTACACAATAATTCTGACAGAAATCCTTAATCAGCTAGGTGTAATATTCTGCATTTTCATTCCACTTGCTTTAATACTGAAGTGCAGTTACTGCTTGGATACACATTTCTGAGTTACCTGAGTGAGTATGGCGTCATATAATTTGCAGGCTTCATTACTACTGGTGGACAGTGGCAGGCCATCTGCCCTCCATGCCTGGAAAAAAACAACAACAAAAGAATCAACAGTCTATAAAATATAGGCAAGATTCAGTCATAACCCCTCCAGCATAACATGACAACAGGCCTTTTTTCTTCAGCTTGCAGAATAAGCAGAACCTAGTACCTAGCTCTCTACTTCCGTACTACAAGTACTGCTTAATACAGTGGGTATAGACAGAAACCCCCCCCCCCCCCAATTATCTACACTTTGTTGCTTCTTGATTTCTACTTTTTAAAATAGACTTTACTCTTTTTTGAAGAATTTATAAAGCCTTTGAATATTTTGTATCCATCTTCTGTCTACAATTTTTTTTCCCGAGAGATATTGAGAGGGCCTTGCCATCCATAGTTGATTGTTTGCTTTCAGTTACACCTCCAACCAATGCAATGCTCTAGAAATAGCTAGATTATAGCTATTTATCCTGAACAATCAGAATGATTGTAATTTTTCACAGATGTAAGCCAATTAGCTTGGGGTGCAATGAAGGAAGTGATTAGTTTCACCTGATTGAGTTTACAGGTATTTGTTTTTATTTATTTATTTTTTGTGACCAAGGGACATTTTTAGAGACGAAATCCCTATAACACTGTGAATACATTTAGTATAGATTTTACTCAGCATTGAGTTAATACTTACCTGTAGGTTTGCAAACTTGTATTTATTTTGGTTATACAAATTATACTTGTGGGAAAGGATTATAACATAAGTGCGGCACGGAGTGAACATTTTGACGTAAACACTTTCTAGGCAAACCTTTCTTAATAATTTCTCCTCAACTTGAACACCTTTGAAAAAAAAAAAATTAAAAAGGCAGTTTTATTGGCAGGTAGTTTCTCTCACTGTCTGAGTATTTTATAAATTTTTATACATAATCGGTTTGAAGAATATGCCAAAATGTTGCATCACGGACGGGACATGGTTGTTTGTCCTTTATTAGGAGAATTTAAAATATAATCTTCCTTATGATTAAAATATAAAAAAGTCACGGTGTAGACAAAGAATTTACAAATTTTTTACTTGTAGTATAAAACAAATTTTTGTATAATATAAAAACAGCATCAGATACTGATGTCAGTCACATATAATATTTCTTATAAAATGTTAATTACCAGAGATATCTTTGAAAATAAACTGTTCTGTCCATGGGGCGATCTTTTCATGCTACTTTTTTTGTTTATTTGTTTTTATTAAAAAAAATATATATTAAAATTACTGCAATAGAATTTGATATAACATTGAAACAATATAGATTCAGGCACTCTGATATCTCAGTTATCACAACCAGACCTAATTTTTGTTCATAGCGGAATTTTTATTTCATGACCAAATGCAGAACAAATACTGTGGAATGCCCTGATACTTCTGGGGGGGGGGGGGAATTATGTAAAAACATTTTTGGGTGTGTCTTGATTTCAGGCTGCAAAGTAACAGAACACGCTTATTTTGAAGGGGGTGCTTCTTTTCTGCCCCCTCTGTAAACAGTGCACCTTTATGTATGTACAGTATGTTTGCTGTAGTGGTAAAGGAATTATACAAATCACATTATATACCTCATAAATATTTAAAAGCTACACAATATCTACATTTCCGGGTGCAATATAACAAATAAAAGTACAAATGCTACAAGAATGAAAAACAAACATCGTCCATTACTGAAAAACTCTACCTTCTGCCTAGGATATAAATGCTGCATTAGTTAGTGAATAAGTGAGCAATAACAGCAAGTCTAAACTAGCAAGACAAAACATGTTTTATGTTTATAAAAATCAATAAACACAAGAAGTTGCTACAGTGTGTGGGTGTAAACACAGAATAACACCGTGCAGCGTTCAAGAGCGTCGTGTCGCGTTAACGACTATTATAGAAGTTATTCATTCGGTGCAAATCAATAACAGAAATCCAAATCTCTTACCGCACAGTCTCTAAAACTAGCAGGGAGCATGGCAGGAACTGTTTTCGTCTCCCACACACCTCCAAAAGTTGTAAGGGAACACAGATTCGAGCTGTGTGTGAGTGAGTAGGTCAGGACCCGGATATCTTATCTTTCTTGGTTGATCAGTTCTTGGTTTATAAGTGTGACGTGAGCACTTCAGCAGTATCTACCCTGTACGTCAATAAACTGCTTGTTTTATTTTCATTGCCGAAAATATAGCAAAAACTGATGCCCAGGTGTAGTCCACAAAAAGAGACTTTACGGGTATAAACTAAACAAAACAAAACAAACGGCTCGTTCTGTATCACTACAACAATAACATGTTTTATTTAGATGTTAGCTACTTTAACCCATAAACCGTGTATTAACTTAATAATTTGTTTATGTTTAAATGTTATTTAACGCCCAGAAAGACCCAAACAAGTAGGGAAGGGGTCCAAAACTGTTTATATAATCATAAAATCATGAATGAAACACGTCTGTGAACTTCGCATGACAACCGTCACTAGGTTACCGTAGCCTCCAGTGAAATCCTCAAACACTTCCGGGTTAATGTTCTACCGTCGACGTCATGTGACTGCGTGTTTGCGAGCTGCACTCGTGCACGAGCGCACTGGCGGTGAACTCTGATTCAGACCATTTGGCTCAGTTCATGGATGGGAGTCGACTCCTCCGGCTCGTTGTTTCGAAATGACCCACAACCGCTCTTTACATAACCATTAGCTGATGATCTTCAATTCATTTGTACATAAAATAGTTGACTGATGTAATCTGTGTCAATATTATCGCACCTGTTGAGAGTGTGGTGGATTAAAATTCATTAGAATGTCCTCAGACTGACTCAACACAACCGCTCATACAAGGGAGTCGACTCTCAACGTTCACTTAAAAGATCTGGTTCAGAGAATCAACTCTCTCTGCACTTGTCAGTAAGAGATTCCACTCTGCTCCACTGTCCTTGGAGATTAGCAGGAGTTCAAAGAAGCACTATTAAATATATATATTTGTATAGAACAAATAGATTTCACCCATTTCATCAGTTTTCAGGACCCCGATGTTGGAGTAATATTGAACTGAATAGTGGAACTCGTTGCCCCGAGGGCCTATCGAAATATTCCCAAGGAATTCCCAAACCTCTGACAGCCAGTTTTTTTTATTATTACCTTTAAACATACATCCAACATCGTATATGCAGATTAGCTACAAGAAAGCATTTACACATGTCAAGAACTGACAACATACAATTTTAAAAATTAGGTTCTATTTTCTTTACATATAATACATTTTCACATATGTTAATAAATACCAATAGACTCTGTAAAACAATTTACACAGTCTAAATAACTAGGCCTTGCACTCGTGTAACTTTTTTTTTTTTTTTTTTTTTTTTTAAACTCACAGTTATCTTGTACATACATACATACATACATACAAAAGTCTGTGCTCATCTATACAGCGTAACGGTGACCAAGCTGAAATAAAGGTCCAACTGACCTCTTGGAGTATGTGACCAACAGACATACAGCTTGGCCAAAGGCATTACAAATGATTTTGCCAAATATATAAAGCAAGATTTCTTGCTGTTGCTCAATAGTGTGTTAGTGATGTGGTACAAATGTATTAAAACGTTTTTATAAAAACAACTGCATAAAACAAAAACAAAGTCAACCCTTGGTAAAGGTGAGTAAACATTGCGGATGTGAATATGACATGTAAGATGTGATAAAGGCATATTGCTACACAGCTAGTGCATGCAGTTTCTCAACTTGATTCCAAGCATGAAGACAAGATGATTTGTTCAGCCTCAGCAATCCAAGACTCAGCTAATTTAACCAAGACTTTCTGATATCTGATAGCACATAAAGGGCTTCTGGAAATACACAAAGATGATCCGCCACATATCAGTGATCTGATTGTAAATAACTTTCTCTTGCACTGTCTAGACTGTGAGCTTTTTTAAATTGTTAATATTGCAATTCCCCCGTGTACATTTCCATCACTGAAAATATTTGCACAATATTCCTCTGTTTCTGTAAACTGTAGTGTGACCGATGGAAATTCATTTAAGAGAGCTGATTGTAAACTTAACCAAAAATAATATTAAGATCATGTAAGAGCACGGAGACAGCATTAGACACTGCAGATGAAAAGCTCCACTAAGAGTGGGTCACCACTTGATATGAGCTAAAGGACAAGTTCTATATACAATACAGGATATTCTTTCCCTCGGATATCCTTTAGTCCTGATATGAGGTGGCTAATGGGAGAATAAAACAAAACATTTCCTGATCATAATGTAAGAAAAATACAAAAGACATGGGGAACTTTTTAGCATGCAAAGAAATTTCATTGCATGATTGTTTCTGTAAAAAAAAAAAAAAAAAAACAAGAAGAATAAATATTTTACTAAACAATTCGGGCCAGATTAACTGATTGAAACAGATTGTGGGGGGGGGGAACCCCGCCACTGATAATGTCTCCACATTGCATTGTGGGCAGGAAAGGCAACTCAACATTAGTGTGTTCCTACTTTCAGTCAGTAGTCAAATAAAAAAGACACAGAATCCCCAGGACCTCTCTCCTCTATGACAGCTGCTGAACAGTACATTTGAAAAAAGCTGTGTCACTTGTGAAATGTCTTTTAGACGTCCCTGTTAATTCCCCTTCTGAGACCGAAATAACAGGAAAAAAAACATGTCTTGTACAGACACAAAGGCTTGACTGGATTTCCACTGAAGTGTAAAGAAAGACAGGTTCAGAGACCGACCCTGAGCCGAGCCAGGATGACTCGTAAACATCTAAAAGATGTGCGAATGTCATCGAGAAAGGCAGGCAAACTCAACCGAGTCCTTACATTCCTTGTGGTGGAGTTGTGAAGATGCTGAGTGGATTTGCTGCTACTGCTAAGCCCAATTAAGGCTGAAACCCTTGGAGAGCATGACGGCCTCCAGGTCTTTGTCCTCTTCCTTCTCCCTGAGTCTCTGCTCCTCCAGCAGAGCCACCAGAGAGTCTCTCTGCTCCACCACCTCCAACATCTCGTTCAGGATCCGCTTCTCCTCGGCCAGCTCTGTGTCAGTCTTCAAATGGTCTACAAAAGAAAGGTGTGCACAGTATTTTTCACATGAGAGCTTTCAGCTGACAAACGGAGTACACTGTCTTTTTTACTGTTTTTATTCAGACCCCTGAAGGTCACATGGCTTGTTTCACTGATTACGTCCCCATAATAAGTCACTGAAGGCGTGCAGTCAAGCCAATAAGAATGCAGTGATTGCAAACTACTTAAAAAAGCAAAATGTCCTGGTCTTAAGAGTTCTGCAATGTTCAACCTCAGAGTTAAACTCTGCTGAGTCTGAGTAAAAACAATTGATGGGGCAATACAATGGGCTTAAAGCGCCAGGGGTACTGAAGCATTGGTTCAGGATTTAATTCTGATTCTTAAAGTGAGTTACACTTAGTTTAAATAACATTACTATACATTTACTTATGCTCTGCTGAGCCAGCAAGCTCTCTCAGATCTATCAGGGGGGCAGTCGTAGCCTAATGGTTAGAGAAGCGGCTTTGGGACCCCGAAATTCCCGAACCAGCAGGAAAAATGTGTGGTGGGGAGAGTGAGCTGCACCTTCCCTTCCTCCACATTCATGGTTGAAGTGCCCTTGAGCAAGGCACCTAACCCCCAACTGCTCTCCGGGTGCCATAATGTGCGTGGCCAGTGTGTGTGCTCAGTGTTTGTGTGTGTGCTCACTTTGCATGGGTTAAATGCAGAGGTAATAATTCCATTTGTGTGATTAGTACAGTATATCAACATCAAAAAAAATAAACAAATAAAGCAAACATAATTCTAATTGGTCAAGACACAAAGGAGAATAAACTGTTTTGAAAAGGTTTGCATAAATTTGCATAATTATTGAATTTCCAAATTCCAGAGTTGAAAAAGGCCACACCAAGCTCTATCAGATAAAACAACCAAAATCGAAATCGGTCAAAAAATATAGGAGATGAAGCACTTGGAAAATTGTGGACGGACACCGGACAAACAGACAGACAAACGAAATGGCAAAAAAAAAAAAAAACAACCTGTGTTTGTAGTTTACTTTTTTTTGTGTCTCTATGTAATATATATGAAAACATTAAATGCTTACATAATGTGTTTATGTCATCAAAACAAGTGCCAAAGACATACCGTTACTATGGAACACTAATAGGAAAACGAGATGGACTTTTATATGAGACAATTACTTTTGACCTTGAGTGACCTTCAAAGTTCAAACCCCAGCCATCTCGTTAAAATCCTTCAAATAAGAGAGTTTTTTTGTTTATTTTTTTTAGAATAGTTTTTATATAGCTAATTTGGTCAAATCCATGTACTCTATAACATATAAGGGGAGCACATGGGTAATTTAAACCAGTACCCATATAGCACCTACAGTGTAAATGCTACATTATCCATTGTGCATAGTGGAGGTACCGTGCACTCTGTGAATGCCCCTGTAGTTATTGCTTTGGGCAGTTAGATGTTGGACTATACAGCATACATACAGTATATTGTGTTAATGGTCATTCAGCTCTACTGACCAAAAGGAGGAAGATGGACATTTGTTGGATTTTTACGAGGATACACTGACACATAGGGGAAAAAACTATAAGTGAACAGCAGTGCACTTCCTACAAATAATACAACAGTGTTTTGAGATAGGAATTTAGGTTGCATTGGTGATTTGTGAATATGTATATTTTACAAAATGCATTATTATTATTATCATCATTATTATTATTATTCTGTAAAACATCATGTCTTGCAAATCATTGGAAGGTCAGCACATATCCTATCCTATGACAAGGCTAACCTTGTATTAAATTTGTAGACAAAGACCATGTATTAAGGGATAATGGGGAAGTACATACCTTCGATTGCCATGCGCTCTCTGAGCTCCTGCTGCAGTCGACTCTGCCTGTCTTCCAACTCCAACTCACGAGCACTAAACACACAGCAAAGTGAAAGACTTTATGCTTTTTACTCTTTTTTGAAATGGCACACCAATGATACTATGTGTTTTACATTAAAGAAACATGTTCTTACACTGATTTTAAACACCTGCTACAGTTTGTGAGCTCAACAACATGGTGACTCAGATTTGCAGTGAAAGGAGGTGGCGGATTACTCACAAGATCATCAGCTCCGACTCATAGCGCACCAAGGCATTCTTCTCCTGCACCAGTTTAAACCATTCTTGCATCAGTTTCGGGTCGTCCTTTTTGCCCATTCCTGGAGCAAGCAAAGCAAAAGATGAGTAAACTTCCAGACGCCCATTGTGTCACAGAGAAACTCGACATGGACAGACACACAGACAATGGAATGACAGCCAAGCCGGGATGTCTTTCATTAGGGAACGACGGAATAGGAAGAGGAAGGAGTGGGTCAAAAGCAAGTGCGTTGACCCAGGGTCAGGTGTGACTGGTAAATTCACAGAAGATGGCGTGGAGGTAAGATTTCTGCTTTTAAAAGCCGATTTGAGAGCAACGAAAGAACAGATTAAACTTCTGGGGCATTCTATTCGTCTTAAGGTTGAGCTTGTAGTCTAAATTCTTGTCTAGTCTAAAATCAGGGATCACTTTCATTTTACGTTTTTATCCAAGCATCAGAGGACTCACCCAGAAAGAAAGGTTTGTGGTGTGTAAGAAAAGTGCATTTTACATTCCATTTAACCTTATGCATGGCTTTCTGCACACAAGAAGGAGGCTTGATAAAAGGTAAACAAGAAAACACAACAGGGTATGCGGTTAATGGAAAATAATCAGCGATACGGTGGTTTCTACACAGACCAACTCATAGCATTTTGCCAACAACTGCAATTTTTATTAGAGTGACACCCTGTTACCACCAGAAGTTGATTATTTTCTTATAACAGCACATCGCAAAGTGTTTTATTCATCTTATGCCACAGCAATTTCCTGAAAAAGAAGTTGTAGTTTTATCCGATTTATTTACATTTACTATTATAGAACCTCCATGAAACAACTAAACTCCTGTTATTACCTATGTTATTACTGTTGTAAGGTAATTCTCCTATCATTCACTTTCTCTCTTTTAAAATTTATATGATTAATATACGAGAATACTAAATAAAATGTTTCCTCATAGAAAACGTCACCACATCATTTATCTTTCCTGCACGTCAGGTCAGCCATACGAGTCGCACACTTATAGTTTCTTGGAGAGCCTTTAGCCTTGATCTCACAGTGTAATATCCATGCTATTGATTCAACAAACTTAAGCAACATTAAATTTATTTCCACCCAGAGTCGGGTTCATTTCTCACCAACGTCTTGAACTGATGAGGGAAAAATTGAACCACTCCATAAAGTCTTCTCCAGCACATCCCAAAAGCTTTCAATAGGGTTAAGGTCGGGACTCTGGGGTGCCAATACATATGTAAAAAATGATTCCTCATGCTCCCTGAACCACTCTTTCATTATTTGAGTCCCCACTTTATATCTGTGCCGTCAGGGAAGAAAAAGTCCATTGATGTGATAACCTGCTCATTCAGTACATTCAGGTCATCAGCTGACTTCAT
>JBCNYH010000004.1:24342351-24370586 GCA_039654325.1 Tandanus tandanus
TAGATAGATAGATAGATAGATAGATAGATAGATAGATAGATAGATAGATAGATAGACAGACAGACAGACAGACAGATCGATAGATAGATAGGAAAAGGGGGAAAAACACATCATGGATGTTGCCTGTTCTGTACTTGAAACAATCAGCTGGACAGTTTTTAGATATGTTTAAAAGTTGAGGATTGCTTTATGCTAAAAGCCGTCTTTGCTTCAAAATACTGATTATGACTTTTGCACAGTAAGTATAATCAGTATATCTGAATGGATTACAGTCAACATAAGAAATTAATTAACAAATGAATTGTCTAAGAATTGAATTAAGGAAGCAGAGAGTACACAGAAATCAATTTTACAATTTAATGTTGTGTTATTAAAAAAGCAGGATCATTCCTAGTCTAAAACTTCTAATCTTAAATAAGCCTGAATGTAACAAGCCATTCAGGTGCCTTGAAGGATTTGATATAAATACATTAACAAATATAATTTTAGACAGGGGTGCACAATCCTAGGTGAGCGCTTTTTAGTGTATAATGAGGTTCTACTGATCTATGCTGGATCCGTGGGCGAGAAGGCGAAAGACACAGTGACAGAGGAGCTTCAGTAGGTACAGGGAGAAAAAAAAGAGAGTTAGCTGATTGTTAGTCTGAAGCGACAGGTTTGAAATACATACCGCCCAGATGCAAGTCCAGGATCTCACTGTAATTAGACTCTCCCCAATAGTCTACAATAAGGATATATTAGAGATTTGTTACTGCACACACAGGCACAGCTAGTCCAACTTAAAAAAATAAAAAAAAATTCTAAATCATGCATGTGTTTGAAAACAAACACCCACACTCACACACTGAAACATGTGCAGAATATGTTACACTGTATGTACTGTATGTGTATACATGTAGTTAAAAACAGACTCTGCATGTGCACGGCATGTCTAAGAACAACAGGATGGGTACATAGATTTGCTGATGTGTGCTGCTGTGCCCTGCCACAGGCTCAGATCTGGGAAGGGGTCTGTGATTAGCTGAACTTGAACAAAAGAAAGTGTACATTACATCTACCCCATAAAGTCCCACTGTTTGATGACTTCTGGTCATGCTGTAAACACAATTTATAATCACAATGAAAAGGAGATATATACAGATATAGATGTTGGTCACTGTATCATAAAATACAGCACTGTGCTTTAGTACATCCAGTGAGAGGGCACACAAATCTATGTTAGACACACAGAATCGGTTCCATGCAGCTAAAACACACATGAAGAGAAATCAGGAGAGATGACATTACGGACGAAAGACTTTTAACACCTACTATCATTATCGGCATGGATACCTGAGCGCCTCTTGCGCTGTTTAGGGCTAACACTAGAACCTTTATGTAATCCTTAAAGAGAGTGAAGGATAGAGAGGTTAAGAAGCATCTTCAGTTGCAAAGAAAGTACTGTTTTCAGTGATGCGATGGACAGGGAGGGGGATGAAACAGGAGCAAAATGATCAGCAAAAACAAGGTATTGTTCATAAATCACAACTAAAGCTGTTAATATTCTGCAAATCACTCAGTGTGTACAATTTCATTTGAACTTCACTCATCAGCAATTATTAACACAAACCGATTCAACAATATTTAGCAACCAGAATCGACTCAATCTGTCCCAGTGATGATTAAATCCTTGATAGTCCCTTGTGATGTGCTTCTTAAACATGATTTGTATGTGAAAAACATATAAAAATATGGACAAAGCCACAAGGTGTTTTATAAACACACATTCTTAGGCATGTTTTACAGGATCATCTGAGACCCTCTCTATGGACTGAAGAGGGGAACACACAAACATGTGGCTTCTGAGAGCTTATAGGCCTGTCACAATTCTGAACTTATTATGATGATGATGATAATGATGATGATGATTATTACTATTATTATTAATAATAATAATTAAAAATAATAATAATAATAATATACGCAGTAGTAGTACTAGTATTATAACTACTAGAAAATTACTAATTATTACCCTACATAACTGGCATTAGTAATTTAGTAATTTCATTTGGAATAACAATAGATTATAATAGAACAAGAGATTATGTTTTAAGCATGATGGGACGCTTGCAGGTCACAGCCACTTTGTTAATATTTTGTTTTGTTTTTTAAACTTTGTTAATTATTATTATTTTTTAATCATGCCACTTTTAAAGCTGTAAAAAAGCTGTATCAAAAAAGCACACCCAGTTAAATTTGAATTGAAAAAGAATGAATAAAGCATGCTAAAGTATAAATAATGATTGAGTGATTATGATAATAATAATTGTGACAGGCCTTTTCTTGTTTTACATAATTAAACCTATTATTTAGAAATAAAAAATGCACAAAAATTGGATTTGATCAAAGACTAAAAAAACAAGCTTGAAGTTATTTGTCAGAAGCAAAACAGAAAAGCAAACAGTGGTTTGACTACAAAAAAACAGGCCAATACTCCTAAATTTCATGCAGTCTGTACAAAAATACTCTCTAAACACATCATACTATGAAAATGTCAGAAGTGAACATTATATATATTTTGACATTGCCTAACCCTGGGTTTACACTGGGGAACGATGTCCGCGATCTCCGCGATTTGAGCGAATCGTGAGGAGTGTGGGGGGCCGTGGGATTGAATCGTGATGATCTTGAGGGAAGTTACCTCAAGGGTGAGGGAAGGGATTACGATTTGATGTCAATCGTGATAGAACGTGGGAATTGTAGGAGAGCGCAGTAGAGCTTAACAGACGTTAACAGAGCGTAACAGACCTTGATGCGCCATCATAGGGGATCTTGAAGAACTTGGAAACACAATTCCTTCAAGTTTCATCTCTTGGATGCAGCCTGCCTCCTTTTTTATACTCCAATCGTGCTCCAAGTGTGCTCATAAATCTCCATGCTTTTTTCAATCGCAAAGATCGCGGACATCGTGCCCCAGTGTAAATCCAGGGTAAAAGCGGAGCTCCCCATAACATCTTTGTGAACTGAGTTTCTTTTTCATTCAAGATCAATTATTATGCTGATGTTAAAAGACTAAGCCACAAAAATACTCTAAAAGATTCAGTGATCAGCTCTGTGAGAACAGTTATTTCTTTTCTGGTGAAAAAATTTCTCAGTCACTGATTTGTCAAGAAATAAAGATTGAACCTAATATATATCAGACGAAGAGGATAGTAATATTTTATATTCAAAGCAGTTTTAAAATTTCAGAATGAATTTTTCTTGGTTTGTTGGCACCTGTGATCGACATGCCAACCCAAAGCATAAGAACCTCTGCTGGTGCACATACTGATAGATGTACTAGCCATAAAAAAATCAGGTTGATGCATTTCAGTACTTTCTAAAGAATAGAGCGTTCCTCTGTGTACAGGAAGCTCCGCTATGACTAAAAGACTGAACTATACACAAAGAAGTATTGCATAAAATGTCCAGTGTGAGCTACCTGCTTCCCCTCGCAGAGCCTTCTCCACCGCCACTCCCCTCTCCTCCAGCTGTCTCTGCTTCTCCTCCACCTGCTCTAGCTGTCTCTGAATTATCTGAGTGGTCAAGGGGGAAAAAACATAATCAAGGCTCCATTGACAGTTGACAAGGCCTAATTTCTGCTTGTTTTTCACGCTTCTGCTCTCTACATGCCCAAAATCCCCAGTAGAGCATCACCTGAGCCCTGTGAAGCCTCTTGAGCTCCTCCTGCTTGGCCTGGCGCCGAGCTGCCTTCTGGACCTTACGTGTGAGTTTAGCATTAAGCTCTTCTTCAGTGTATGTCTTCTGCCATAAAAAGGGACAAATCATGAACCACAAACAAAACAAAAAAAAGCCAGGAGACCAGGTGGTTGTAAATTCTTTAGCTACATCAGCATCTGAAACATGACCAGACCATGTTAAACTCAAATGCCCTCCAATTATTTATTATTCAAAAAAAAAAAAAGTATTTCTACACTGATCATAAAATAGAAATATGCACATATTCCCTGTTTTATAAAGCATACGGTAGATATTGCAGATGATCAGAGAAGTAGACAACAGAAGACAAATCTAGAGAGAGGTGTTGTTTGTGACATCCATGTGGATTCAGCCTTCCTTAATCAGCCACAGAGTGAATATGAATCAGTGAAAAGGACAGTGCAGAATGTAGATCAGCCGGAAGCCTTTCGGGAAAATCAGGTGAACATAAACACAGTTGCATCCTCCAGCAGTAGAGGGGCAACCAGTGAGTCATGCTTATAAAAGAGGCCGTTAGTAAAACAGTAACACAGGGACATGTGGATCACCGTAAACGAGAGTTAAGCAACAGACTGTAGCATGCTCAGAGTAGGTGGACCAATGTGAATGTACACACTACCTTTGTGGTATATGATCTCTTGAACGCCAATGCATGAGGAACATAAACAGACTTGTAGGGGGGGATAAAAAGATAAAAACACGAACAATGAAAAATCACAAAACAAATAGTGCGGTTAAATTAAATGGGTTAATATGTGGTTAAACATAAACAGTAAAAACAAATCTACCCATGCTATAGTCCATAACGTCATTAGGATGAATGAAAATGTACATAAGCTGGGGAATATTCTTAAGCAGAGGTGCCAACCACTACATTCACATTGTAGCATTTGTAATTTTTGACCTTTCATTCATGAGACTGCTGTAAACAGCAGTAGCATCAAAACAAATGTGAATAGAATTCCTCCTGCAGAAAAACTGACGTTAACATGGAACATTAATATGAATCTACAGGCGCTGCATAAAAGCGAAGCTCATTTCAGTAAAGAAATAGCCATGATATAACTTACTGTCCTTTCACTGGTATTCGAAAACGTATTTCTCCTCAAGAAGAAAAAACACTGACTAAACAAGTGCCACTGGGTTGCCTGTGTGGGCATGTAAGCACGAATGTGACAACAAAATCGAGATCATGGCCTTACGGCATTTGCATGGAGTAATGGAGTATGGAGCTCCGTTAAAAACAGCAAAGTATCTTGGTCCTATTCTTGGCCTTATACAAGTGAACTCTGACCATGGAAAATGTGTGTGTGTGTGTGTGTGTGTGTGTGTGTGTGTGCGTGTGTGTGTGCGTGCATGCGTGTGTGCGTGTGTGTGTGTGTGTGTGTGTGTTGTGGGGGCTCTTGCAAAGACATACATGATCATTTTTATAAGTTAAATTGTAGGGTTTTATCATTAACAACATTGGCACTACGGGGTGAGTAATAGTCAGTTAAATCAATTAAAAACAGTTAAGAATTAGATCCTGTGTCCACCGAACATGTGTCACTTCTCATCAAGAAGGGGGCGGGGCTTATGTCAACACACAACTCTAACACTAGCTGCTAATTCTCTCCAAGCTGCTTTCTTGCACTGTTTATCTCATGCATCCTGACACTATATTAATGTGTATTAATATGATGGTATATTAAACTTAATGCTCACAAAGGATTCTGGTGGATATAGGCTCCACTATTGAATGCATGCCTGAAAAGAAGTCAAAGTGTAACCACAAACACAAGTGGTATACTGTAAATTGTCTCGCTGAATGGAACACCGAATTGGCAGATGGTTAATTGAAAAACGAAATAAAGATTCTTAGCCTTTTCACAGATAGCAATCGCAAAACTATGATGATATGAAAGCTCATTTAACAACTTAAATGTTATTAAGCTCTGTTAATAAATCTAGTTTACCTTCATATAAAATATTCACCACAAGCTGCAGCGGAAACTCAGACTACTGCATCTGGTCCTGAGCCGCTCAATAATCACATTCAGATTAAAGGTAATTGATGCTAATAATGAATGCAGAAGACAGGAGAAAGACAAGCACTTTTTAAAAGTTAATCTATTTCAAATCTCTACACTCACTGCTGACATCTCTCTAATCTTTCTAATAATTCCTCTTGGTGTACAGACTTTTAGGCCAGTAGCTCCAGTTTTAAGGACTTTATGGGCAGTTACTTGAAAACTGAGTCTCGGAATGATGTCATCGAGGACCAAGTTAACATGTACAAGTATAGGATTTTAAACATTCATGCCAGTTATTGACAGATTTGTGTTGGAGGTGTCAAAATACTTATAACTATATGTGGAAACTATATGTGCCCCAGGATTATTCTATTTTAGCACAAACACCTTTAATACAGAAAGAAATTATGTTTAAAGCCATACTCCATGTTACTCTCCACTTGGGTAGTGATGATGTCACTCGGAGATTCGGTTTTGATATAACTACCCATAAAATCGTTAAAAATGAGATGAACTTTCAACAAGTGCTGTCTTTTCACTTAAAAACAGAAATGATTCACTTTGAATTTGAGTGCTAAAATATTGTGCAAAACTATCTAAACAGGATTCACTGAGATCACTTCCTACTCCCCATTCCTCTTAATTATTTTGCAGTCAAGAGTGTTAGAAATCCATTACCTTTAAATACAGTTACTGCTTCCTCTATAAGTACCTCCTCCACTTTACCTTGCACTGTATCTTTTTCTGTTTTCACTGCTGACATCTCTCTAATCTTTCATTCTTTTCTGTCTTTGCCTTGCCTTTCTGTCTCTGACTCTCTTTTTCCTTCCTTTTTTTCCCCTTTATGCTTTTGTTCCTTTTTATTTCAACTTCGCCTTCCTTCTTTACATCTTTGCTGAAATCAGACACTAGCTCAGTCAAGTCTACATATTTCCATGAAAGGCAAAACAGTGAATCAATGCGAGCAAACAAGTCTATAGAAGTTACATTGACTTACATCAGCCTTGGACTTCTGAGAAGATCTTTCCAGGACATCATCACAGGATAGATCCGAGTCCTCAGAAAAGCTTAGGTTTCTTCTCAAATGCAAATCTAACACAAGAAGAAACAGAATTGCATTTAAAAACACGAGTTCTCGAAAAGTTGATGTAATCTCAAACAGAGACCAACCAAACCAAACTTCTGATCCACTCACCTGAGGACCTCGCCACAGGCGACCCTTTCTTCTTCCCTGAGTCCACTGTTGTGGAACTAGAGGGTGTGCTCGGACAAGACTTGTCATCTTTCTTCTTCTTGTCTTTCTTGTAGCCGGAAAATACAGCTTTCCACAACGACTTGTGTTTGGGAGGGGTCTCATCAGTGCCAGAGTGTCTGCTTTCATTTTTTGCCTTCTTCTCTTTCTTGTTCTTACGTGGAGAGAAAAGGGAACTACGTTTTTTACTCTTGCCTCCTGTGGAACTCTCCGACGAGGTGACAGAACTGTCCATGCTCTTATTTAAAGGTGAAGTAAAGAACCGGTCAGGGAGCACCTCTGCTTGTTTTTTGGTCTCCAAGGCCTTCGTGGCTGAAGACTTTGGAGAACTCGAGCGCTTCTTGTTTTTAACAGCTGCATCCGAAACATTCCAGGCCACTTTGGCAACAGCACCCTTACTTGCCTCAGCCTCTTTCATTTTATGAATCTGCTTGGCCATTGCATCTTTAAGAGCTTGACTTTTAACAGATTTCTCCCTCTCTCTCATCCGTCCTTCAGCGATCTCCTTGGCTTCAGGTGAGAAGTGCTGGGGAGCTTTCACCGGTCTCGATACGAGACCTCCATGGATGTTGGGTTTTCCATTCTCCACAGCCAAGGCAAGGTGGAGGGGAGGCTTGTCTCTGTTCACTCTGCTGGTAGGTGGGGTGTAAAACCTATCCTGCATGCTTGTGTCAGGGGTACGATCATCATACGTGTCCTCCACATCATCAGCAAATGGAATCTCGTCTACACACTCTGCAAAGGACTTCCTCACTTCTTCTCGGCGTGGTTTATTGGGCTCCTTTATCCTCATCACCACTGGAGGGATGGTGGTGGTGGGAGCTGCTACAGGAACAGGCACAAATTTTTCCTGATTTGGACTGGTAGGAGTTTTAGCTTTGGCAGGTACCTTCTCCACTTTAGGTTCCTCACTGGGTGTAGACAGCTTCTCCCAAGACACTTGATGCCTCTTCTTTGTGAGAGTTGCTGGCTCCTCGTTTGGTGGAGGTGGTGGAGGACTGGAAGGAGGCGTGAGCATGGTAGAGTCAGAGTTGTTAATGCTATCACAGGTAGCCGTCTGGCTTGTTGTATTGCTATCGTTCAAGCCCAGACCCGAGCTACTACTCAGATCCTTCCTTTCTGAGCTACTACTCTTAGGATCTACAGGAGAGATAACCTGACCCTCAACAGTAATATTGAGTCTGTGGATGACTGTGCGGCCTGTGAATGCTGGCTTCTCCGATACAGCCTCAGAGATCTGGGGTTTCAACAATACAGGATCTGCGGTAGGGGTTTTAATAATGCTCTTCTCTACAATTTTGCTCCTATCCAATGGGGTGAGCCCTAAACTCCTTCTAATCTCAGCACTCTTCAACCAGAACTCTTCAATGATATCAGTCTTCTTGAGTGGCATCTCCATTGTCAAATCCTTTGCATTCAAAGATTCCGTGGTTGCTCTCTCTGCGGCAGGTTTTGTCAAAGGGGTAGAAGTTACAGCAGGGACTGGTTGAGTCCTTACAGGAGAGCCTGAGGAGAGGGGTGAGGAGGGCTCCTGGCATGGTAGGGGCTGAGCACAGATTGGGGATAAGGGGTTAGCTGAAGGAGAACAAGCACAAGATTCGACCTGGACAGGTGATTTGGGGGTGACTGTATCTGGAAGGGGAGCTGGCTGTGAACGGATAGGAGATATCACAGCAACAGGAGTATTTGGCGTCTTAACCTGTGGTGATGGCGGGGCCTCCTTTTTTGTATTATCAGGCAAAAAAGGCTCAGGAAAAAAGCGTGTGCCTGGGGATTTAATCAGCACTTTAGTCACATTTTCTTTGCTCTGGAGATAGAAACATAGATAAACAAATTAAAACATGAGGATGCTCTATTAACTAGGTCAATGAATAAAACATCACCAATAGCTAAATAATGGTACCTCTTCTGCAGACTTCTGCTTTGGGTTTGGAGTGAGAATAACATCTACAATGATTTCCTTTGGACTAACAGACACCCGTTCTTTATGCTCTGAGAGAATAAATAAAATAAAGATTTTGGCCTTCATGATCCTAAGGAGTTACATTAATAATATAGGACTGCAATCACATATACTGTTCCAAGATAACAACAAACGTACCAATTCTGGAAACTTGTTCTAGTATCTCTGGCTTCTCGGTGTCTACTGGAAGAGGCTCAGGTTCTTCAATACGCTGTGAGCGAGCTTCAGCCTCGGCATCTGAAGGGATGTCCTCTGTGGCCCAGAAAACATATAATTACTGTGACTCTTAATGTACACATGTTAACTCACAAATACAGCATGCTATATTTGCTATACTGTATATTTACATAGCAACCACAGATGCATTCCATCATTAGCGTTACATACCTTCATCCAGCTCAGTACCAGGCTCAATATCTGGGCTTCCTGCTTCGGCCACAGGCTCATCCTCATCTTCTACACAAGGCTCTGAGCCATAGGGAAAAAAAGACAGACGTATGAGGTCATGAGTTATACAACAGTAAATGAACCACCAGCTCAAAGGCCTGTCAGGATGATACTTGAAACTTTGGTAACAGGCGGTAATGTAAACATAATGGAAATAATACAATTGTTAGGCATGCACAACATGTAAATAATATGCAATAAAAACAATGAAACAAATAAATACGTTTTGTATAATGCCACTCATGCCAAAATGATTAGTGCTTAGCTTTTGCACATGCTGATATCCATTTACACATGTGGGCAAATGGCTAAGGCTCATTTTCAGCAGGTGGGGGGCAAGATGATCATGAAAATTCGGGGGAAAGATGCCCCCTTCCACAGACCACACTTAAGTGCTTACATTGATATTAGAACTTACAATTATTTGTATGTCTATCTTAGAATTTTAAGTTATTAATTTATTTATTTTTTTTAAATAAAATTTTTAATTTCAACACGTGGTTATCTACGTAAGCCCTAAGCAGACGTGCATTCATACAATTTTCCTCATTTTCTCTAAATATCGGGTTAATAATGTCATTTTCTCCCGTGATCAAGTTATTTATGTCGGGATGTCATGATGACGAACACTATTTAATCAAGACATAAAGTTATCAGGATTTAATTGAAGAGAAATGTGACGCAGTGAACTGTACACCTGCTCATCTGACATGATGAGCTTTTTTTCAAATCTACACTATCTGTTTTGCTGTTTTGTTATCTGTAGATCTCATATAATAACTATGTCATTATGACAGGAAAACAAAGCTCTGCTATCTTGAAATCTTCAGAAAATTATCGCGTTATCATGAGAAAACCCACTAAATGGGGATCATGGGAAAACAAATTAAATTAATTTGTTATCTCAAGAAAACAACCTTTGTTATTTAAAGAAAACCAAATAATCATTCCGTTATCTTGGAAAAATAGAGGGGGAAAAAGTATGAAGAAAGAAAGACTCCACTAGATTTTGGAGATGATCCAGATCAAATTCTTGGTCCAATTTTTTTTAAAGATTCTTTCATGATGTGAAATAGAACGGTCTTTGTGAGTGTCATAGTACAGCAGGCCCAGCAAGAGGTGCTGTCCACTTTATTTCTTTACAAAAAAGTTGTGTGAATTTCCTAAGATTTCTACCAGGGGCGAATCCGATTCAAATTCTGAATTAATTAAGGATTCTTTAACATTGTGAAAAAGGATGATTTTTAACATTTTGGTTCACATAGGGTATTGCTGCGCTTGGCGGTGGTTTGCACTCTTCAAGTGCTCTTTCAACCCTTTTTTTGTTTTTAACGAAAAGACCATAAAAGTCAACCAAAATCTTTTTTGGTGTGCTGACTCCAAAACCCCACTGTAAAGCCAGTAAGCAGCAGAAGATAGAAATTTCGATGGCAAGTCTCCAAGTGAAAAAAAAAAAAAAAAGCTTTATCAAATGGTGTCTGCATGCAGAATTAAATGGGAGCTTCATCATGCAGCCAGTGTATTCCACCTGCATATGAATACATGTGTGTCACATGCTGTGCTCTGCTTTGTGTGCAGGTATACAAAAAGATATAGAGGGAGAGCTGCTGCTTTGGTTTTGGCACTACCTCCAGACATGGAGTCCAGCCAGGCCCTGACAGCATCGTGCCGCACTGATTTGTGGGCGGGGACTAAAACAATGAAATGAAAAGGTATGTGAAAAAAACATAACATATGAACACAACAAAAGAATGGCAAAATTGGGATGAGGAGAAGAAGGGTGACAATTCTATATACACCAACGATGAGCGATACCAAATGGAGTGAGATCAGGGAGGATGATGGATATAAAGTATATCAAAAAAACAACAACATCCACATAATAATAGCAAAAAAATTATTAAAAAATGGATAAAATAACAAAAGGTTATATGTATACAGAACATTCTTGCTGAGAAAAAGGAATATAAAAGGGTATGGATGAAATGAAAGATAGGAAATGCCACATTGTTTCTCAAACACAAACATACAAAAACACTATTACGGCCCCATGCGAGTCCCAGCAGCCAGGCGCACCTCCACACTGGGTTACCTGCACAGGAGGCCGGCTGGGTGTTCTGCGTGAGGAGTGAAGGAAGAGAGCCCGAATCTGAGCACTCCTCCTTTTCTCCCTCCATCTGAGGGAGCACAGGGTCCACTGGATGCAGGGTTTGTTGAATTCGCAGGTTCCTGGCTGTTGGGTGTCATGATTTGAAATTTCATGTGGGAAATGTGATAATAAAAAACAGGAGGAGGAGAAAGTGACAAAAGATATTGGGTGAAGATCACGTCCAACATAATTGGGAACAAAAGCAGGATCAGGAGGGATAGATGGGAACAATGAAGAGCAAAAGAAAAAAGGAAAAGGAGACTTCAGAGAACAGTTTGTAAATAATACAACTTTAGTAGTAGTATAAGCATGCACAGATATCCAAGGCTCCAGAATAACATTAAAAGAATAATCAAAATACTCCACAGGATAATAAAAAGGTTTTGATGTTTTAGTGATTATAACGGAGAGTCTCTGTGTGTAAATATTTAATACATCCAGTGGGTATGGAGAGAATACATACATATATACAATCAAAATGATTCAAAAGTAGTTAATGTTGTTATGGCAGATTTCCTGATAAAGGTTCAGGCCACTTCTACAAAACATGTTTAGTCTGGAGCCTTGTTATATGTGGACTGACATCTGATCAGTTGAAACAAATGAGAACGCACTTGCATTCAAACTTTTTATGTAAAATAGCAATGTTGTACATTTTTGTATAGTAAGCCATCCTTTTTTATTCCTTGTTTTGCGGATTCGCCAATGTTTATATTTGCGATTTCTAAATAAAAACAATTTTTTAAAATGTGGGAAAATTTTTTGAAAAAAATAGGGAAAAAATTCCCGCCAGTCTTAACTTGCCGAGTGCGCGAATTTTAAAATGGAACTTTTTTGCAGCAAAGCCAGTCCTTTCATGAACTGGTCAATAGAGTTTTGTTTTTTTTTGTTTAAATTTTTGAAAGTAGAAACTTCAGAAATTCAGTCACTTTTAATCCCACCCTCAGAGGCGAGGTGAAAGAGGAGGTGTATGAAAGTATTTTTAGGGCAACCTCCTTTTTTTGAAAGTTATAGAAAACTGTCACTGGTCTGTTTAAAGCAGTAGTTTCAACAGAATACAGGTAGTATGAAAAGTACTACATGTATGCCATCAGCCCAGGACAGACCACTGTATTCAAATTATTAAATGTTTCAATTAAAGCACTGGTTCAGGCTTCTTTAAGAACACAAAAAAGAGCAA
Source organism: Tandanus tandanus (assembly GCA_039654325.1). Taxonomy (NCBI): domain Eukaryota; kingdom Metazoa; phylum Chordata; class Actinopteri; order Siluriformes; family Plotosidae; genus Tandanus; species Tandanus tandanus. Next base: position 24,355,093 of record JBCNYH010000004.1, read on the forward strand.
AAATATATATATAGATATTTTATCCTTTCTTGTATTCTTGTTCTGTTGTGTTAAAGAAAAAATAAAATACCTGTTCTTAAAATACATTTTTCCTGTCTTGGGTTCACGTACTAGAAATCCACCAAACAAGGAATACAAATATATAAAAAGAAAAAAAAAAGAAAGTATTCAGACCTTGGAATTGCAGGCATGCCGAAATAAAACACTGCACTATTACATAGTGAAATATATCAGCAGTTTGATGATGGCATTCCTTGGGTAAACACAGCTCAAGTGAAAAGCTTGATGAGAAACAGCATTTATTCCTGTGTTTTAAAAAGAATCGAAATCCTTTAATAAAAAACTTTTTACACTTATTCAATTCGACCGTATTTGGGTAAAATGCTGTCAGTATACACGAGAGAATAACCACTCAGAACCAAGAAGCATGATTAATAACAAAACCCAAGGAACGAACAGAGGCAGGGTACAAGGTGGGTTTTCTCCAGGCAGTGATTTTGTTATTTTGTGTGTGTGTGTGTGTGTGTGTGTGTCTGTGATCATGTTCAAACGCATCCACAGGCAAATATACCTTTAAATGAACCCGTATCCTCTTCTTCTTTCAGGTTCTCCAGCCATAGACCTGACTGGAGTTCCCTTTCCCAAGGGTAATACTCCCCCTCTGCCAGCCCACACAGTTCCCCCAACGCGCACACAAAATCACACACACACGCACACACACACAAACAGTGGAAGGATAGACAGGTGAAGCAAACACACATGAAGAGGGGAACAAAACATTCACCCACTCGAACACAGACACAGAGGATTAACAGGGAGAGGAGAGAGGAGGGGTAAGTGGTGTTTCCACACTACAGGGTAACAGACACTATGACAGACGTTGTGATCAGACCCTTAGCTGCCTTCTTATTACACTTAAAGGGCAACTTGATGCTACTGAGTTTACTAAATGTCAATAAACTAAGCAATTTTAGAAATCTCCATAAATCTAATGGGAGGTTCTCAATGAAAAGCCGTGAGGAAAAGATGAAAAGGACGGAACTATAGAAAGCATGCAGGTAACTACAGCAAACATTACAAACAGGATATGCTGCCAGCCAAATCCCACACTCGTATTTTGATTGGGTGCCTTTAGCCTTGATTACAGCGCATAATCACGGCCCTGTTGCTCCAGTTGGTCAGGTCGAGGCTCAGAAACATTAAGTGGCAATAAAATGAAATCAGCTGACAACCTGAATGTACTGAATAACCAGGTTGTCCCATCGACGAACTTTTTCCTTTCTTGATGGGATGGATATAAAATTGGGGCTTGAATAGTAAAAGCGTGGTTTAGGCAGCACGAGGAATAATTTTAACACATGAACTGGCACCACAGAGTCCAGACAACCCTAGTGAAAGTGTTTGGGATGTGTTGGAGAAGACTTTATGGAGCGGTTTGACTTTCCCTCATCAATTCAAGACATCGGAGAAAATTGAACCCAACACTGGTAAGTTTGTCGAAACAATATTATGGCGATTACACACTGTAATCAAGGCTAAAGGTGGTCCCACTAAATATTAGAGTGTGTGACGTTTTGTGCCTGTCAGTGTATTTAGTGTTTGAAGGAAAATAATGGCACAAACCAAGCTGTGGTATGTGTACTGTCTGGGAAAGTCCTTTGCATAATCAAATATTGGTTAAATATTGTTGTAAGGGAGATTTGTTAGGACTAGAGTGGAAGAACTTGAACAAACTATTTGCCTACATCACATCTACAGGTACGTACATCTTAATATTGTGTCTCATGACTAATTATTTTTCAGCTTTTCCTTATCTGGATATAAAATAATAATAATAATAATAATAATAATAATAGCAGTGATAATAGTGATAATAGTAATAATAATAATAATAATAATAATAATATCTGGACTACTATGATGAAAAGGACATACACAGAAAGGGAATATGAAATGAACAGAGAAATGGGAGAAGACTTAACACACAAACAACACAATCTTACCATGTCCTTGATTTTTCCTCAGTCATGCCACCTACATATTTCAGTAGCTTTTTTTAGACACTAAAATGCTTTTAACTGGCTTTGGGCAATCACTAGTCTTTGTTTACTCTTCTAGACCATATAAAATTGGTAATACATAAACACTATAAAATTACCATTACTTGATTCCTCCTCTTCCTCGTCCTCTTCTTCTCCTTCCTCCTCCTCCTCCTCCTCCTCTTCCTCATCTCCCTCCTCCTCTTCATCCTCCTCCTCCATTTCGTCTTCCTTCCTGCTTGCTCCAGCATCACTACCAGACTTCAGCTTTGCGTGGAGCTCCACTGCCTTCTTCCACGGAACTCCACCGAGGTCAGAAGCCGCTGGTGGCTCCAGCTCCTCACCCTCTTCCTCCATGTCAGACTCTGAGCTGCTACAGAAGGAAAAAAGTGCATGTTATAAGGAGGCTACTATTGCAATACAAGAATGCAGATAGCATTACTGATTTTGTGAGAAAGCCACTTCCCCCACATTCCTGAAGCTGCAAAAATAAAAAATAAAAATAAAAAGTCAGAAGCTTTCAGTTCTTACCTGGAGCCCTCGTCCACATCCGTGCCTTTATCCAGCACACTGCTGAGATTGTGCTCAGCTAGCGTCTCCTCAGGCACCTCCTCTAGCTCTTCCTCTCTCTGCATGGACAGCCGGTAGTTCTCCAGCTCAATGCGCTCAGGAGTTCCTTTAAGACGTTTCGCCACACTCGGCTCAGCCACACCATTCACCTCAGGAGCTGCAGGAGACAGCAAGGGAGAGGAAGTGATGGCGTTTAATTTGGACACAAGATCCAATTGGGACGAGGGAATCTGGAGATCAAGATTCTGTGACAATCATCTTCATTTTTCATATATAGGACAGACTCAGAACTGCATTAGACTTTAAGTTATCGTCAGATAAACTTAGTTCAGCTCATTTCTACCCTGGATGGAAATGTTATGGTTTGGGGTTGCCTCACTGCCTCAGGGACTGGGCAGCTTGCAGTCAATAATTCTACAATTCCTGTACATGGTGTTATGAAGACAACACCATGTGGCCATCTGGTGGAAAACTGAAGTTGGATTAGAGGTTGTTATTTCAAGAGAGTAACAATCCTTAGCACATCCACCAAAGATTGATAAAGAGGCGATTTGTAAAGGCCAACTTTGCAACTGAAGGAATTTTGCTTGGATCGGAGGTTGAATAAAGTTGAGAAAAAAAAAGGGCAGGCTGATGTCAGAGACCGGTAGACAATTATTCAGAATGTCTAAATAAAATTATTTCTGTGTGATATCACTGAAAACACTACCACTTATTAAAATAGAAACACTACCTTGACCTTACAGAGGTTTTATCCAGTTGTTGTTACCACTCACTTAAAAAAAAAAAAAATCATACTTTAGGCTCAAAAAAGCTGCAGAACTCACTTAAACAAACCAAGTTTGTGGAAAATAATGTTTGGCAGTGTATTATCTAAGGTCAAGGGTATACTTACATTCTCCACAGAAGAACAATACATCTCCTAATATTTTTGTTAAATAAATAATTAAAAGAAACAATCTGTGTGTGTGGATTTAGGTGCATCACGTTTATCTGTAGGCATTGTAATAAAAAGGGTACAGGGTTTACTTATTTAAATATGTTAATGGGACATCTTCCATGGGCTGTATTGTAATTTTTTGTGAATGTGAATTTTCACGACTGTTCATATTCTTATAAATTTAATTCATTCTCTTTAAAAAAAAAAATAAGTATTTCCATCTACGGTTTCTATTAAATAGAAAAAACAAACACAAACTCGATGTTTAAAAATGTATTGCATGTGATTTATTAGCCTAAACCATTAAATAGCATATATTTATATTATGCATTATATTACATATTTTAGAAATACCTTGCCTTTTTCCCATCCTACAAAGCAATGTTTGTGGACTAACGCATCAGTGGCTATTTTCTTTCTTCTTCTTCTTCTTTTTTTTTTTTAAACCTTTAAATCCAGCATGTGTATGATGAATAAAACAAAGCATGACATCCCTGCTCTATGGGCCAATAATATGAATATAAACGATTTATCTATCCATTAACAACAAATGTATATTATTTATTACATAATTAATTATAATTCGGCAGAAATCATCTAGAAGAAATCATGCTGGTGAAGGAGCATGGTTTGGTGCAGCATGATTTGAATCTCACACAATGAAGATAAACTTATTTAATTTAAAGCCTGCAGATAATTGAACGCAATATTCTATATAGGTTATTACACTGGATCTATGTGACCTGAGATCAACTGACAACTGACATGTTCTGACGTTCAGAATGTTAGAACCAATACTATATTTTTAATGTTAATCTTGTAAATGTGTAGTGCATAAGGCACACTGAAGAACACTAATATACTTAATTACTTTACATTTTATACTGCTATAAAAGATTCATTAACATCTAGCAGACGCTCTAGGACTCTAACAAGGGCCTTGCTCAAGGGCCCAGAAGTGGTGATAGTGGGGAATGAACCGCTGACCTTCGGATCAGTAACCCATCGCCTTAACCACTAAGCCACCACTGCCCATATCCTGCCCATATTCTACTCTTGATCACTAATAACCTCACTGATTACCAAACCACTTAATCCTTTATAGGGTTGCGGGGAGGCTGGAGCCTATCTCACACTGGGCGAAGGTAGAGTACACCCTGAACAGCTCACCAATCCATTGGCAGGGCAACACACAGCCATTCACACACACCCACAACCACACACACTCACACATAGAGTCAATTTGAAACAGACAAGTAGCCTAATGTGCATGTCTTTGGACTGTTGGAGGAAACCGGAGCACCCAGAGGAAACCCATGCAAGCACGGGGAGAACATGCAAACTTCACACATTTGAACCCAGGACCTTCTCACTCTAAGGCGGACATGCTAACCACTATGCACCAGTGCCGCCTATTTCAAATCATAACAAATTTATGGTCCTATAAAAAATGGAAAAAAGAAAACTATGTGGTAAGAATGCAGGAGCGGATCAGAAATGCACACACATACTGTACACACACACACACACACACACACACACACACACACACACACACACGAAAAAAAGAATGACAGGCTGTGGTTAGGAGTGAAAGGTTCACACAGATGCAGGCTCTAGCTCAGCAATCAGCTGCTCTGATAGGACTGGGGAAAGGTAAAGCTTACAGAGTGATTCAGTCACACACAGCGGTACAAGCACTACATCACACAGCTGCAGTAATAGTTACTAGTACAGAATCACAGGCACTAGTGAGGCAGGCACCATAGAGAAAGATGTTTGGAGAAATTTTCCAATAGCAGAAAGGTCTAAAACAGGCAACTTAACACTACGTGTCTAAATTTACTTATTACTGCATATTTACTCATTTACATAATGAGACAGTGAATGCAAAAATAATGCAATTCAGATGCTATAACAGGCAGTTTTAACTCATTTTCTATTCATCTAATCAATTATTATTCAAAGATACATGTTCTAATATGTAATCATTCATATGTTCATGTTCATATTTATGTATATCCTTAATTTAAAAACACTAGTTGGAAAAGGGTACTAAACTGTACATTTAACAATTACGCACCAAAGGCGAATCTGATGTGCATAACTGTTTTAGTATATACTACACGGGGACACAAGGGGGAAAAAAACACTAACACGAGATTTTTATGTTTTTTTAAATGACGACAGACACAGGTGAGCTCAGACCACACACAAGCAGGTGCAGGGCAGTGTAATGGTATCATGGCAGAGGCAGAACAGGCGAGCTCTGCGCTCCAATCCAAGCAAACGTCCATGTAGCTAACGGTGTCTTTTGAGCATATTTATTCAGGGTTTAGTATACACTAAATGGAAATGGTATATTTTACCATTTTAAACATTGATAACAATTACGCCGCCTGCTCCAAGTGACCGTGACAAGCTGTGTGTTTGCTGTTGTTTTGATTCAAGCATTATCCACTCAGTTTTTTAGTCCTGAGAAAGTGGACCAATCAGATCATGCTGTTCCCGTGTAGTATGAACTAACTGCGAATGTGAAAGAAGTATAACTTTATTTATAAAAAAACAACCTAATTTTAAGGTTCCAAAAGGTGTATCCTTGTAAAAAAATCATAGTGACAAGCAATGGTACAGTTTAGCAACTTTAGTCAAATTAATTCAGTTATTGTGCATGTTTTATCAGTTAAAATTACACACACACAACCAAACCAAACACACACACAACCAAAATACCAAAGCTGCACCTTCCTTCGGGATACACACACCGAAATAAGATATTACGTTTGTAGCATAGTGTTTTGCAGCTCATCCAGAAGCTTGGGGGAATAAAGTTAAAGAAGGGTGCATGCTAGAAGATATTGAGCAACAGGTTGAGAGTGAGGCAGGAAAACAGGTAGAGGCAGTAAGTGAAGAGGAAGGCTAAGGGGCAGTGTGCCATCTGATGGCCAGTCCAGGACATGGTACGGCGCAGTGAGCACATGGAGCCCCCCACCCTGGGAAAGTGGCGCAGGACAGCTGCAAGAGAGGAAAGGCGGGTACCTGAGGGCCCACGCTCCACTGGACATGGAGCCCCAGGGGCATCCACGCTGGTTGCAGGTATCACTGGTGCCTGGGATTCCTGAAGGAATCGAGAGAAATAACAGTGATCAGAGCTGAATTTAATTATTTCATTTATTCAAGAAAACCATTACTTCAAGCACTGAAGTAAAACGTTTTATAATTGTATACGGTTTAATACGGTGAAATTTGGTTTCATATTAAGGGTTGTCATGGAACAGTAGGCAGCATCGCTTCCTCACAGCTCGACGTCCCTGGTACCGTGCTGAAGTGTCTGTGTGTAGTTTCTAAGTTTCTAAGGTTCTCTGGTTTCTACCCTGCTCCCAAAATCACACCAGCACATGGGTGAATTAACTAATCTAACCTGCCCCTAGGTGTGAATGGGTGTCTGCATGGCACTCTTTAATGGAATAATGTATTATTTAAGATATAATCCTTCGTCATGCCCAGTGCTTAAAGTGATGAGTCAATTTGTTATGGCAAATTAAAAGTCCTCCAATTCATGAAGCCATCGCATGCTTGGCTAAAACAAATTCTTTGCTTCTAGGCAAGTCTTGCTACTCAGCATCTATCTTGTTAATGCTCCTCAGCAGTCATCTGAAGCCATGAATCTCATAGCCATAACTGCACTCTCAATGGCCGCCAGGACACAAAGCTCCGTGAATACTGTAGCTATGTATACAAATGTCATTAGACTCCTGCTACACATGAACAAATGTGGACTTGGTTAGAGTAACAACACGACCGGCTTAATAGGTTTCTGGGTTCAGCAGGCGACTGACTTTTCCCCACAGATTTCTATTCAGGATTCTTTAAGGTGTTTGTCTCCTTTCTTATAACATCGCTGGCTAAACCTAAAACAGATGATGCACACTGTTAAAAAACCCCAAAACAAAACATTTGCATATTGTTAGAAAGTTGTGTGTCTAGGTGTGACTGAAATGTGATTAAATGAATGAAAGTAAAATATTATGTATTATTGTTGTGCTCCACTTCCGGCTCCCACACTAGAATCGGTTCGGACATATAATCAGTTCTTCTGCCACAACTCAACACGAGAGAAACAGCTAACCGTTCTCGACTCATGGGCATTCAGAATCAGATTCCTGATTTATATAGGCATTATCAACAAATTATTTAACTGTATCCAATTAGGTATCAAAACCATTCTGTTTAGCTTCAACACAAGCACGGGTTAGGTGCTGAGTTCACGAGTTCTGCAGCAAAACATTTTCAGTTAACTTGCTCTCATCCTCTAAAAATCTGTATATTGAAGATGGCAGATGTTGAGCTTGCTGTATGACATCACACTCAGGACTTGGACGCAGCACTCACCCAGTGAGAAAGGGTAATAAAAAATGAGAAAAATGACTTTTGTGGTGTGATAAATATGACCCAGCTATCTGAGAGAAATGAAAATATAAATGCATGTAAACAAACATCTCAAAAGATTAAAATGACATCCAGCTTTACCTTTGGTGGGAGAGGAGCTGCAGGAGGAGCAGGTCTCTTCCTCTGAGCTTGCCCAGACAACCGGTAACAGTAATGTGGCTTACAGTAAAACTTTCCTACCACACACACACACACACACACACACACACACACACACACACACACACACACACACACACAGTTCAGTACACGTATATCATTTTAAGCAAAATTCCCAAAGATAGCACCCCACTCTAGACTTCCTTTGGAGTTTAATGTTTTGTACAGTTTATGTGATACAGTCTATTATAGAGATATAGTCCATTTGCTGGTGTATTTGGTTCTTGCTTTATGCCAAGTGGGACGTCTCTAAACAATGCGCTCTGAAGGAGGAGTCAATGAAGAAAAATCAGTACTCTGTCCGAGGCAATAATACACCACTGTGCTCAAGGACAAAAGAAATCTTATGATGGCACATGATGAAAAAGTGAACAGAATGAGTAACTGGGAACACTAGTATCTGGAAGTCTAATAATGGAATAGATAATGATTTCCATGGATCAAACATGGACATAACTGTAATGTTTTTAAAGACAGCTTTCATTTAAAACTGAATTTCATAATATCTCCATATTAATATATGTCTCCATGAGTATATTTAAAGAGATACTGAATGTGTTTTTTTAGCTCTGAACTTAGCAATATATCTGTACTGTAATGAAATGCATCAACGCTGGTTTTACTGATGACAAAATAATTTTTTAATTTACTGATATTTTTATATCAATCTGCATTTTATTAGTTGAAAATGACTCAAAATGCCACCTACTGGTTAAAAACATCCTGAGCCTTAAAAGGCTTATAAAGGAGTAGAGGCAACTGTATGGTGTAGTGGGAGTCTGTGAAACTGTGCTCAGTTTTAAATGAATGATGATTAAGGCTAAATAAGAAACTGTTGGGGGAATATCATTAATGCTATACGATGTCTACAATCTCCATGATCCAAAGAAAGCATGGAGCTCCACGATTTATGAGCACACTTGGAGCACGACTGGGGTATAAAATGGAGGCAGGCTACATCCAAGAGATGAAACTTGAAGGAATCGTGTTTATAAGTTCATCAAGTTCTCCAATGATGGTGCATCAAGGTCTGTTAAGGTCTGCTTACTACGCTATACTACGCTCTACTATGATTACCACGTTCTATCATGAATGGCATAATATCGTAATAAATCATCATAATCGTAGATCATGGAGATCATGGACATCGTGCCTCCAGTGTAAACCCATGGTTAGCCGCATGGAGCTCGACAGAACAACCTTCTAAAGAACAACCTTCTGAATACGTTCATTTTTACTTTGTAGGAAATTCTTATCTCACTACATAAAAAAGTTCTGCTGCGTGGGGTTCACTATTGCTGTACTGCTTAAAGGAGAAGACAGCACTTGTTAAAAGTTAATCAAATCTAAGTTAATCTAGGGGGTAGCCGTGGCCTAATGGTTAGAGAAGCGGCTTTGGGACCGAAAGGTTTGGGACCGAAAGATTCCCGAACCAGCAGTAAAAATGGGTGGCAGTGGGGGAGTGAGCTGCATCTTCCCTTCCTTCATGACTGAAGTGCCCTTGAGCAAGACATCTAACCCCCAACTGCTCTCCGGGCGCCCCCAGTGTGTGAGATAGCCCACTTTTCCGAGTGTGTGTGCTCACTGTTTACGTGTGTGTGCTCACTTTGGATGGGTTAAATGCAGAGATAATAATTTTCCTTGCAGGATTATTACAGTATATCCAAAAAAAAACTCTGGCTGCATGCAAAATCTTAGACTGATAGCTGCAATTTTAAAGATTTTATGGGTGGATATTTAAAAACTGAGTCTCAGAAGGCCCAAGTTAACATGGAGGAGTATGGCTTCAAACATCATTTCTTTCAGTATTTCGGGAGTTTGTGCTTAAATATATGAATCCTGGTGTGTATTTATAGTCTCTTACTGCACAGGTAATGATTTTAATCTAAACCTTTTCACACCTCCAACAAAAATCTGTCAATAAATGGCATGAATGTATCAAAATCCCATACTTGTACATGTTAACTTGGGCCTCGATGACATCATCATTCTAAAACTCAGTTTTCAAATAAAATAAATAAATGACCATAAAATCGTTAAACCAAATGCTATCGTCCTCAGATTTTGCACACGAAAAGAAATTAATCTTGATATTCAAATGAGATGAACTTTAACAAGTGCTGTCTTCTCCTTTAAGTGTATTCTTCCTGTATGGAAAAGCTGAATGTTTTGTCAACTAGGGGAGACTGAAGGCTGAGCGGAACATGCGAAGCTACCAAAGATATGTTTCCAAGTTCACAGATGCTAACCATTGTGTACTGTTGCTATGATCAAAAGCAGACTCCTCCCATCTTGAGTATTTTTTTTAAAAATTGACAATTTTCTTTTTTGGACTCCAGGTCTCAGGTGGCTATAATATTGTTGGGATTCAAACTCATACTTTCTGGATGACAGAGTGAATATTTTATCTCTAGTGCCACTCCAGGGAAATACTGTTTGCAGCTGCTGTAGGAACTACCGTAATTTACTGATGCTCCAAAACATTAAATTTAGCAATCTAATTAAATTGACTTATTTAAACATTGGCAAATTATTGTGATATTTGTGAAATCACACATATTCGGGTGAGCCGTTTAACACTACCACCACTGCTGATTATCTTTCTATAACGTCGTGCCTCAAAGTGTTTAATTCCTTACTTGATTCTATATACACCTTAATAGCAATCATAGTAATATACACTCTGGACACACAGGTTTGTACAGAACTATGCATACGAGACATGTCATGTTTACATATGAATCTGTATTATATAAATCATGACGGCATACCATCCTCCACATCAAAGGCATAAGACGACAGTCTCAGCGTGGTGCCGCAATAGTCACACTTAAAGCAGGTGCGGTGAAAGAACTTGCCCTCAGCACTCAATCGCTCCATCACATACACACGCTTCCGGCAGAAGAAACACACGTCACTACCTCCGATGTTCTGAGGAAACTCCTTTCGCAAAGAAGCCTGCAGGAAACACATACACATGTACTATATTACAGTTATATATCTACAGCAGATCTGTCTGAGGGATGGTCAGTTCAGCAGTAAACACTAAACAGAACAAGCTCACAGAAATGGAGAACAGAATAAAAAATATACAGAGGCAAAGAGAAATCAAGTAAGTTAAAGGTGAGATTTCTGAACGTTCACCCTAACAGCAGAAAGAACATAGTTAGCAGAAAGAGCACAGGAGAAATGTACTGTATGTTACAGGACACAATCAGTCACAATTCCTATTTTAATTGCCAGGCCAGGTGCGTTCACATGTGCTATATATCAGTACAACACCCAGAGTTCTTACCAATTCCCTCTTATCAAGACGACTCCAGCAGTGCTCCTGAGGCTGAAGCTGATTAGCTATTTGCTCAGCCAGCAAGCTCACACCACCTGTATACATCTTTACAAAACGCTATAATGGAATACATATAGAAGAGAAATGGAGAAAGTGAACGAGAAGAAAAACGAATGCGGAAAAGACAAGCAGAAAGATTCGGCAGAAGGATTGCAGCCATGAATTACGATGTTAGGAACAAAGTGAGCGGAGTGATTTCAGCTCCTGAAGGCAATCCAGGGGTTATGAATGAATCAAATGACACAGATTGTGGGTTTAGTTGATCAGGATCAGGTGTATGGATGAGGAGGCACACTGAGTAATATTTATAAAAATAAATAATAAATAAATAAAAATAAATTAATAAAAAAAAAAACATGCCAAGTTCTCGTCTTTGGTAATGCAACATAGGGAACACTTACTCCTTTAAAAATAAATAAATAAATAAATAAATAAATAACATCGTCAGACCAGTAGGTCTTGTCACTCTCAGCTACCAAAGCAGGCTTCATGGTTGTATTCAAAGCGCAGGATCGTTTAGCACACACCAACCCGCATTTCCATGTTATACATACAAAACCTTATTATGTTAGTGTACTAGATTCCCGTAGCTCACAATGTGGACAGTGATTCAGATGATGCAGAAATCCGTGCACAGGCTGATTCTCTTGTGAAAGTGTGCACTAGAGTGAGTTAATAACAGAAACCAACAGCCGCTCGAGTAGCAGGCTACCTGTCGGTTCAAGGAGAGTGAGGTGAGCTGAGGATCGGTGGACATCTCCTGCTTTCTGTGCCACTGCTCGAGAAGAAAGCGCGAGGGCTTTTTCTTAGGCTCCGCAGGACAGAGAGGGAGAGCGAGGGAGAGAAAGGGAGGGAGGGGAGAAGGGAGTGTTAGCTAACGGTGGAACACGGGAAAAGTGACGGATTCAAGTCAAGCAGACAGGAAGAAAAAACAGGGGAGCCTGTTCTATAATTCCCAGCATGTGTCTTCACATTGCGGGATATTACAGGACGGCTCTGCGGGTACACTACCAGTCAAAAGTTTTAGAACACCCACAATTTCTTTAAAAGTTTTATTGAAATTTATGCAGTTTAATGTCTCAGTGAAATTAAAGCATAGAGAATAAAAAAAAAAATACAAGTCATGTTTAATTTAATACAATTTAATGTAAATTTTAACTCCTTTAAGTATCCATCTTTTGCAAGTATTACGGCTGGACACACTCATGGCATTCTTTCGATGAAGGAAATCAACTATTGTTCTGAAAGTTCTTCCCAACACTGTTGCAGACGTTCCCACAAATGTGTTGCAATTGTTGGTTGCTTTGCCTTCACCCTTCTGTCCACCATATCCCAAACCAACTCGATGGGGTTTAAGTCTGTAGGCTGATCTGGAAAATCCATGATCTGAAGTCCAATCTTTTCTTCTAAGGTACTTCTGACATCCCGCTTACCTTCATTCCTTTTCAGATCATTCACTGGACTTGAACTGCTTGAATTTCAATACAACAGAAAAATGGGGGTGTTCTAAAACTTTTGACCAATGGTATATCTGTAGATCAAATGATTTTAAGTGTAGCATCAATGTGTGGCGTTCGAAAGACAGCATGTTGAGGTCACCTTGGGTCGAGCAGGCTTGTCTTTGAACAGAGAAGCTAACCTCTCGGCTCGCTCCTGGATGCTAGGGATGTGTATGGGCACTTGATCGTCAGAGTGCAATCGCAAACTCTGTGTCTCCTGTAGGACAGAAGCACGGTTTGGTCACCATGTGAACAAAAACTGCCAACTGTGGACTGTAAATGAGCTTTAAAGCAAGCTGATCTAGAGAAATCCAAAGCCACTGTTAGGTTAGTACAAAACGTCAGAAATGGACGTCATGCACAGCAGCCATGCTGTACCTCCTGCTGAGGATCGGGGGAGCAGGATGGCTGCCCAGGGTGTAACCCGTGGCTCAAAAGCCACTGCTGAACAAAGAAGCATGACGGCTTTTTCATCGGCTCCAGTGGAAGAGGAGAAAAGAAACAGATATAAAAAGTTAGAGCTGACAGCTGAAAGCTGGGGTTTCTCTTAATGTTTTTGAGTTTGTGATCGCTCAAAAACATTAAGAGAAACCCCTTTGACATTAGGAGATCCTTTGATGCTTCTATGTACCACTACTACTACTACTAATCCCATAATAGATGTTTTTGGGGTACCGGGCTGGACAAGACAGTCAGAGATCTCCAGTGTTCTTGATTTACTCATGTTCCTAACAGTGTACTGAAGGTTCGTCTAGTCTACTCTTTACTATTGTCAGACCGGGCTTTACCTTGGCATCCCACCCTTAACTGTGCCCTAATGGTTTTAGCCAAACCCTATTGGTGTAGGCTTCATATACTATGAAGGACGTGAAGAGATCTTACCAAGTTCAAAGACTATTTTAACATGGTAACCTCTTTATTCTGACATTCCCAGAACCTATTATTATTATTCTGACCGAGTCCTTCAGTCTGGGAATTTTCAAGGGTACATGCATGTAGCCTCTGTTTTCTTAAAGCACCCACAATCCTAAGCACATGTACAAGTTCAGACGTTTTCTGGGATACACACCTGCCTAGCCTCTGAAGGACCCAACTTCAAAAGACCCGTCCTACCAAAAATGCAATGCTGACTTGGAGAAATGTCTTACATCACAAGACATCTCCACTAAAATGAATGCAACTGAGGTAAAGCACCTAGTTTCATTCAAACAAGAAAAAACTCAGTTGAAACAGAATAAAAATTAGATGTTCAGGAAGGATCCAACATGGTGAACAAGATGGGTTTATAGGGATCTATGAAATGTTACTGAACTTCTTGACACTTTCAACCACAAAATATCAGAGTTTTAGAAATGCCAGGTTTTATCCAGTCTCCGGTTATAGTTAAATGGGTTCGAGAAGGATTTTTAACTTAAGTCAAGTTTATATTTGGTTGGTTGTACATAAACACTGCTACAGTTACACTGCGATAAAGATGTTTGAAAAGTCTTTCACACTAATCAAACACCAGTCCAAACCATAAAGAACTGAGACTGAAACTAATACCAATCAGTTTGTCAATCAGTCATTGTATTGTTCTACCTGGGGTTTTTCAGGTTTGTCGGACTGCCCTGTAAACTTAGCGGCTAGCATCTCAGCTCGCTCCTGGATGTTAGCCACGTGGACAGGCTCCACAGATCTGAACTCACTCTCCTGTGGAGAAAGCATGTGTGTGCACACACAGAAAATCCACCTCATTCCTATTGTTCCTATTAACATGGTCAGGATTCTAATCAAGCAAACACACAGGCAGTCTGAGGCAGTGTCCAGGCTGATAAGGTATTAGTGGTGATGCTCTGCAAACATATTTGTGAGACAGTCATTTACGGGGGGGTGATCAATAAAAACTGAGACTGAGCTCATGTTTCTGGTCCATATTTCTGTGTACAATCATTACATATTATTAGTGTTTCATCTGTTTGGAAATAAGTGAAATGAGCCATGTCACTCTCCAGTCTCACAGTAATAATCACTGACATGTTTAAATTACAGCTAAAGTAAACAGGTACTTAGCCTAGAGTATACTGGCATATTCTACAAACACTGCTCTTTAGCTAGCCTTGCTAATAAGTGCTATAAGTGGGTCAAGGTGGAGGGTAAAAGTGAAAGATGAAATTTATGTTTGTTGGACTGTATCTTTCAACTCACCAAAGGTAATCTGACATTTAAATCGTCAGCCATGACCCTGACAAGCTTTTTTCTTTTAGGTGAGGTCAAAGGTCAAGGTCACAGTGACCTAATGTTACATGACACTCCCTCTTCCCAAGATGGACAAGTAAACCTAGTTTGGTATGAGTGAGGCTAAGCATATAGGAAATACGGCCCAGCAATGTCTATTAAGTAGGGTTAAAGGTCAAGGTCACAGTGACCTAATTTTTACATTTACAGCATTTGGCAGACGCTGTTATCCAGAGCAACTTACAATTATCATTTTTATACAACTGAGCAATTGA
>JBCNYH010000004.1:24370763-24405457 GCA_039654325.1 Tandanus tandanus
TACAACTGAGCAATTGAGGGTTAAGGGCCTTGCTCAAGGGCCCAACAGTGGTGATAGTGGGGATTGAACCGCTGAACCGGATCAGTAACTCATTGCCTTAACCACTAAGCCACCACTGCCTCACAACTTAGATGTGACCTAATGTTGGTACACAACACCCCCTTCCCACAATGTACAAGTATACCTAGATCGGTATATGTGAGAGTAAGCATATCGGAAATACAGCTCGGTGGGGTCTAAGGTCAGGGTCATTGTAAAAGGTTATTACACTGAAAACGTATAGCACTATATAACTATAAATCTGAGCTCAGTCTGGCCACACACACACACACACACACACACACACACACACACACACATAGGATTAAGTTTTAGCACAAACAGATATAAAGTGCTTCACAGAACAAATCACGCTTTGGTCATCATGTGAACAAAAACCACCAACTGTGGACTGAAAATATGCTTTAAAACAAACTGATCTAGAGAAAACCAAAGCCACTGTTGGTTTAGTACAGAACGTCAGATTTGGGCTTCATGCACAGCAGCCATGCTGTACCTCCTGCTGAGGATCGGGGGAGCAGGACGGCTGCCCAGGGTGTAACCCGTGGCGCAAAAGCCACTGCTGAACAAAGGAGCGTGACGGCTTTTTCATCGGCTCCGGTGGAAGAGGAGAAGAGAAGCAGATATAAAACGTTAGAGCTGACAGCTGAAAGCAGAATGCTGTTTGGGTTTGAGTACAGAACTTAGATGCAATGCAAGATTTCTCAAGGATCAGTTTATGATTGTTCAAAAACATTTAGAGAAACCTATTTGAATTTAGAAGATCCTTTAATGTTTCAATGTACACTTCACCCTCGATTTCCCGTACCCCTATTTCCCGGATTTCGGATTTCCCGTACAAAATCCGGCGCCGGACATCATTTGGTATTGCCCGAAACATGCTCGGACAAGTCCGGGAATCGATGATGGAAGTCCGGGTTGGTCATGATTTCCCTCCTGTCCGGCCCGTTCCCTTCCGAGTGGATGGACGAAAATGAAGCAGCAGAGGGGCACGAAATAATGTCCGATGAACAGATAGTGGCGTCAGTGACGGGAGAGCTAAGTGAAAGTGAGGACAGTGACAACGAGCCGAAACCCACATTTAAAATGAATGTGATGAAAGAATGTGCTGATACGTTCCTTAAGTTTGTGGAAACACAATATTTGTATTGAGTGCCGGATAAGTGTGTAAAAGTCCGGGACTGCTGCTGAATAATGGCAATTGCCGGAAAGATTATGGTAAATGTCCGGGAAAGGGTAGGGACCCCGAACATTAGCGATTGCCGGACTTTTGAGGTTCCCGGACGGCTGATCCCCCTTAATAATCCGTGTAATCGAGGGTGAAGTGTACTACTACTACTACTAATCCCATAATAAATGTTTTTGGGGTCCCGAGCTGGACAAGACAGTCAGAGATCTCCAGTGTTCTTGATTCACTCATGTTCGTAGCAGTGAACTGAAGGTTCGTCTTGTCAACTCTTTATTATTGTCAGACCAGGCTTTACTTCGGCATCCTTTTCTGAGCCCACCTATATCTGAATTCTGATAAGTGGTTTTAGCCAGGGAATAGCCAGGTTCTATGTAAAAACCTGCAGCTGAGGTTGCCCTATAAGTGTAGGTCGCATATACTGTATAGACTGTGACCTTACCAAGTCCAAAAACTTTTTTAACATGGTAACCTGTCTATTCTGTCAGCTCCACTCTGGATTTTTCCCTGGGCTTCTTCACTTCTTTAGATGAACTCAAGTGATTCAATGTTACTTGCACTGCATTTCAAGAGTGTTTCTCAAAGTCAAGGAAGGGTCCTTAATGGCTGCATTTAAGGATACTACATCACTGAATTCCTGTTCCAATGTCTAGGTCTTACTATGCTAACGACCGAGTCCTTCATTTTAAGGGTACATGCATGTATCCTCAGTGTTCATAAAGCATCGACAATCCTATGCACATGTACAAGGTGAAGCCTTTTCAAAGATACACACCTGCCTAGCCTCTGAAGGACCCAACTTCAAAAGACCCGTCCTACCAAAGATGTAATGCTGACTTGGAGAAACATCCTACATAGCAAGACGTCTACACTAAAATGGATGCAAGGGAAAGTACTTTGTTTTAATTCAGACAAGAAATCAGTAATGAGTCTCGCAGGGAAGACTTCTGTAACCTGCACTAATTAATTTTACTGGCATTAAAAAAATAGGAGATGCACAATGGAATTATGTTCAGAATATTCTGTGAAGGTTTCGAAAAAATTCATTCACATATGAAGGAGGAATTGCAGATTAATGATGGCAACTATAGTATAATGCAACTATAGTATAATGCAAATAAGGTCCTGTGAAAGTTTGGTTGAAATAAGTTGACTGGTTGAGGATTACAGGTAGGTTGATGACGATGCCATGGACGCTACAAGACAACAGATAGTGATCCCTATGTGTCGCTCCAGCTTCGCTGGCAGGCGAAACCAAACCTAAATATACGGTACACATCTACATCTGACAAAGTTTGGTTGAATTCCAATGAACGGTTCTGAGGTTTTGGGGATACAAGGATAAATACCCCACTTTTAATGAAAGAGGCAATTTTTTAGGCAAAAATGTCATTTACCAAAAAAAAAAGAGTTTCAACTTATGTCAGAAGTGCAGACTTCAAACTATATACCAGTTTTTAAATGGTGTTGATAGGCCAAGTAAAATCAGAGTTATGATTAATAATTTAATACTTTTAATTTAACTTCCTGAGATGGCAGTTTACACAGCGTGATGTCAGCAAAAAAAACAAAAAAAAAAACCCAAGGTAGTCTGGAGGTAAACGCTGCCATCAAGTGGACAACAGGAGGAGTAACACACCCTGGAAATGTCAGTCTTAAATTTGTACATAATTTTTTAAAATTTACAATTTATATTTGCATTCTAAGTTTAAACATGTTTGTGTTTTTCACAGTAAAAAAAAACAATCTTTTTTCTACTTGGATTTTGTGGGTTTTTTGTGTTATTTTAGATCCAATGTGTTAATACAGTATGTCAAAATAAAAAAGTAACTGTAAGGTCACACAGGTGAGGTTGTGAGGTTGTTGTTGAGGTTGTGCTGAAAAAAATTACACTGAACAAGGTACGGTAAACAGTTTTTATAAAGTGAAATATAAAGGTAAAATCAAAAGTCAAAAACGGCCAATTATACCCCGGACCCTAATTAAATTCCAATGTATTCAGGAGAATTAGTGGATAGAAGAAAAGTGACACAGACAAACGATGCCAATGGACACTGCCAATGACGACAACAGACATGAGATGACTCAAAGTAAACCCTATGCGTCGCTCAAGCCTCGCTAGCAGCCGACACAAAAACTCAGTTGAAGCTAAATAAAAATAAGACACTTGGGAAGCATCAAATATGGTGAACAAGCTGGGTTTCGAGGGATATATGAGATTTTACTGAACTTCTCGATACTTTCGACGGCAAAACATCAGACTAGTAGAAATTAGTTTTATCATTTATAGTCTCCAGTTTTGGTTAAATGGGTTTGACAAGGATTTTTTCCAGCTCAAGTCAGGTTTATATTTGGTTGGTAGTAGACGAACAGAGCTACGGATAAGCTGTAAGAAAGATGTTTGAAAAGCTTTTCACACTAATCAAACACCAGTCCAAACCATAAAGAACTGAGACTGAAACTAATACTAGTTTGTCAATCAGTCATTGTATTGTTCTACCTGGGGTTTTTCAGGCTTGGCGGACTGCCCTGTAAACTTAGCGGCTAGCATCTCAGCTCGCTCCTGAATGTTAGCCACGTGGACAGGCTCCTCAGATCTGAACTCACTCTCCTGTGGAGAAAGCAAGTGTGTGCACACAGAAAATTCATATTGTTTCTTTTACCATAGTCAGGATTCTAATCAAGCAAAAACACGGGCAGTCTGAGGCAGTGTCCAGGCTGATAAGGTATTAGTGGTGATGCTCTGCAAGCATGTTTGTGAGAAAAATAAATAAATAAATAAAAAATAAAAGGGTATTTTTTCTGGTCCATATTCGTTTACACAATCATTACAATCCAAAATTGATAGCTGTTGGCAAAAACCCACTGACATTAGGTATATTTGGCTTATTGGTTTATTTTCAAGGGCGGCACGGTGGTATAGTGTTTACACCTCCGTCCACACAGCAAGAAGGTCCTGGGTTCGAGTCCCGGGCTCAGGCGTTTCTGCATGTTCTCCCGGTAATCCAGTTTCCCCCAAAGGCATGTACATTATGTTAACTGGCTGTTCCAAAATCCCCTTAGGTGTGTGTGAGTATGAAAGGTTGCATGTGTGTTGGCCCTGGGATGGTCTGGTTAGCTGATCAGGGTGTATCCTACCTTCGCCCCGTGTCGGCTGAGATAGGCTCCAGCCTCCCGGTAATCCTAATAGGATTTAGTGGGTCGGCAAATCAGTGAGTGTTTAGATATCTTTAGATTGCATTGGTTTCCAAGTAGGTTAAATAGTTAATATTTTGAACATATCATACTCAAATTGAATTAGAAGGCATGCCCAAACATTTCACTGGTAGTGTATGTGTATGAGTTGGTATGCCAAATATCTCAAAGAACTGTTAATTCCCAAAACAAACACACAAATAATTTTCAATCAGTATGCAAGATATAACAAGCCACGCCCTAGTCTACATTACCCTGTAAAAGAGAGTCAGATGATCCTGGATGTCATCATCATCATCACTGTCATGTTCATTCACAAGTTTGTGGATGTTCCTCTGACAAAACAAACATCAAGTCCAGTTTGTTAACTCCCTATAACTTGTCTGTAGAACTGTATCTCCCAGTCACTCCGAACTCTGCATGTTTCATTATAAATCTATGCAGAAGAGACCTTTCTAATAGTTTTGAAGCTGAACAATATTTGCTTTGGAAGTCTGTAATGGTTTCTATCCACACACTGCTCAACCAATCAACATGCATGCTATACTTTGCCAAATGTATACAAATTATAAATAAAATTCTGTTTGGGGGGTAAACACCTGTAATGAAGGGGTGTGTTAGAGTTAAAAGAGAAACATCATAGATCATTAAGTGCTTGTTTTTTTAGTGAATAATATATAATATAAAAAATAATAATAAAATAAAAACTTTAGTCAAAGATTCATTAAGGAATCAAAAAGGAATTCGATCACGAGATGGAGTGAGAAGCGGTTAGTTGAAGGCAAAGAGCCGAGAGCGCCATGGCGAGTACATGATACATAGTGTCACCTGTGTGTGTGGAGAGAGTGATGGAGAGGAGGATGATGATGGCGGAGGCGGAGGAGGAGGATAGAGTAGAATGGTTTTCTTAGGGCAGCTCCGCAGGCCATCGCTGCTTCTGCTAGCCTTCAGAGAGACAGGGGAGGAGTGAAATCTCCAATCTTATACTAATAACCACAGGCATGTTTAAGCCAAAGTACACAGATACTTAGCCTAGAGGATACAGGCACATTCAACATATTTTGCTCTCTCACTAGCTTTGCAATCATAACAAATGGGGAAAAAACAAAAGAGTAACATATACAGCAAGTTCAAACTGATGCTTAACGGAAAGAAAACTCAGCATGATTATCAGGATTATTCTGAATAAAATACAGGTTTGGGATAAAATCCAGTCATATACACACCCACACACACACACACACACACACACACACACAAAAGCAAATAATTAACAAATATTTCATAAGTGTGCTAGCTAAAGCTTAAACATCCACAATCTAAAATTCAAAGCACAGAATTAAAATGATAATGAAACACCGTGTACATTTACATGATTTCGCCTTCAAACAGCAAGTGGAAAGGCTTTTTGGTTCTAAAAGGTTATTGCACTGAGGACATACGGCACTATATAACTGACTGAGACTGAGCTTTAACACAAACAGATTCAAAGCTCTTCACAAAACAAATGACTGTCTTTACTACCTCTACCACAGAGGTTGTGCTTTACCCGCAGTTTGTGTGCTTGTCTGTTAGCAAGATAACACAAAAAGTACAGATTCTCATAAAATTTCTACTAGGGGTGAAGCTTTGGACAAAGAAGACTTCATGAGGTTTTGGAGATGATTCGGATCAAATTATGGATCCAGGATTTTTATTTATTTATTTATTTATTTATTTTTAACATAGTGAGATTATTACTATTTTAAAGATTTTGGTTCATACGGGGGATTTTTGGGCATGGCAGAGGTTTATGTTCTCCGAGGGCTCTTGGTGTAATTGTTTGGGGGTGGGGATTTGTAAACAGACGTGCAAAATACATGGACTTTTTGAAGAACATACTGCATATTGCAGGCGAAATTGTACCAGTGAGGTACATTTTCCCAATCATAAGACAGACAAATATACCTAAAACAGGCTTCAAGCACGAATGTTCTATTTAGTGGATCACTATTAGAAATGTCAATGCGGATACTGATTCCTATCAGCTATGATTGATGAAGAGGACAGTAATAATCACTGAAACCAAATCAACTGAAGGCAATATAACCAATAAATAAATCATTTTGTGTTGTACTTCGATAAGACAATAATCAATAATGGGATGGTGTGATGCAGATGGTCGGTACTGACAATTAAGTGTTTTGCCCAGTTACAAAACGTTAACCATGGGGATTCCTTCCAAAAATAAACATCTCGTTAATATGCATACATATGCATACATCTAGAATCTCGTTAATTTGAGCTTATTGTAAATGTGTTTACGCTTAATATGCGCCTCCCCCTTGGACACCAGATTTGTAACATGGGGATGACCAAAAAGCACATTTTTGTCATTTTTCACTGAAATTGTCCAATATTTTGTCTGAAATTGACCATATTAGAGCAAAATGATGGCATTCTACTTTGATCTATAGCAACATTCACGCCTGCGCATAAGCGCATTCACACCCGCATGTTAGCTAAAATATATAAAATATTAGCAAAAATGCTAAAACGTGGTCTCTTAATATTGAGGTGCCTTGGACCCTGATATGCACATATTAATGAGACTCGACTGTATGTCTCTTCACAATATAATCTATATTATAAGTTACATCCATCATACTCTGCAAGTTGTTACTATAAAAACAAGGGTATATTAAAACTAACACCTTAATAAAAACCTGTGATTTGCCTTAAAGAAGGCATAACCGTCAGAGATGCTGTTGCAGAAAATTAATCGCTGACAATCTGACAGTAATCCTAACTTTAACCCCAAAAATTACTATAGATCTATGTATTAATCTAGATCTAGAGAAATAGAGTACTATGGGGAATAAAGCAGGGTATAGTAGGGTGCTGGAACATGTTCCTACATCTCAGGCCATACCTGTTCCCCTGTCTTGGGCAGAGTCTGGTAGGTCAATATTTTCTTATAACAGAAACTAGTCTGTTCCTGCAACTCTGTTTGCCCCATAAAGGTTTGCGCACATGCAAAGATTTACAGAAACAAAGAAACTCACAAAAGATATTCTCTCAACAAAGGATTTTTAAGAACTGCAAGAGCAAGAGATTAGAGCATCATCAAAGGTCTGACAAGTTGATAAGTAGCATACAAGGTTCGATTAATTCCTCCTAATAAAGTGACAGTTGTAGTAAGACATGTAACATGAAGGTAGTGTCAGAGCTTATACCTTTCTCCATGCAGGAAGCGATGAGGCCAGGAGAACTGGCTCTGTCAGCGTGGTGGATGGCAGAGAGGTAGGCAGTGCAAGCTCCAGATCAGGCATAGAGTCAATCTATGAACCAGCGGAGTGTAAAATGACAGGTGACGTGACCAATTAGGGGCCAGGAAACACCAAATAAGCCAATAATGAGCCACCGTCACAGTTCATAAAGAGTAGAAGAAAATAGAGAAAAACAAACAAGGCAAAGAATGAGAGAAGAAACATAGAAAGAACGACAGAGAAAGAAAGAAAATAAATCCACTAAAAAAAAGAGAGAGAGAAGAAGAAAATAAATCCACTAAATGTCTGCTCAGTCATGCATGGAAGTGATGCAGGAGCAAAGGAGCTTTAGCACTGATAGCAGAAGAATAAGCTGAAAGAACTGAATCATCTGAAATTCAAATGATTTTTCTTGTTCAAGTGGTGCGAACGCTGACCCATGGCAGTCATCTGAGAAACCTGTTACACTTGAATTATTCCAGGAATTAGCCTGGCCATTCAATATTCAAAATATTGTGCTCACGGTTAATGATTTTTGGAAGTGTTCCTGAGCCCATGCAGTGATTTCCATGACAGAATCATGCCTGTTTATAATGCAGTGCCACCTGAGGTCCCAAAGATCACAGGTATCCAATACTCATTTTCGGTTCCTTGCATACAAAGGTTTTTTTCAGATACCTAAAGTCTTTTAATTATACCACGTACTGTAGCTGATGAGATATTTAAAGTCTTATACAAATACTTTGAAATTGTTCCACAGTTTGTACAGATTGGTAAACCTCTTCCCAGAAGCACTTTTTATACCCAATCATGTTTGTAATATGTTGCCAATGAAACAAATTACTTTCAACATATTCCTCCAGCTGTTCCTTTTCAGTACCACTTACTTTCTTAGCCTTTTGTTGCCGCATCCAAACATTTTAAGACACGCTGTTGTCACCAAATTCAAAGTGAGCTGATATTTTTCCTGAAATAGTCAAATGTCTCACTTTGAACGTCTTCTATGTTTCCCATGTTCTATTCTAAACGTGAGTACATGATACATACAAATCACTGCATTCTGTTTTTAATTTACATTTATTGTACATGTACGTTTTGGACATGGGGTTACAAGGCTGTTGGCTGCTTTTATGCTCTGTACTCGTTGTCACAATAATACAGCTGTTAATATTATTATTATTGCCATAATTATTATTATGATTAATTACTCTGTAGTTCTTTTTGAGTTACTTAATACTGCTCACATTTATGCAGTTACAAGAAAGAAGCTGATTTATAGCTAGATCACAAATTTTAATCTCAGAACACCACTGTGAACCTAACCTACACTCTAGAAGATACTGGTGTCAACGAACAGCGGTGAGCTGAACAGTGACCCAATCCCACACAGTGGTGCTATTAGGAAAAGTGTGTTCATCCTGTTATAAAAAAGTATGCAATCCTTCAGTACAGCCAGACATTACTGCTGGTTGCTCCATTCCAGTAGACCAGATCTCTCTCTCTCTCTTTCCCTCTCTCTCTCTCTCATACACAAAACCAGCTCGGCGGCCATTCAAGTAGGTCACAGTCTTAGTCTTCTCAGGCTACTCATCTCACCAATGACCAACAAGCAAAAACTCTTTATTTATCCGAAAAAGTAATCAAAACATAATTTACTGTCTCCAGTATCATAATTAATTTATGTAAAACCTCTTTTAGCAATATGACCGAAATCACCATCCAAAAAAGGTGACAAAAATTAACACCCCTTAATTCAAGCAACTAACTCAATAAGAATAACACTGAACTGCAAATAATACCAATGAATGAAGCCTTCGTTATTAATCCACTTTTACAAAATACATTTTAAACCATAATCCTGACTCTGGCCTACCTGTCTTTTGAGTCCAGTAGACTGTACCGGAGCATTCTCCTCAAACTTGGCTAACAGCTGTGTTGCCATGGACTTCACCTTGTTGTTGTTAGCCGCTGCTGTGGTGTCGACCCGGCGCTCTGTTAGAGCCGTGGCTACAAATGGTCGTTCATCACGCCCAGGCTGCTGAGGCTCCTCCTTAAGTGCGATCAACAATCATTAGAATCTGAGCCATAACAATCCAAAGTCCTAGAATCTTATAGTTAAAATCTGAATAGACATTTACACGTACATCGTCAGACTGGCCGGACTGGCTCGTCTTTCTCCTCTTCCCCAATCCGTCAAGCTCCTTCTCCTTCTTATCCTGCTAAAGAGGACAGGCATTGTTAAGATTAAGAGCTTACAAAATACGTCGCTCATTTAATATTTCCACCGAATGCCACTGGTGATCTTGGCACAAAGCAGTTGAGCAGTACAGTACCTTGGGGTTGCGTTTCCTTGAGATGTTGATGCTCTGACCCAGTTTGCTGAGGAAGGAGATGGGGGACTTGGTGCTGGCGATCAGCGCTGCCTTTTCCTCCGGACTCAGGTTATGGTTTTCTTAAACATAAAGTATAACCTTTCAGAAAGGACTATTAACTATTTAATTAACTTAACATACAGTATTTTATTAATTCCCGAGTGGCAGTTAATGGCTGTCAAGACAAACTACAGTCTAAAGTTTGGGAATAAATTAGTTCAACATAAAATTCATTTTGCAGCATGATTGTAAAATATAAAAACATTTGTATGGAGAAGTAAATGATGTGTTTTCCCAAACACAAATATACTAGTGCCCAGACTGCTGTACATTATTTCACTCTGGACTCTGTATAGCATCTAGGATGATGTTTAAGTAAAGAAAAAAAATCCTACAACATTTATCAGAAATTAGTACATGCTACATAGAAACGGTGCAGTCTCATTGGTTTGCTATTTGGGTGATAACAGATATTACCATGAGTGGATAATGCTTAAACTGAAATGGCTGACAAACACTCCCAGTTTGTCATAGCTACTGATTCTGAAAGCCATAAAACAAATATACAGTACGCCTCAGACTAACCAGACGTTCCATCTCAGGGACTATCCAGCGAAGTCCACTTCTCCTTCAGCACATAACAATTCATTATTTCATGATTCATTTCAATACTCTACTCTGATTGGTTAATTATGGTATTCGGTGATCAATACCAGATTGCGTCTAACTATAACAAACGTTTGCTATGGACCAGGTCATGTAAATTATTTATAACATAATCAACAAGTTCCCATGCCGAAATTGGTTCTCCTACAACAGGACCGTCCTGAAGTGTTTTATATCTCTTTTAACACAACAAGGATTTACCATTTTTTAATTAGGAGTCATGTTTCACTTATTATCCATTACATTTAATATTGTGAAACATTTATATAGTATATTTAAATATGAAAAATAATCAAATATAAATCATTGGTGTTAATACTCAGGCTGAAAGAGTTATTAACATTTTTATCACCCGCTAATTTTTTTTTCTCTTTCTTAGTTTCTTAGTTGATAAGACAAAAAATAATTAATTAATTAATAAAATCAGCTGGTTATTATTACTGAGTAACTGCAAAGCTCTTTGTCAGATTAAGATTTCACTATATTAAAAGAAACTTAAAGTTACAGTTATAACTCTGGTCCAAAGTTAGAATGAACCGACTGTAAATGCTTGTTACAAAAAAACTAAACAAAGCTCTTGTCACCATATCCTCACTCACACACACACGTTTAATCAATTTAATGAGGAGTATGTTATTAGTTAAATATAGAAACTCGTACTCGAGAAACAAGAACTAATGTATATACATCTCTCAAAGTGGCACTCAGAGAAAATTAATAAACACTTTCTGATCAACAAAAATCAAGATTTCAACAGCGTTATGGCATAAATAACAATTATTGTTGAATAGTCCCCGAGACAGAATATTAAGGGGACTATTCAGCAACATCAAGCCAAGCCTTGTTTTAGTATATACACTATACAGTAACATAAAAAGTCAAACTAAAACAAGATTTTTATGGTTTATTTTTACACTTGTTACATTCAAGCATTATCCCAAGTTTTGTTAAAATGAACTATGTATGTGTATACATAGTTGTGATGAAGCAAACCTTTTTTTTTCTAAATATACATTAAAATAATTTTGAAGGAATATAAGCACACCACTACTCACCACCAGGGGGCAAAGTGTCCTTGAACATCTCGTAGAACTGACTGAGGTACATGACCATGGAGAGTTTGTCAGGCTCCACAACAACAGACATCTCCTTCCCAGTCATAATGGGCGAAATCCCAAACTCCTTCTCAGCTACGTCAAAAGCCAGCTGGTTATTCTTCTGCATGTCCTTCTCGTCCAGCGAGTCAAAATCACTGTGCATTTTAGGCGCACAAAAAAACCCAGTGAAGATTTGATCTGCAATATCTTTACATCTGCTCATAAAACAAAAGCGCTATACAAATAAAACTGAATTGAATTGAATTAAAACTGGGCTGTGCACTTAAGACACTGTAATTAGGCATTAGGCAAGCAGATTTAAAAATAAATTTGTAAAAAAAAATAATTAAAATAAATAAATAAATAGAATGCACTTTTTAGCATCCAGACGATTCCATTAATGCACCCACATAACACTGTCTGAGCTAACTAATCAAGAGCACAACACATGGCACCTAGTCTAATGGACAGTGAGGAACATGGTAATGTGTGTCTTCAAGGTCATGGGTTCAGTCAGCTGAGGGAATAAAAGGGTGATCTGTTCATGGAAAGCTATAAACCACTCTACTAATAGACAAAAAATCATGGCTTAGAAGAAATGATGTTGTTTATTATACAGTGCTATCAACACAAACATCATATTCAACACACTTTTTTTATGAGATATTCCTGTGGGTAATTAGCTCATTGAAATCTTGTAACTTGAGTATATCCTTATCAACATCCTTTTATACACAGAAAGGGTAACACATGATACAGAATAATGGTGTTACCTAATAACACAGTGGAGGCTAAACATGGAAGCTAGCTAATGGCTAAGATGAATCATCCAGGTAACTAGCATGTAGATGTTTAGTTGTTCATATAAACAATATAAATGCACAGTAATTGTTGAGACTAATCAAAGTTGTTAAACAACATTAAGATTTCCAAAAAAAAATAAATAAAAATTTGAAAGTGACTAAAATTACACTCTAACTACACTTAGCATTGTTTGCCTGCAGCTCTTCCGCAAACTGCAGCATACTGGCTATTATAAATTTGTGGGAGGTATTTGTATTATGTGTGTGCACCTAGTTTAATTTTATTGAGACGTTTGCTAGTTTATATCTGATTTGGAAGTTCAATATCTGTGTAATGTTATTTTTGCCATTAACTTGCCTTATACAAGCTGACAAATCCATGTCCTTTTCTCGCAATTTTGCGCACTCATTTCAAACTGGCTAATGCAAACTATTAAACAGATTTGAGCAGACTGCCACTACAAAAAAGAAAGTAAAAAAACACCTGATCATGAAATTATACATATGTGCATGTGTAACGGGAGAGTTTGGGAGGCTTGCCTTTCATATCACTCCATCTATTCATACAGAATCTTGTTTTAAACATTACGACTGCCTTAAAGATAATTCTGCATAACATATGCAATTGTAATTAATCATGTTATTGTATACCATGCTACAGTGTTTAAGAAACCTACTAAATTACTGGCGCAGTATAATTATCGGTGCTTTTAAAAGAAATATGTGCTTTTAAACATGAGAAGGCAGATATTGATGCAAAAAAAAAAAAAAAAAAAAAGGTCTAGAAGCTAGGGCATCTTTGACTGCACATAGAAGCTAGCTAATAACCAAAAGTTACCACTCAGATAACTAGCAGGAGGATTTTTAAACAGATTACAAACAAATACTGAACAGTTTACGACTCTTATATGTATTGGTAGATTTCTAATAAAACACTCGATGACTGACTAAACAACAAAGTCCAATCTCAAATCACTGTTATATATACACAGTACAGGTAATCCTAGAACAGTCATACAAATCTAATCAAGCACATTTCGATGTTAACAAAATGCTAATGTAATCGTACTGTAAACACGTTCTATAGTAGATATCATACAGTAGACATGATACAAGTCCCACACATACACACACACAGGAAACAGAGCACTCACATGAGGTCTGGCCTGTAGCGATGGATAAGGGCACACAAAGCCAGGCCACTCTTCCATGACATGGTGAGATCAGACACATTGACGCCTCTATAGCCATCCGTCTGCCTCTGACACCAGTTTAGCAGTTTGCTGGAGCGTGCTACAGACTCTGGAAAAAAATAAATAAAAAGCACATCCTAATTACTCATTGCTTTAATAAAAGCTTTCGTCATCAAACAGATCACTGTTAGTTATTTAATAGGGTCAGCATTCATAAGGAGGTGGAAAAAAATCAAAGAATAAAAATTTGATTTACTTATGACAACGAAACTGTCAGTTCTAGAGGCCGGAGGTATTAAATTATAGTTAGGAATACCATTCTGGAATTTTGTTTATGAAATCACGTTAGTTTATACAGATGCAGTTGTATTAAAATCCAAATGCACACTGCAAAGAAACAATTTTTAGTGTTACTATCATAATGGCATGACGTTGAAATAAACCGCCCTGAAAGAAAGCATCATGCACGTGGGCTTTATTCATCCCTACAGTTACCTTGAAACTGCTTCTCAAGCAGAAGTTCTAGGATAAAAATGATAAGGTGAGATAAGTTGAACAAAATCTGAGCCAAGACTGTCCCCGTTAACGCAAATACACAACAAAATCAATATAAAGAAGCCACACCATTCCTCGAGAGTTTCGGAGTTGAAGAGTTGACCACATTCTCCATGTCGATCCGAAGTTCCCTTCTCTCCCCAGTGTCGATGAGATGCCGTACCTTTACATGATGGAAATCATAATATAAGACTTCATTCTCATATGTATGAATACTTATTTCCAGAACCACACAAAAGCAACACTGGAGCCGTCTCACCTGATTGGGGCGGAGAAGGTGAAGGCTGATGTTTGGATAGCGTGTTGTGGGATCCACTGTGTACTGGCTGAAGTTCTTACTCACATTCTCTGGGGTGGTTTGTGGGAGCAGACGATATATGCTCTCCCTATGAACCACAATTATGGTTACAATAGCACAGGACAGAGGGTCAATCCCATTAAACATAGACCATTAGTGACTCAGGATTTTACCCAGGAGATGTAATGAAAACAATTTAAGGCACTTAGGGCAGACAGAGCATGTGAGCATGGGGAAAAAATGCCTAGCGGAATACATGTTTTACGAGCTGATGATGGCAACATGCTTGAGGCATTAATGAGCACTGTAAAGTTCACAGATTGCATTGAGTTTGTTATGGAGATCTTGTAAAATAAATAACACATTACCCTTACAGGTATTTTACATCAGATATATATAAACAAAATTAAACCAGAAACAATAATTACAAATAACCCAATATGCCAAAAAAACTAACAAACAAACCAGCAAACACACACAACAACAGTAACACAACAAAGTGTTTATACACTGCACGATTTATACAAACTTTCAGAACTGACCCGAAAGGAATCTTTGGTTTTTCATTCTAGTTTCCCATCTGAGAGACTACAATAGTTACAAATACAATACTACAAATGACTGCTTTTGATGACAAAAAATGTGGCATTAAACGTTATTAATGCACAAAACACCTCTGAAGGGCGACGGTTGCGTAATGGTTAGCACTTCGGCCTCACAGCAAGTCCTGGGTTGGATTCCCAGGCTTGGCGAGGGCGTTTCTGTGTGGAGTTTGCATGTTTTCCCCAAGCCTGCGTGGATTTCCTCCGGGTACACCGGTTTTCTCCCACAGTCCAAAGACATGCACATCAGGCTAACTGGCTGTTCCAAATTGACCCTAGTTGTGAGTGTGTATGAATGCGTGCTTGTTGCCCTGCAATGGTCTGGCGAGTTGTTCAAGTTGTACCCTGCTTTCGCCCAGTGTCGGCAGAGATAGACACCAGCCTCCCCGTGACCCTTGCAGGATTAAGCGGTTCGGCAAATGAATGAGTGAAGGATGACCACCTCTGAATTAAAATTCTTAATGGCCTTAAAACAGACACAAACACACACGCACATGTACACACATGCACACACACAGACACAAACACGCACACACTCCACGCTGGTAAAGTTTTTGACACATTAAATTTTAATGTTGTTTCTCTTTTAGTATGTCAATGTTTATGGCACAACATGCTGCATGGTGTCTTTCATGTAATCAGCGATAAACATTACTGCTAGCCCCAGAATTATGTTTTCTTCTTGGCAAGGCAAAGGTTGGGGGAGAGACACCACAGACAACTCCATTGAATCTTGTGTTTATTTTGACCTGTAGCTAGTGTTAAGTTGACTGTTTAAACATAGATGTGGTACTGTGGAACCACCTTCTCAAATTTCTGAGAAGGAAAAGTTGAAAAGAAAAAGTTACCACTTGGTATTTAATTACAAGTTACCACTTGGTATTCCTTTGCAGAATTTTGAGAAGGTGGTTCCACCGTACCACATCTATTCTACTGCATAATGAGAGCCTCACCTCTCCGCTAACACCTCGAGAGGAGACGCGCCCTGAGCCCAGCTTCTCACCATCCATGCCGAATCCATGGCTGCCAGGAAGCCACGTGCAATGCCTGTACCCATCGGCCAGAATGGCTGCACA
Organism: Tandanus tandanus; assembly: GCA_039654325.1. Lineage (NCBI taxonomy): Eukaryota > Metazoa > Chordata > Actinopteri > Siluriformes > Plotosidae > Tandanus > Tandanus tandanus. The sequence continues at coordinate 24,387,115 of JBCNYH010000004.1, forward strand.
AAAACACATATTATTCTCATGTCTTAACACCAACAAGCCAAAGTGCAGAATGACATGACATTCTAAAACAGGTGCTCTAAAAAAATATATTCATGTCCATTATTCAATATCATGCTCTGTTTTTCTCTCACCTCCAGAAGGCTGTCTCCAACCAAAGCTACGAGCAGCTGGTGGCCGTTGCGTTGGCGCACCAAAGCAGCATTTTCCGAGGCATACATGCATGTGAAGTCAAACATGGCCACATCAGGTTGTCCGTAATGGTTGATGGCGAAGTCCAGCTTGGGCAGCTGGTGATTGGTGGAGAAGTCAGCTGCTTCTCTGGCATAGGACAGCAAAGCAGCTTGGTCCACATTAGACCTGGATAGAAGCATCTCGGTGTCCACATAATCCTAGATGGGACAACACAACATAAAAATGCAATTCTGGAGTGACAGTACAAAAAGCCAGCAAGCTACGAAACATCAGATCTCCTTTATGTGGTTAGTGTAATTGCTAAAATAAATGAGCCCATTCTGTGTTAAACTCAACATTCACTGTATTTAGATGAACATATAATTCAGCAGTGAGCAGCTTTGGGAGGGGCTACAGTATGCCGGACTCATGGGTGAACTATTTCTCTCTGATTCACACTGCTATAACTGGTTACTATAACTCAGCTGACAAAAGCATCAGCCTGATCGCTTAAAGGCCAGTTTCACCTCTCTAAACACATACACACTTTAATTTCCTAGCCCTTCAGTTTGTTCCTGGGCTTTTAAACCCTTGTGTGCATGCCATCCTGTGGAATTATGTTACCCTATGCATGCATGTTTTTCATTATTATTATATATATATTTATATATATTTACATAAGCATACATACATACATAGAGTGCACATAGGATCTATTGAATTAATAGAGAATAGAAAACATGGAGACAATATGGAGCAGACAGATTGTGCGCCGGGTAAATCCCCATGATCACTCACGTGCAGAATGACACCCTTCTCCAGTAGACTCTGCTTCTTGGCAGTCATCACAAAGTAGTGTGTGTCATCCTTATAGTAGACAATGTTTTCCAGATCAATCCCTGAAGAGGCAAATTAGCAGGGGTGAGAAAAAAGGTTGAGTGACAGCGAGTGAGACATGAAAGGTGATATGCATGCAAGATTTTGAAAAAAGAAAGAAAGAAAGAACATCATTAGTTTCCGTCATCCGTCATCAATAGAACGATATTCCATCAGGAAAACCAAACCCGTCTTTCACACATACACACACAGTGCACGATAGACTGAAACCTACTGTAGCGATTACACGACTGGTGAAACAAAAGCAAAAGCTCTTTAGCCACTGCCAACTCAGCACAAAGCTGTCAGTGCCAGGACAGGGGCAGACAGACAGGCAACTGCTAACCACACTGATGAACAACCATAATTCCACCCTGGATTCCCTTCAGTTTTTTTGGTCCTGCATGCATTCTGTTCAGCGAAATTAAAGCCAAACTTAATAAAAGCTTGCATACATTGTATATGTCTTTGTACATCAAAATGTGCTATTGTTAGTATATCATATCTTTTTTGTGAAGAAAAAATAAACAAGTAAAAATTTCTCACACAGAAAGGTGCCACTGTACTGCAAAAAATAACATGTGACTTATGTAGAAGAAGCTGAAACACGGAGGTGTTGTGCATTTAAATGGACTGAAATATACACCAAGGGTACATGTATACGAGTAGATGTTTGTCTGTTGTATGTAAACATAATTTAGTATTATGTGCAGATGTGTCTAGCTTTATTTTATTCAGAAGTTTACTAGTTTCTATCTGATTTGTTTGTTTATTATCTGCATACTGTTATTTTTGCCATTATCTTGCCTTATTGGAACTGACACATCCACGTCCTATTCTCGCGATTTCACACACTCGCAAGAGTGAAACGTACTACAAATGGAGGCTAATGCAATCTATGTAACAGATTTTAGCAGACTACAACTTTATAAGTGTGGGTAAAAACCAGCAGATGGTCAAAATATACATATTTTCAGTGTAACACGAAATTTCGGAAGGTTTGGATTAAAATTTCGTTTGTTTGGTGTTTTTTTTTTGTTGTTTTTTTTAAATAACCTATATTTTTTTCAATTACTTCATTTTTTTACTATATAATGTCGCTAAGCCTCGACCTTACAAACTGAAGTAACAAAGGTATGGCAATTACATGCTGTAATCAAGGCTCCAAAAAAAATGTTAGACCGTATTTTTTTTTTGACCAGGCAGTGCCGATGTCTTCAAAATGCTTTGAAAGGTCAAAATCAAGTTAATGAGATTTTGCTTCTAACTGTTCGAACATATAAGATAAGCACAATTAAAACCAGTAGCCATATAGAGCATATTTGCCACATTACCCATGCATGGAGGAGGTACCTTGCACTCTATAAGTGCCCCTATATTTTATGTACGAGATGAATACACAGTATATACTGTACAGTTGAAACTGCTTTTAAAAAATTTCCACATGAAGGGCTTTCCCAGGCTGCTGTACATGTGAAAAGTTTTGTTAGTGTAAGAAAAAGCTAAGTGAGCTGAATCACTTCTCTTTAACCATTAGGCCAAATCCTAAAGTGCTTACAATGCAAAAGCATAAAAATTCGCAAGCGTGCCCATACCAGTGGCTTCCCTTAGATCCTGAAAGAACTTCTGGTTGAAGATGAAGGCCACCCCGCTGATCTCCTCCACTTTGGCCTCGGCTGTAGTGTTGCGGTTAATAAAGTTGGCCGTGATGGCGATGGCCAGCTTGCCCCTGAACTCTTTCCTTCTGAAGCCTGAGGAGAAAAAACAGAGTACACAGTAGCTGCACGGTCAGACGGAGACTCAGCACCAGTTCCACAAAGCCTCTTTAGTTCTAGTTCTAGTCTTTAGTAATGCTTATTTTCTACAGGACTGAACATCAGAGACAAAAATCCAGATTAAATTTCTCCATCTGAGTGCCTCTTGTTAACTGTTTAAAGATAGGAAAGCACCCTTGACAGAATCTTAATCTGACTCTTCAGTGCACTAGGGTCATAGGGAAGCTCGCCAGTCCATCACAGAGCCAACACACATGATTATTCATACTCACGCTCACACCTAGGGGGGCAATTATTAAGTGCATGTCTTTGGATTGTGGGCAAGCACAGGAAGAACGTGCAAATCTACACAGAAATGCCTTTGCCGAGCCCATGATTTCAACCTAGGACATTCTTTCAGTGAGGCGAACTTGACCACTACGCCACCACGCTGCTTGCATTTAGTCATGACTGTGATAATCCGTGACCGGGAGTCCATGGGAGCTAATTGGCCGAGCTTTCACGGGAGAGAGGGATGGCATACGCTCACTTTCCTGTCACTCACAGCAATCACCAGCCAATCATGGGCGTCTGTGAGCTCATTTGTACGAGGGGGAGGATAGCGCTTTCCCTCTGAGTGAGTTAGGACACCCCCAAATGCGCATGCGCAGCAGTTCGAAAAGAGGCGGGCGGTAGCATTGCATGTTACAGAGGGGGCATGTGCATGCTTACACCCCTCCCGGGTTGGTGGTGGTCGTGTGATAGGGAAGGCAAAACTTGACGGGTGGGAATTGGATATGACTAAAATTAGGGAGAAAAATTGGGTAAAAAATAGAAAGAAAAAAAAAATAATCATGATTGTGATAATTCCCAAATAGTGAAACCAACTAAATATGTGAGAAAAGCCACAAATCTGTTAAAAGCTTTTTAAATTGAGCAGTATAATCACTGTAATAATGACCTTTCACTTAGCCTGCAGATTAACAGCAAAGCAGTGTGATTATTCACAGAGACTCAGCTCATGAGCTGTATAAGACTGAATATTAAAGAAAGCTTATTTTAAAAATAAGTAGTTTTATTTGTTTTGTTTACCTGACAATGTGTTCCTCCTTCCATCTGCCCCGATGATGACATCAAACTCCAGCTCGCTTACTGGGTGTGTTTTAGGATTTACTTCAGCTCTCCAGCCTATCCCTGAAGAGAGCACATTACATAATTTGGGAAACTGTGGTGCAGTCATGGTATGAGGTTTGCTATGAGGTAAAGTATCACAATGAAATGTTAAGAGAACATGTAGAATTGGCTTGGAATAGAAAAATTAAAAGGCCATCTTACTCTCGTTCTCTTGGTCTTCGGGTGGCTCGATGAGGCCTTTGAACTCCACATTGACGTGGATCTCGATACCCAAGAGTAGAGCTACTTTCAGCAGCATCAACTGCAGCTGACGAATACCTGCAGAGAGCACATAAATATCAACATACGCCCAACTCCTGACTTTTTTTCCACAAGTCACTGACATTGTCTCCATCGACTCACTGATATGGTCGATGGAACCAGCACAGAATTTTCCGTAGAACTTTTTTGCGCCGAGGCCCCGTAGATCCTGGATGGTGAAAGGCCACAGGTGGAGGACGTTGTTGCGGGAAAAAGCATCTCTTTTCTCCAACAGGACCACCTTGGCTCCCAGATAGGCAAGTTCTATAGCTGTGCGTAGGCCACATGGTCCTGCGCCGATGATCAGACACTAGAGCCGCACACAGAGGTACATAAAGGAACATGAGCTTTTGGGATTTTTGTTGATAATTCCTATATTCACATTATTCATTCATTCGGTCATTCATCTGCCGAACCGCTTAATCCTATTAGGGTCGCAGGGAAGCTGGTGCCTATCTCAGCTGAAACAGGGCGAAGGTGGGGTATACCCTGAATAGCTCTCTAGACCATTCCAGGGCAACACACACACACACACACACACACACACACACACACACACACACACACACACAAACAACGATTCACACATCACACCTTGGGTCAATTTTGGAACAGCCAGTTGGCCTAATGTGTAGTATTTTTTTCTAGAAATGTATGGAAAGGGGCATTGGGCCCTCAGTTCAATTAAAGGCCCATGCGAGCGGAGCAAGCCCCAAAGCAGCCAGAAGCCGGAGCATTTTTCTTGCCCTCAGGTCCATTCTAAGCCAATTCTGCAGTCTAAAACGCTATCAACCTAGTTCATATTTTATACATGTTATATTTATATATATGTATTCATATATTTCTTCTTCAGCATGTCATAAACAAATTTAACCCAGCCTTACACTGAGATCTATATTAGTTCCTCTATTCTGTACTACAGAGTTTGTTTCTTTACTGTTTTGGAGTCTTTTATACCTCCCCCAGTTCTTTTTTTTTTTTGAAGGTAGACCTTCACAATTATTGGGCATACAGTCTTAAAGGTGACCTTCCCAAAGCCGATTTCTTCAAGGTAGTTTGAGAAAGTTGTGGATGCCGAATGCTCGCTCACAGTTCGATGTGTGCACTGGCATCACAAGAGACATCTGAACCAATGTCCACAAATTTGGGAAATCACTCTGATAAAAATGTTTGATACCAGCCCACAGCTGTGATGCACTGAGGCTAGGGTGTATTAGCATCACTATCTGATATAAAGTTGTGATGTGGGTGAACTGATTTTTTTAAAACGAGGCATATAAAAATTGGGAATCACACTCTTGGAAGTAGTGTATGAAAACCATAAAATCGAAATGACTTATTCTGAAATGCTCTCTGTTGTGCTGACCTATTTATGAATTATTCTACTTTGCATGTGTAGAAAGCTGTGTGACTGAATTCTGCAAATAGCTCAGCGCACAGCATACCGTATTTGCGTAAAAAAAAAATTATAGCGGTTTTTGATACTGTAACGCACTGTTATTTTCTTTTGCATTTTATGAACAGTATAGGGGCTAATGGCACAAGGCTGTATCGTTTATAAAAAAAAAAAAAAATTTTTAAAAACACTGAATGTCCAGATCTTCGGACTTTGAGAGGAAACCGGAGTACCTGGAGGAAACCCACGCAGACACAAGGAGAACATGCAAACTCCACACAGAAACACCCGCGACCAGGAATCGAACCCAGGACCTTCTTGCTGTGAGGGCAGACGTATTAGCCACTACTCCACTGTTCTGCCCTACATTCACATTAGCGAGGGATAAATCAGTTGTTTCTTTTGTTTCATTTCTTTTTTAACTTGTTAAAAGGATAGATAGGAAGGCAGGCAGTGGTTGCATGACTACATAATTTTAATAAATGTTCAATAATTGAAAAAATAATTCTAGTCATATTTTTCATATAGATAAAGCAAAGTTCTAAGACCTTTTTTGGTGGGCTAATTTGTCCCTTCAAGTCATGACTTCTGTGTATCATCCATATATAAATTTATATATATTTATATAAATACTTAGGCACTGCCTAAAGGCAGAGCTCCAAAAATGTTTGCAAGTGCACTGGGTTGCCTATGTGGGCATGCGAGCACGGACGCGACAACAAAACCGTGCTCATGGATTTACGACAAGTCCTTGAAGCTCTGCTATAACATTGATGGATGTACCAATTCTTGAAATTGCCATTTGTGTATATGAGCTGCAGGCTAAGCTGAAGTCCCTGCAGAAAGCAAGCTCCTTATAGCTTATAATGATGGATGAAGGATGCAATGTCTACGCCAGTGTCTGGGAAGCTTTTCTGCCATGTTCTGCCAACTTCTGCCTCAGCAGCATCCAAGAAACCAGTCTGGACTGGAGTGGGATTGGATAGTGCGCTTTCTCACAGTGTACATAACTTTCTCACAGTCTTCATAACAGTGTGCAAAAGGTTTTTTATTTTATTTTATTTTATTTTTACCTTTTTTAGCTTTAAAAGGTAATTACTGTGGGGGACATTTCGATGGGAGCAGGCTGAAGTAAAAGAAAATAAAAAGTCTACATCATACAAAGGGATATGAAAATGTTAAGTGACCATTAAAGCAAAAGAACATTTTAAAGGCTTCTACTGTGGACTCTTAAATTGGCCTCATCTAGTCTAGTTTAGGACTTACATAGATTATCTGTACTCTGTACAGTTCTTACCACACAATTAGTCAACAGTTTCGCACGGCAGTGAATTTTACCTATTAATGAACTTGTCTAGGACCAACTGATTGTTCCTCAAGGCACAGGATTGGTCCAAAAGAACTATCCACTTTGCTGCATTGTACCACACCACACAAATACACAGAAAATGTTCTGTCACTTTGTCACTTGCTAGTGTATGGTATTACCAACATATTATTTTTACTGCAAATAATGCCTTGGTCTTATTTCAAATCATCTTTATCTTCAATCTTTACTTCAAATCATACCCTGGAGTTAGCACAAGCTCTGCCTTTCTTGTACTCCTTGTGGCTGGCACGTTTGTCAAGCTTGACCCAGAGAGCTTTCGCCTTCCAGTAGTTGAGTTTGGACTTGAGCTTGTGGTAGAAGATTCGATAATCACTGGGTTTCAGCTCAAGGAAGTCGCACAGTTCCTGAAAGGCTTTAAGAGTCCCCTTACAGGTGGTGGCCTGAACAAAGCGGTCAAAGAGAACGTGTGATTGATTGACCCCGTCTCCCGCTGAGCCGGCACCTCCATCTCCCATGGTCCCTCACCCCACACAGGGGACTAAGGGACTTCTCCAGACCTGCTTAGTCGGAGTCTTGTTCAACTCCCCTCTTCAGACGACATCATTCTGAAAAAGGAAGCGAGAAAATGTCTATGATTAATCACAAAGTACTTGTTAGAGGAGGGGATTATCATGAAGAAGCATTTTTATATCAGTCTCTTTAAAAAAAAAGAAAAAGAGAAAAAAAAAAGACAAGAAAGAAATTTAAGCCAGAGCTATGAAGAAACTGTTATGTATTTAGAAATCTATTACGATACTTCACTTTGACAGGGGAAGCAGAAAGTGTGTAATCAAAGTGCAATTTATGTCTGCTGAACAATAACAGGAAATTTAGCATTCAGGATATCGCCATTGTAATTAACCGGTCGATTTTCCTTTCTTTGGAACTTCAATGGATGAGTATACTTCCATGACCAACTGTAGCGAGGTTGCTTCTTGTGCTTCTTTTGTCTGTCTAGCCTTTTGTAATTTAACATCATTCATCTTCAAAAGAATTTATTATCGAGTCTTGCACTATATATATCTATAAAAACAATAACAACAAAAACATTCCAAATTTCTGGGGTATAACAGAAAAGCATCCACTCACTTGTTAGGAGATGAAATCTAAAAGTCCAAGAGGACAAAACTGACTAACAGGGAGAGTAGTTATTTATCCAGAATTGGATCGTATTTCAGTGAAACGAGCCAATCCTGGGATTCTCTAAATTAAAGAAGGAGCACGGTGGCTCAGTGGTTAGCGCTGTTACCTCACAGCGAGAAGGTTCGAGGTTTGAATCTTGCCCAAAGGCCCTTCTGTGTGAAGTTGATAGGCTCTCCCCTTACTTGTGTGGGTTTTCTCAAAGTACTTCGGTTTCCTCCCACATTCCAAACACATGCACATTAGAACAACTGGCTAGGCTAAATTGCACATAGGTGTGAATGAGAGTGTGATGGTTGCTTGTGCATGGGCTATTCCTGCAGTCCTGGAGACCTGTTTAGGGGGTACCCCATCTGGGGAACCCCATCATGTACGTCAGCTGGGATTGAGTTTATATAAATGGATGGATTGATGGATGGAAAAGGGGCAGAGAATTTTCCTCTGAGTGTGTTCAGTTGCCTTGAGGCTCGAAAGAAAATGAAAACTTGCATAATTTGATATTATTCCAAAGTTCTGCTGTGAATTTTAAGTGCTGTGGATTCTGCTGTGTGCGACCAAGAATTCCGAACCTGTAAATATGAAATTTAAATCTTGGAAAACTTTTAGCTTGTGGAACTGTAAGGCAAACATCTGACAAAAAAAATAACTGTGGCAGTGGCATGGTGGTAGGGTGCTGGATTACTGATCCCAAGGTCGGGGGTTCAAGCCCCACTATCAGCGGGATGTCACTGCTGCCCCCCAGTGCAGCTAACTGGGTTATCAAATGCCGGCCATGTCTCTCACTGGCTATGGTGAGAGGCATGTAAAAGAACCATTGCTGCTTTTCGTCAAGGCTGCATTGCCGTCAGCGTGTTTCTGCCCTGCGATGGCCTGGTGAGATGCAGAGTCGGCTGAGATGGGCGCCAGCCTCCCCGCGACCCTAATTAGGATTAAGCGGTTCAGAAAATGAATGAATGAACTTTCAATATACCACATTCAAAGCTAGTATGCAAATATGTTACAACCAACCCTCAACCCTTCTTCCCTCATGCATCATGAATTCATCATGAGTCACCAGAGATTATTATGCAACGTCACTACAAATATATAAAATTAATCACTGGCCAAATAATGGTTACTCAGCACAATCATTCCAAGGGCTAGAATTCGAGATACATACCTGACATAACTTAATATTTGCTTGGAAAAACCTTTAAAAATGCAAAAATAATACCGTAGATCAAATACTGTTGAGCTGGCTGATTCTGATACTTAATGCTGGTGTTAATCACTAATATTACACCCACAGTATTACACAGTAAACCTACAGCCTTTTTCATCAAGGTAATGAACCTGGATCAAGCGCCAGTCAGAAGGAGGGTAAATTTACATGAGCCATTCTTGCTTCAGGACATGTTACAACTGCTTGCCTATTACAGAAACAAACCGCGTTTTTTTTCCGCCCCAAAAGAGCCTTGGAGATGTTACTTTTTAACATGCTGATTTTCCCACCACAACCATTTCCAGTTAATAATGAACAGATTTACAGCATCAAAAAGAATTTCAGCAATGCTCAAATATTTCACAGAAAACTAAGCATGTTTTGTCCCCGACTAACTTCACAGGTCAAATTAGTCTTACAATACATTAATTAATTAACAAAAACCTTAATAGCTAGTCAGCTCCTGCCGCTTTTTCACGTTCGCTAGCAGCTAACTAGCATTCATAGGAGCTTGAACATAGGAAAGAAAAGTAGCAGTTTTAACATTATGTTAAAGATTAAATCTCCTCTACCTCACCACTAAACCAATACAGGATCTAGTGTTTACATTCTTTTTTGCATGCAAGCTATTAGGCTACTCACTATCGCTAATGCTAGTTAATTTTATTATGCGTGAAAAAAAGATAACTATAAATTGCTCTTGAAAGTGAATATCAAAATGTATTATTGATCATTTCAAAACATGTTTCAATAGTTAACAAATAATATTTCACAAAAATAGCAGAAATATATCTTGCTACATACATCCACTAACAAAACTAGCTAAACACAGCAGTTGAAAATTGGCACTCTTACATATGCTAGCAAGAATACACATACATATGCTAATAGTACCTGACAATAAAATGCAATCTTATGTACTGTACCTCATCACTATATATCCAGGACTTATGATTTAAATAAGTATAAATATAATATAATATTATATAATAATATTCATCCATTTTCTGAACCACTTATTCCTAATTAGGGTCGCGGGGACATCTCAGCCGACTCTGGGCGAGGGCAGAGTACACCCTAGACAGCTAGAAAATCAGCAATGGTTCTTTTACATGCCTCTCACCATAGACAGTGGCCGGCCTTTGATAACCCAGTTAGCTGCATTGGGGGGACAGCAGTGACAACCCGTTGATAGTGGGGCTTGAACCCCCGACCTTAGGATCAGTAATCCAGCACCCTACCACCAGGCCATATAATAATGTAATATATTATATATAATAATTAAAGCTTATTCTTACCACCGCTAATTAGAGTAAATGCTAAAGTAGAAAAAAGAAATGTTAAAGTTTATGTATGTAATGTATATGTATGTATATGTATATATATATATATATATATACATACATATACACACACACACAAAGGAAAATTAGCTTAGTGATTAGATCAGCAACTTGGTCAATAAGCTAAGGATATAAAATGATTTTCTGCTGTTAGTAGATGGTGTAAATGTTGTGTAGATGTTGTAAATGGTACAAACAGTCACACCATAGCCTCTTATTAACAACCTCCAAGATAAACAACAAAGATAAACCAAGATAAAGACACACACACACACACACACACACACACACACACACACTTGTGTTGTTGCTGCCAAGAAAATCTCCACCCCATGGAAAAAGTGGCACAGAGCAGGATGAAAAAGTAAGTGAGCAGGTTGAAGGTTAGACAAGAGTGAGACAACATGGGAGTCAGACAGAGAGTGCCAACTCTGTTCAGCTGTCCAAACACACTTGTTCTGCTACATGACCCCTGTTTTCTGGAAGTGCAGCACCAGCATAGTCTCTGCCCAAAATTCTACCCCAGCCAAGGGCCAAAAAAGGAGCCAGAAGAACCAAAATTGCTGAATGTAAAAAGGTGTGGCTTTTAGTTTGTTTGTTTTTTTACATATTCATTCAGAGGATCTTTAGTCCAGCTGATGACCGGCTTTTCTAAATAAGTTGGCTATGGAGAGAGTAGCAGAGCTCTCTATATCTCCGAAGGGAAAGATTTTATATATCAGATATTACACTGATTCACATGAGGTACGATATAAAATACATGCTAATAGAGTAATCTGTGAAATGTGGTTTCTCTTGTAAAGTTTGTATGCTTCCTTTAAAATAGCCATTTCATGATGTTTTATGTGATTTAGTAACATAATGTCACATACAACCTTAATTTAATTATAAACATAAATTGCCACTGGGAACAAATGACGTTCCTTAATCTGATGACATTTTTTTTTTTTTTTTTTAAGTCTCAGACATACAGATTTAAAATTTTATGTTTTTTTAAAGAGGTTGCATCAGCATTTCAATGAGAAATCTGTAGTTGATTTAGATTTTTTTTTTTAAACTCAACATTCCTGAAACCATTTCGGTACCCAATTCTACTGACTTGCACAAGAGTTGCACAAGTTGCACAAGAGTTCATTGTGTCATTAGATCGCTGGTTATGAGGATGTTATGGAAAGTCATCTATGGAGTATAGAGAGCAAAAGTGGCTTGGAAGAATGCATTGCGTATACTTTCTCCATTAGCAAACACAGGTACACTCGCTAATCCTGTTCAACTGAAATTTTATGTTTGCAGAAGTTTGAAGATAGCTATTTTCTCCATTGCATTAGCGATAGTTCAAAAGGTGTAGCTGGTAGCTATATGTGTCTAAGAATGTTGGAGAAAGCACAAGATAGAATTCAACCATCTCAGTTATATAGCTGCTGTATGATAGGAGAGACTTGACTGTTAGGTAGGAATTGGCCAGGATTAAATGAAGATGGAAATAAATCAAAATAATTCTTAAATTATATATATATATATATATATATTTTTTTTTATTTTTATTTCACTCACTTGCTCTCACTCGTTTGCCCAACCGTTTAATCCAACCAGGATCATGGGAAGGCTGGAGCCTATCTCAGCCAACACTGGCAAAGGTGGGGTACACCCTGAACAGCTCACCAGACCATCACAGGGCCTAACTTTTTTATTTAAAAAAATTATTTAAAACAGTTACAGACATTACACAGCACAAGAAATTTTAGAAAGTCAATGATGTAATAGGACTGTGCTGTCTTGATATCAAGATAATCATCTATTTCTATATACTTTTAAAAATATATATTTCACAAAGTTAACAGAAGCAGCTGCTTTGATTTTTAGTTAGTCTATTAGAATTTGTATTTTTTCCTGTCTGTGCCATTGTTTTATATATAAATTACTATAAAGTACTGCACTGCTTGCAGTTTGCAAGCAAACCTATATACCTATAGATATATATATATGATTTTTTGTCACATCAACCCCCCTTAAGATACAAACCCTCTAGAAAGAATGAGAAAGAACATTAATTCAAAAGGGTAAGTGAAAAGATCCTGATACTCTACTTCTGCTTGGAGCCTCTTTCACCTGAGAAGCACACATGGTCCCACATGTCTGGCTTAAAGTGAGCCTACAGTGCTGTGAAACGCCTGTGGATTGTCCTCATTCAGATATGATAAAGATGGCCGTGGATGTTCTCACTTGAGTAGTCTAACTGCCAAAAAAACTGTTTACATTCAAGTTTGATTCATTATACAGTGGATAACTTCACTCAAGCCTAATTTCCACAGCAAGCGAGACTGTGATGTAGGCGAAGTGTAAGCAAATGTTTGTGTATGCCAATTTACACCGCCAATGGATTTATTCTGAAGAGTGACTTTCGACACTTGAGAACGCAACAGCAGATTCATGTCCCACTAAAACTTCTGAAGCAACTGAAATGACAGTTCAGCCACAAAGCAACAGGTCTGAAAGAAATGGGTAAGAGTCAGTAACTTTGTAAAATCTGCTTTAAATCAAATGCATTGTTTTTAGATAAAAGTTTATTTGAAAGTAGTAATATTACAACGGGGGTAGCGGTTAGAATGTCCGCCTGAAGGACCATGAAGGTCCTGGGTTCAATTCCCAGGGACAAGCATTTCTGTGTGGAGTTTGTATGCTCTCCCCGTGCTTGCATGGGTTTCCTCCACGTATTCTGGTTTCCTCCCACCGTCCAAAGATATGCACATTAGGTTACTTGGCTGCTCCAAATTGACCTTTGGTGTGAGTGTGAATGGTTTAGTTAACCGTGCCCACAGCGTTGAACTTGTGAACTCAGTACACACAGATAAGCTACCGGACATGTCTGAAGAGGATACAAGATTCTCATTTACACCATAACAATAGACTTGAAGTGTAAAAAGTACATCTTGTCGCATATTTACTAAAGTAAAATTTGCTTAAGGTGCTAGCTGTGTGAACTGCTAGACTGAATTGTATCGGTAGCGAAAGACGGATGTGTGAAAACTGCCTCAGAAACACAGCTGAAACGTAAAACTTGAAATGAAAAATGACTCTGATGCTTGAACAGAAAATCCTTTCAACAAACTAACCACTATATGATTTTAGAGTATACCGTTTTGGAAGAGGAACGACTCATATGTGTAATATCAGGTGTCACCCAGAAGAGGGAAGGTTCCCTTTTCAGTCTGGTTCCTCTCAAGGTTTCCTCCTCATGTCGTATCATAAAGTTTTTGTTTTTTTTTAATTCTCTCTCGTTACTGTTACCGCTGGCTTGGTCATTTAAAACAAATTTAAATCTCTATCCGGATTTCTGTAAAGCTGCTTTGTAACAACTGCTAAAAGAGTTACAGAAATAAACTTGAATTGAAAAGTGCCTGGAGAAAGCCATTACCGCCGCGGCTGCAACGCTGCCCAATAATCATTCTTTTGCCCCAAATGCAAAACTCTCCATAGTCTAAGTGTGAGGTTTCTTTTTTAGTACTCCTCTAACTGCTCCTATTTGTCATGCTCTCGGGTCAGTAACACTACAAAAACAGGGTTCTCTCTTAGTTTCATTAGACTGTATAACAAATCTTCTTTAGGCTTCGGTTTCAAATAGAAACTGATGGAAATATCATCGTTTTAAAGAAAGCATCCGCATGTCATGCACAATGAGTTTTCCATCAGGGTTTTAGCATCGACTGAAAACTTATGGGTGGTGGGGGTCTGTTAAAAAAGACTCCTAACCCATAGTTGGTGTCAAGAAAAACAAACTAAGTGTTTGAAAAGATAAAAATAAAGAAAGTTGACAGAACGGAAGTAACTCTCTCTTCACGGCTAGTCCGACTACATTTTTAGCATTTTAGGCACAAAAAGACATCCGAAGACATCTGAAAGGCAGGATATTGCACATTAACTACTGACAGTGACACCCCTCTGAACTGTCACCTGCTGTCTGGCAGAAGAGAATGTAGTGGGTTGGCCTTCTTAAAATCTGAAGATCTGATCCACACGTATGGGGTGTCAGGGTCACAACCAAGTTACAGTGGGGCCTAAACATCTGAGACCACACTTTTTATTTTATTTATTTATTTATTTATTTATTTATTTTTAACATTAACTAAAAAAAGACTAAATGACTGAAAAAATGTCCAATATCTTGAATATTCAACATTGGTTATTGGTATTGGTTATTATTTTCCTTGAGTCTTATTCCTTCAGTCAATGCACACATCTATATTACATTCTCAAATACATGCTGTTAGTCACGAGAAGAAGAAGAAGAAGAAGAAGAAGTAGAATTTCACACAAGTTATTACTGTCATTGTCATTTACCTTTATTACTGTAAATGCTCATAGAAAAATGGTCTAGAGCCGTTGTTATCAAATGTATACATCAAGAAATACACGAATGTATTTTGGGGAAAAGAAATCTATTAGGAATCTATTACTTGGGTTTAGGCGGCACACTGGCCTAGTGGTTAACACGTCCGTGTCACAGGAAGAAGGTCCTGGGTTCCATTCCCAGGCTCAAGTTTGCATGTGGAGTTTGCTTGTTCTCCCTGTGTTTATTTGGGTTTCCTCTGGGTACACCGGTTTTCTCCCACCGTCCAAAGACATGCACATTAAGCTAACTGGCTGTTCCAAATTGGCCTTAGGTGTAATTGTGAGTTGGAATTGTTTTGTGTGTGTTGGCCCTGCAATAGTCTGGCGACCTGATCGGGGTGTACCTCGCCTTCTCCCAGTGTAGGCACAGATAGGCACAGCCTCCCCGCAACCCAAGTAGGATTAAGCAGTTCGGCAAATGAGTGATTGTGTACTTGCCTTTAACTCAAAACTATAAAAAAAAATTACACTGATCCATAGGTGTACAGTGGGATTGGAACAGGGTCGCTCCAGTTACAGGTAATTTACAGTTTCTAGCAAATTTAATGTGTAAGACCTCACTGTGCTCGCTCGCTCTCTCCTAACAAGGGCTTTCGATACACGCTTTGTTTATATCACTTTACTTAAACAACTATATAAAGAACGTGAATCAAAATCCTAACCCTACAGTGTCCATTTGTTACATCTTTATCACGTAATTGTCATGAATAAACACAATAAAAACATTATATTTTAGGGTGTTTTTATTGACATTCATTGCAATGAATAAATTTAAATTCTAATGTAAGCATTAAATAGCTTTTAAATAACTTTTGTACCTACATATATAACTTAAGTATAACTTTTTGTACTTACAAAAACCAGACAAAGGGCAGCATCCTGCATTCCTTTTATCCTGCATCTGCCAAGCATTATCTGAATGTGACTCTAATGCAGTTTATTTTATACAGCATACATACATGTATTTATAAAGATTTATTTGCTATTTAAATGGAGGCATCACCGATATAGTAAGTCATTGTGCTAACAGGAATTCTGTACACTTAGCCAGTCAGACAGCTGAAAAAAGTTATGGGGTGATCTATAAACTGTGCAATCTGTGAACTATAATAAATATGGGTGAATTGTCATGGCTCATGTCAAGAAGCATTTGCTGGTGGGAAACATACAGGGGGTTACCTAGACAACCAGAGTCAGAAATGAACAAATCGCCTTATGTGCCTATGCAGCTTTAGTATTAAACATAACGGATAAAACTTTATAATTTTAACTATGGTCTCACTTTGACCCGTTTTAAGTGAAAATGTGGGCTATTTTTAGCAAAAACATTCCATCATGAAGACACAAAACCTATTCATAGATAGAGCGTCATATTTGGGGTAGCACGGTGGCCATAGTTTATATCACATCCACCTCACAGCAAAACAGTCCTGGGTTTGCGTCCCGGGCTCAGTGAGAGCATTTCTCTGGGGAGCTTGTTTGTTCACCTTGTGCTTGTATCTCAATCTCAGACTCCCACTATGCTAAGACCCCTGGGCAAGGTCTTAACCACAAGTGGGCCTCTGTCCACCTAGTAGTATAAATGGGTACCAGTAAAAATACGGGGAAGGTACCCTGCATTGGATAAGCATCCCATCCAGGAGAATTTGAACTCCGAGTCACTTCACGCTACAGAAACCAGGATAAGCCCTGGCTGTCATCAACCACTAGGCTTGGATGTAAAAAGCCCAACAGACTTATCTACACTGTGCTCGTGTGGGTTTCCTCTGGGTACTCTGGTTTCCTCCCAAGTCAAAAGACATGTGCATTAGGCTAATTGGTTGCTTCAAATTGCCACTAGGTGTAAAGATGCTTCAAGCAAATCTGAAACATCAGGATGACTCAGAGTGATCAGAAAGCTGAGATGAGCCATAACAGTAGAAGTGTGTCAGGATCATGAACAATGGAGCGGGTTTCATGGCAATTTAACAAAACTATGAATCATTTATAAACCTATAGCGATTTAATTTCTGTTCTCAAAGCTTGTGCCTTAAGTGAAGGCAACATATCCTCAACCCTAGAATTTCTTTGTTCTGAAACATGTCTTCAATACCCATAAAGCAAACTCCTGCAGCTCCAGATTAGAAGCAAGGCTTTGATCAGTGGAAAGACACAAAGCTACTCTGAAGGGAGGTTATAATCATTAAGCGTACACCAGGTGCAATGCCCTCGCACAACACAGGAAGTGCCGTGTCACGATGAAATATCCCCGGCTAAGTTACAGTATGAGTCTGCTGCACAAACCCCTTCTTTATTGGCTGAGCACTTCCAGAACAGCAGTGTGCTATAACTGGAACCAGGTTTATTTTCAGCTCCTTCGTCACACACTGGAAGTCGTGTACAGCTCCTTTCTGCCTGAGTGACACTTGACATTATGGGCATGTTACATTTCCAAGATTCAGGGTGCGTAGCTTGTCTCACATTCGCCGTGCTTCGAGGGGCAAACAATGTGTTTATAATGTAAGGATTAAAACACAATATTCATAAGAAATTGGTACACTACATTGGAATGGCGAAATTTGATTGGTCCACTATATCAGGATTCAAATCATTATTCTAAGTGGATAATGCTCAAAACAAAACTGTGGACACTTACAGTTTGTCACGGTCACCTGGAGCAAGCAGCGTCATTATCACACTTTAAAATTGACCATAAAATCTCATTTTAGTTTACTTTTCTTATGTTCCCATGTAGTAAAACAACACCTTTATGGAGCATGGTTTACTTATGATTTCATGTTGTTGTTCTTGTAACTTTAGTTGAAAAGGATTTTATTCTTCTTTCTGCTCCTTTCTAATCATGAAGTGTATCGAAATGTAAATTTTGAAATTATGTACTGATTTTGTGTTGTTGCACTTCATGAAATGAACAAATGAATGAAAATGAAATGAATCCAACTCTTGGATCCTTGGATCCACAGGGTAAAATGCCAGGTCGTTCCCCAATCCTCCACAGTACTTGGCATTCCCATCCAAGTACTTTTTTTTTGTTTGTTTGTTTGTTTTTTTAAAACCTGTCCTGTCCAGCATCATAGCAAGCAGAATGGCAGTCTGGTTGCAGTGTTGTGCCGAACAAATCTGCTTTTCCAAGGGGAGGTTTATGGGTATAAGGCTCCTCTTGACAATTTCATTCATTTATTTATTTACTGTTGATTTATGGAATCTATGTAATCTTGCTGGACTTGACTGGAGGGGACAGAAAAAGAAAGGAGACAGCAAACAGAAGCAAAA
>JBCNYH010000004.1:24415214-24425214 GCA_039654325.1 Tandanus tandanus
ACGCCCGAGCTGGGAATCGAACCCAGGACCTTCTTGCTGTGAGGCGGACGTGCTAACCACTGCGCCACCGTGCCGCCGTCAGGTTATTACAGTACAAAGAATTTTTACATGGGCAGTCGTGGGAGCGAAACTTGTTCACGGTGCATTCAATATTAGGGCACCAGCAACTACTAACAAGCATCTTTTTTAATTCAGAATCATTTATTCCCGGAGCCTCGGTGCAGGCTTTCACAGCATTTCACTTTAAGATCATTAAAATTCCTTTTCGCTTGAATATTTGGCGAAGATTATAAAACCAAAAAAGTGCTCACACAAACACACACACACACACACACACCCACAAAGACACATAGTCAGTATCGGATAAATGCATGCCATATTCTCACTGATTAAAAACATCACACGAGTGTAGAAATAAACAATCTGGGATATTATTATTCCCATTCGCTGCCACTAAATCTTTAGCCAACAAATTGTCTCTCTGAGCTCTGCATTCATGACGCTCCTGTAATAACTTTCTCTGGCACGAAAGACGGCAGAGCATTTGAAAATCCGTTGGCTGCAGTGGATTCCTGAGACTGCGGTATCCAAACAATAACGGACAGGTTGAACACGCTTCCTTTTATGGCAAATTCAGTGCCCAAATTCTGAGTGAGGGCTCCCTGGCAGACTCCACAGCGTGGAAGCCGTTATTTCTGTACTACCCTTACTCCTGTATTAAGGGGTGTTTAAAAAAAAAAAAAAAAGCACCAACCAGCTGTTCTTTTTATTACCACTGTTTATTTTTAGATTTTTTTTCTACCTCCCCGCTGTATGGGTGGGTAAACATGTTATCAACATCATAAGGAAATACTTTTCTTCTCATGCCTTTCTGCACATGCTGAAGGCCTTTTCAGTTACTAAAGAATTACCACCCAGCTGCATGTTTCATAAAAACTAAACAAACAGCTTAAAATACAACTAACGATGTCATACTTAGCAACAAGCAGCATACAACTACCCCCATTGTACCTTTATCTTATTGCTTATTTTCTAAGTATTCTTTTCTTAAACAGTTATTTAAAATATATTGAATGAAAAAAAAACACTTACAGACTTTATAAAATGTGACATTATCATTTCATATAGATCATGTGCTGTGATGATATACTACTCCGGATCAGTGTAACACTATCCCAGCGCTCCCCGTGTCTACAAACCAGGTCATGAAAATAAGCAGCCTCTCCTTCTCATACACGAGGGCTGTTCAAAAAAAGTCAGCCATCTAATCTCACTCTGGCCTTTTCAACCGCCATGATCAACTGTTTGAGCTGAGTCAGCAGGAAGTGCTCTTCCTTTTCATCCACCACCCCCAACACCCCTCCCCAACCCCCAGCCCCCCCAAATCTCTCCCAACCTACCGATTCTGATTATGAGAGAACATCCTTTGGCTAAAGTATTCCTTTTCCGGATCTTAACAGCTCTCCCTCTCTCTTGAATATCCTGCACTGAATCTGCTGCACTTGTGAAAAATATCCGAAACCAGTTTTCAGGCAAATCCTTAAAACATGTCTAAACAGAAATCGGGTGCCTGGATATCCACACTGCTTAGACATTAAAGGGAAAAGAATTCACACTGAAATGGTTTGGAAATATCATTCTTCATAATTAAGATCTCAGCATCCAATTTCCTTTCTATTGTACTAAGATTCTGAGCTGAATGCTTCAGTGACAGTTTCATACATTACCCACAATGCCAGTCGACTACCAGTGGAATCTGGCCCTTGCTTCATGTCTACCTAAACAGAGTGATGCAGCTGAGCTTTAGTCCTTTCAGTCTTTCCAGCACTGGAACTTGACATTTTCCCTTATCTTTAAATATCGTCCAAACAGGACAGGACAGGAGTGCAACACAGGTCAGCTGATGACATCATCATTATTCATTTTAAATCAGTATATCTAAATATCACCCTCATACATGTTTACAGGGTCCTAAAGAGTAACTTAACGGCAAATTTCATCCAGACATAGGTTAAGCATGCAATAATACATTCCCATGGAGTAACTTATATGATAACTTATTGGTTGTATATAAGCTATTCCAACCAATGGAGCATTGTTATTATTCATCTTGTTTTTTAAAGCTCTTTCGGGTTAGACCAACCTAAAAGGATTTTAAGCAAATTCTGGAAAATGTATAAGTTCCTACTCCTGTTGTCACCACTGTAACGTCCTTCAGTGACAGCTTACAGGAATAAAACAATAAACAATGCATCAACCAGCAAATTAGTTTGCACCGGAGGAAACGTTTCAGACTGGCGTTTTCCACCTTCACGATATACAAACAAACCAAAGCAAAAACTAACAAAGTTCCAATCCACCCAGCCTGAGCTGCACGTGTGTAAGGGTTGTCACGAAAGTATACACCCTGCTTACGCTTGCAAATTCAGCCAACACATTTTCCCCAGGAGGTGTATTAATCCATGGGTTGAGTAACAGGACGAAGATCCTGGGTTCGGATCCCAGGCTCGGTGTTCTCCTCGTGCTTGCATGGGTTTCCTCCGGGTTACCCAGGTTTCCTCCTACAGTCCAAAGACATGCACGTTAGGCTGACTGGCTGTTCCAAAGTGCCCCTAGGTGTGAATGTGAGTGTAAATTCTAGTGTGTTGGCCCTTCGATGGTGTTGGCTGTTCAGGGTGTACCCCGCCTTCGCCCAGTGTCGGCTGAGATAGGCTCCGGCCTCGCTGTGATGACTGTAATGAGATTAAGCGGTTCTGCAAACTCTACACCCTCATTCTTGTTTGATCCAAACATTCATAGGACATGGGATGGACTGCAACATGAGACCCACGACACAAGTGTTCACAGCACTGTCAGAGGATCAGGTGTTGGACAGGACAAAGCTGGCATTGCAAGAAAATGTACAAGAACATGTACATGATCATTAAAAGCAGTAAAAAGTGAAAGGGACCATATCCTGTTGTGTGTACTGTGGTCAGTGGTCTCTCTTGGTAATGGTATGGTATGGTATGGTATGGTAGGACAACAGCATGAATGTGCTGCTTTATAGCTGCTTGGAGGACAGCATGCAGCTGATCAGGGATACTCTACATACACACCGAGCTACAGACAAATAAATACTCACTCCTGTTTGATTAAATCCCCATTTCAGTCACTGGGTAATGGCTGATGAGCCACATCATTAACCCGATCGACTGTAGGTACAGTAACTAAACCCATAAACACAGAGAGTGCACGAGCAGGACGGTCTGAAGCAGAAATCTGCCCCTTTTATAACCTCTTACCTTCATAGATCCGGCTGATTTCCACACATGACTCCTCCAAACAACGAGGTTAATCCATGATACGTGAATATCCACAGATCGGCGTGAACTGCTTATAGATCAGTCTACAAAATAACTTCTGTACACGTTCACATTCATACTGAAGGCGCTAATGGTCTCCCTGAGAGCCGACGGACGGAACTCCGTGAAAAATAAAGATAGGGGGGGTTTAAAAAAGTGAGCGGTTATTTTTATAAAACAACCTGTACCATTTCCTTTGCGCACAGATACACGAATAAATATTACTACAATTTGGCATTTGGTACTGCTGAGTATCCCGGATAAAATGTAAATTTACTGTAAACAGAATTGTATTTCTGTGCTCCCCCCCTCGTCGAAGTGGAGCGTACATTCCCATGATTTAATCCTATTGGTTTTGCCCGATGACGTCACT
Source organism: Tandanus tandanus (assembly GCA_039654325.1). Taxonomy (NCBI): domain Eukaryota; kingdom Metazoa; phylum Chordata; class Actinopteri; order Siluriformes; family Plotosidae; genus Tandanus; species Tandanus tandanus. The sequence continues at coordinate 24,418,932 of JBCNYH010000004.1, forward strand.
ACGGGCGGTTACAGAAAAACCTGCAGGTTTAGTGTAGGGTTTGGGTGAACAGTGCAGCTGGGACTCGGTTTAGTAAACTGTTTGTTTTTTTTTGTAGCCTGCTTTGTATTGGGTGTCTCCAAGACTTTGTCTTTTACTTTTAATCATTCTGTGCTAGCTGAAACCAAGCTTGTGATTAAAACTACCTTAACTGTTCAGTCACATGCAGTGAACTAGTCTCAACCTGTGTGTTTGTGCATGTTGGTCAGTAAATAAGATTATCTAAGGAAGGAAACTCATCAACGTTTGGATGGTGTAATTCTCATCTCCCTCATCTGCCAATCCATTTAGTCCTACTAGGGTCGTGGGGAAGCTGGAGCCTATCTCAGCCGACACTGGGCGGAGGCGGGGTACACCCTGAACAGCTCACCAGACCATATGATATCACCGGACCCACACACACAAGCAACCATTCACACTCACACCTAGAGGCAATTTGTAATAGCCACATAGCCTAATGTGCTGGTCTTTGGATTTTGGGAGGAAACCGAAGTAACTCCACACAGAAAAACCCCGCCAAGCCCGGGACTTGAACCCAGGACCTTCTTGCTAACCACTAAGTCAATGTGCCACCCCACTCCTCTCATACCACAGACATATATCACCGATTACATTAATTCATTGTCCATAACGCTAATCCTCTTTAGGGTTTCGGGAAAACTGGAGCCAATGCCTTTGACTCTGGGTGAAGGTGGAGTACACCCTGAACAGCTCGACAGTCCATTGCAGGTCCAACACACACACAACCGTTCACACGAAGGGGCAATCCAGAATAGCCAATTAGCTTATTGTGCATGTCTTTGGATTGTGGGAGGAAACCAGAGGAAACCCACGCAAGCACAGGGAGACCCTGCAAACTCCACAAAGAAACAACCTTGCAGATTACAAACCCAGGACTTTCTTGCTGTGGGACAAGAATGCTAACCCCTACGCCACCATGCTGCCCAGTAACAATTGTATTATTATTATTATTATTATTATTATAGAAATTATATAACATTTATAGTTGCATTTAATATTTTGGGACATACTTTAGACTTGTTGGTTCATGTTATCATTTATGTAAGGGATAATGTTTAGCAAGAACGTCATTATGGAGAAATAAACCCCAACAAAGTGCTGCAGGATTTCGAGGCGGGGGGATTGGTGGGATCTTGAATCACCCTGTGCTAGTTTATTTATTTATTTATTTCTTTATTTATTTATTGTCCCTTTCAACACTAGATGATGCAATTTCTCTCTATCAAAATAGACCAGAAAAGGAGAAGCGATTCTGCTGTCAGTCACTGAAGTAGGAGGTGTCACTTCTAAAGTCCATGGCTCATGGAGCGTCTAATATTGTTTGTACACATCTCTGTTTTCAAGCTTGAGAATTTTTACACATGAGTTACCTGTGAGAAATGAAACCTTTTTGAATACTGCAGTACGTTGAGCTTTTTAGTAAAAGATACGTCCAACAGACTAAAAATGTTTTGTTTGAAACAGCTCGTGAAATGAGTGTGAACATGGTTGGCTGCATGCCATCCAGTCAAACAACCTTTTCTTGTGAAATTAGGTGGGTCATTTGGGAATTTCCCTTACATGTTAGCAACATTTCATTTTGTAGAGTAAATACAAAGAAGTTTGTCCTTCCAGTGCACTTTTTATTTTTTATTTTTGGCAAAATAACAACGCTTTAAAATCTTAATTATGTTACAATTTACCGCAGTGTTCACAACCCTGCAGCAACTAATAAAAAAATAATGTGCATATGGCTTGTAAATAGGCATGTCAATAAGGAAATTTGGAAAAGCTCTTTGTGTCAGTTACACTCATGTTCAAGCCTCGTCTTGAGATATAATGTCAACCAAACGTTTTCCAGAACAATCTATACTCGGAACATTAACTGCTCAGCCCAGCAATTAGTACAGAGTAACGAGGGATAGTGAACCAGAAAGACCTCAATGATTACATCCAGTGTCATGGGAAGATAAATTAGAGGTGACAGAGGACAACCCTGTTGTTCTTTTTATCTCACATTGAAGTATGCACATTAATAACGTACAGTAAATCAAGAAAAGTCAATAACACGGGATGACATTTCCTGCAAAGACTCAGATTATAAACCAAAGTCAACACTTTAATGGTCAACATTTCTGTGTTGTGTTAGACATACACTGTGGTGTCAAGGGGGTAACTGCCCTAGATAATCTGTCAGTCCTCTAAACAAAAACATACCATTTTTACATGATCTGAATAAGTTTGCTTCAGTGTCCAAGTCAAAAGCTGAGGTCATGAAGTTGGCTCTGAATAGATACAATTTAGCGGCGCCAGCAATTTTTTGTTATAAGTCTGCTATGGAGCATACATGGTGCTGCTCTTGAACGTGACTGGAAGTTGTAAACATTAGATAAAGGAGTTAAAAATATCCTCTTATCTTTATGTATGAGTGGTTTTGAAGGATCTGGAGTGGTTGTACGCCCCAAACCATAAAGAGGTGTCCCTTTAACACTATCAGCACGGTTTCGCCGCTCTAATCCCTCAACACACCCACACTCACCCTCCTGAGAGTACTGAGATAGTCTGTACACTGAACTTCACCGTGACATCATAATAGACAAATAAAGTTTCATACACACAGCAGAGACAAATAGAATATAACAAACAGTGTTTAACAAATGACTCATCCGTGTGATAAATACATGTACTGTATAAGAGGTAATCAAGGCTTCTTATCGAACTTTGAAATGTTCTAGCATTAAAAAAATTCAATAATTGGTGTGACATAACTAATCCCTAATGTATTATTTTCCTATAATAGTCTACATTGTAAAGTATTTTTATTCCACTTATGCCACGGCAATTTTATTAATTTAAAAACTGACATCACATGATTTATTCATTTGTAGTTACATTCAATGTTGTGGAATGACCACAAAGCAACTTGTTCCTGGTATAACAGCTATAAATAATCTTTGGCTTGTCAGCATCCCTTTTTTTCTCTCTTTAAGATAGAAACATTGTAGACAAATTTCTAGTATCAAAGCTTTCCTCTCATCATTTCAATATTTTGGGGTAAGGTGGTCAGGATAGCCGTCTTTAGTCAGTATTTTTCTTTCCATATTTAATTCACTCATTCATTCATTTACTGAAACGCTTAATCCTACTAGGGTCTCAGGAAGGCTGGAACCCATCTCAGCTGACTCTGGTCGAAGGCGAGGTCCACCCTGAACAGCTCACCAGACCATTGCAGGGCCAACACATAGAAAACCATTCACACCCATACCTGGGGCATTTTGGAATATCCAATTAGCCTACTGTGCATGTCTTTTAACTGTGGGAGAAAACCAGATTACCCAGAGGAAACCCACGCAAGCACTGGGAGAACATGCAAACTTCACACAAAAACTCCCTCGTCAACCCTGGGACTCGAACCCAGGACTTTCTTGCTTGGAAAACCAGCATAACCCTGTTATAGCTTCGTAACTCAATTACTGCTATGTAATGCAGGCTAAATAATCCTTACTGTGTCTAACATAATAATAATAGAAAGGCCTTGGTGATTTTTAAACAATACAAAGAACTATGGAAAAAAACTCTAGTAAAACAGTGCCGCTTTTATTATGAAATCTTAGTCTCCTACACTATCTATAGAATGAGATTCCTCTTAGTTGAGCCAATAAACATCTCCTCTTTAACGTTGTGTTGCATTTTATGCAGTCTATGATGAGCTAACTCTATGCAAATATCCCCACTGCACTGATCTATTGTCATCATGCTACGATCTGCTGACCTTTCAAATCAATAACACTCAAGCCATCAACATCAGGGCATTCCATTTCAATGATAATCGTGCCTGTCGTGCAACATTATCATAAAGCCAACTCATAAACAGAGGCTGGAAAGAAGATCTGTATAACGCTCGAAGCATTATATTGGATTAATGTAGGTTTGCCAGGTAAACTGTACAGGGAACAGCTAATCGCTTCGACAGAAGCTGAACCCCTGCTAGTGCAGAGCTATTAAAAGAAGTTAATGGGAGCAGTAAAGAAAGACACCCACAGAGAGCTTCGTGCTGATTACACAACATCAGACACAGGGATTCACCTTTTATCAATATACTGTAGGTAGCTCTTCAAACATTTCTCAAACGCCCATCTTTATTTTCACACCTGCATCTCTTTTAAGCACAACGACAACAACACAACATGAGATAGCATCTTGTGACAATTTCTCTTAAAATAGAGGGCCATTCCCTCATAACAGAAGTGATGAATTATGTTGTTGGGTCAAAATAATAAAAGCAGGCAAGAATTAAATTCATAATATTTCATTGACATCAAGTACATAAACAAGCATCCCTGCAAATCAAGAGCATTGTACTTACCCTGACGGCTACTACAGAGCACTGTGTCTGTCTGTTCCGAGCTGCTTCCTCCCCTCGCTTGTATCCTTTCTCTATTTTTTCCCTACTCCTTCTTTCCTAGACCCATGAGATGCAGACTGGTCCAGAGCTCGTTGCCATGGTTACAGGACGTAGAAGATCTCACATGATTTGGTTGGCAGGCATGGGGAAAGGCGAAGCAGCCCACAGCCCCTCCTTCTTCAAATGACGCTGAGCATCCCGTCTGTTCACAAAGAGCAGACTCAGAGTACGCCTGCAAACACACAATGGATGTCTTAAGAAGATGAGTTTGGGTGTGGCGAGCATGAGGAGGTGTATATGGGGGGGTGTGTGTTGGGGAGGGGGGATTTCAGGGATTTGTGGGTATTCAGGCTTAGAGTGAGTCAGGGCACCCTAGTGTGTTTGTGTACAAAATGTACTGGTGTGTAGCAGGGCTGCCAGGATACAGGAATAACACCCCAAGAAGACAGCCAGGAATTCCTGCGTCCTACCAAATGTGGCTGCTTGACCCGCTGGCCTTGCACACTCTTACTGAGGCAGTTATTTATATCAGAATGGACATGGGACAGTTGCACTAATGTTAGCCAGTGTGTGTGGTTTTGGGCTGTGTTATGGATATGACCCAAAGAAGCTAAACTCTATTCTACACTATAACTCTCTATGTCTCTTCATGCAACTGCACTTTCCTTAACTTATTTAAAATACAATTCAAAATCTTTTGAGAACAACCAATCATTAGTTTATTTGCACCAACGAGATAAATATTTGGATATTGACAAAGTTATTGTAATTGTTGAGTAAAGCAGTGTCTACATAGGAAGCAATGAGCAAAATGTGAATTGTTTTGCCAGAGAACTACATGCGAATCACCTCGGAAGAGCAGTGACTCACTTCGCCACTGATGTGTCATCATTTCTCGTTGCCTAGGTAACCCTCTCACATGTTTCCTGCTTAAAACTCCTAGTTTCCTAAAGTATGTCAGTGAGAGCTTTTACTATCATTATCTCATATTATCATCATTCATCCATTCATTCATTCATTCATTCATTTTCTATGCCGCTCAATCCTAATTAGAGTCATGGGGAGGTTGGCGCCCATCGCAGCCCTGGACACCTCGCCAGGCCATCGCAGGGCCAACACTCACACAACCATTCACATTCACACTCACACCTAGGGGCGATTTGAAACAGCCAATTAGCCTACTGTGCATGTTTTTGGACTGTGGGAGGAAACTGGAGTACCTGGAGGAAACCCACGCAAGCACAGGGAGAACATGCAAACTCCACATAGAACCGCACCAAGCCTGGGAATCGAACCCAGGACCTTCTTTATTATCATCATATATAGCTTATTTCATTATTATTACTATTATTCTCACATGGCAGGTATAGAACAGAGTCAACCGTTTCGGAAATGCAGACCCAAGAATCACGTTTCAGGTTATTATCCTTGTAAAATTATTGTGTAGTTGTAGCGCACAGGTTTAGAAACAGCAGTAATGAGCGTGTTCATTGTTTCCCTACAGAAAATGTTTTGGGACCTCAGTGTATCACGGCATCTGCCAATCCACGGTGTGTATAAGCTCTGATTGGTAATCACTCGAATCGCAATCGTCTGAAAGTTGACCTCCATATCAGAATCAGAATCACTTTATTGTCATTGCATAAGTCTAATGAAATTGAGGTAGCAGCTCTCATAAGTTAAAAAGTAGTAAATACAACATGCAATGTGAAACACAATAAAACACACAATGCGAAATAAAAACGCATAATATTAATATAAGAATATAAGAACTTAAGAACATTGCACGGGGCAGCAGAAATGATTGCATAGGCTCAATTTCACAGTAATGTTTCAGTG
>JBCNYH010000004.1:24434362-24454078 GCA_039654325.1 Tandanus tandanus
ACACACACACACACACACACACACACACACACACACACACACACGCACGCACGCACGCACACACACACACACACACAGTGCAGCTGTTCAAATATTGTGACATGTGATTGCAGGCGGATACAAAGAGTCTTTTTCAGTTTGAGCTATGAGACAAAAGGAAGAAAGAAAAGTACAGCATCCCCCATTTGACCGTTCTGTGTTCCTCACCAAAAGAAAGCTTTGTCTAACACACTGCATAGCGATGCACTGGAGCTCTCTCCAACAACTCCAAACCAGTATGGGTTCCTTCAGTCTTTCAACAGGGACAGTGCAAATAAATCACTCCACAGGAGAACAGATTTCTTCTCATAATAATATCATGAATGTAATAAATCAAAGATGATATACAACCTCCTAAGGACATTTTGAGGAATTTGAGTTAGTCATATTCTTTACTAGTATAACAATTATACACTGAAGGCGAGGGGGATGTTACAGAATATTCCCAGATGAAGTACATACTTAATTTAGAATATACTACCACCTATGAAAAAAGTACACTCAAATGAGATTTTTATGGTTTATTTATTTGTGTATTTGATTTTTTTTTTTATCATGACGGTCACAGATGAGCTCCCAGCACAGGCAGGTGCAGAGCAGAGTGCCTAAAAGCTGTGTAACGGCATCTCTTTAAAAGCTTTACAGAGTTATCTATAGTTTACAGTTGCATTATTCAATATTTTGTTGAACTTTACACAAGATTTTCTCCAAAGTTGCATGCAAAAAGGCTGAAAATTTTTGGCAGGTTTTGGTTAGGTACTCCCACACCAGCAACATATGTTAGAAAATTTGGTATCATTTTAAAACTTAGGATATCAGCTACAAAATGGTACCAATAACTCAAAATTAATCATTTCTGACTAAATCCCCACTTTGTTGTGATGGGTCACATTTATGATCTCAAGATAGCAGACCAGTCAGGTTCCCTTGTAGTATATACTTATATATGATATTGGGCTTTACAGAACATCATCTTTTTAAACTGGAGTCATAGAGTTATCCGAAACATTTTCTTGTAATTACCTTCGAGAGAGCAGAGAGTGTAAAATGTGCTACTGAGAACACTTGACTTTCATAAGCACTTAGTGCTATCCTTTCTTTTTCATTTACAAGACTTAGCAGAAGCCCTTACCCAGAGCATCTTACAGAAGTGACTTGTAGTTTTCATCAAATATGGCCTTGTGCTAGTAGGTCAAGATTTGTTACTATCAAGACAGTCAACACATTTTGAATCTGTTTCATATTAGAGGTATATAACAAGTTCTAGTGAAGTTCAAGGGCTGCTCATTAAAGACTCCCCCTGACTCATTGCTCATTGATATAAAATTAATTAAAATGTGGCACAGTGCTTAGCATGTCTGCCTTACACCAAGAAGGTCCAGGGTCCTGTGTGGAGTTTGCAGGCTTTCCCCGTAATAGCGTGGGTTTCCTCTGGGTACTCTGGTTTCCTCCCATAATTCAAAGACATGCACATTAGGCTAATTGGCTGTTCCAAATTGCCCCTCGGTGTGAATGTGAGTTGAATGGTTGTGGTTAAATGGTTGTGTGTGTTGGCCCTGCCATGGTCTGGCGAGCTGTTCAGGGTGTACCCCGCTTTCACCCAGTGTCGGCTGAAATAAGCACCAGCCTCCCCGTGACCCTAATAGGATTAGGAGGTTTGCAAACGACTGAGTGAATGAGTGAGCATTTACACTTCCCACAGTGGAAATCGAATGTAAGTTTTTGGCCTGAATGTCTGGTTAAACATGGATTAATCCATGGCTGAGACTTCAGAAAGAGTCATCCTTCTTTCCTTTACTCCGTCGAAGGATTCCTCAGTGCTTACAAGCAGCTGAATGAATATACAAAAAAAGGAATGAAAGCATTTTGATTGGATGATTCAAACATTCCAACAAGATTTTACAATCCATGGCATCCTTCAGGTTTACAAATGGGTAGAAATTCCTTCCAACCATGTTCACTCTGAATTATCTTCTGGGGCAATAGGTTCAAATCACTTTCTGTCTGGACCTCTATAGGTTCAGGAGCAGCACTTTTTTTATTCAGTTCTTTATGTTTGATGATATTTTGAGTATAAATACAGTAAATTTATGACAATGTTATTGTTCACATCATAGTTAATTACAGAATTGTGCTAAGGTAATTGTAGCATGCTAAAAAGTACCAAGCATGGAATATGAGAACATAGCAGAAAGTCGTAATTTTCCAAATAATTAATTTCAGACAATAACCCAAGGAGGGCATCTGCTTACAATGCTTATTGGGAAAATAGGAAACAGGAAGTGGAATAAGGACATCAATTTATAAGCAGCAGCAGTAGACTGTAGAAGTAGACATCTTAATGACTGGCCAGTAAATATTATAGTACTATGAAAGTTTCACTGAATTATTTAGTTTATTTAGTAATATCACTACATATGTGCTGGTGATCATTTATATTGCCTCTCATTTGTAGGTGTTTTGCCAAAAATGACATCATTACAATTACAATTACACCACGGGTACCGCATTGTTACCTGTTTATTTTTGGCAGCTTAGCAGATGATTAACCTCAGGAATAACGTAATCAGGTAAAATGGTTTAATAGGTAAATTGGAGTTAGGTTTTCTACACAGTATACATTATAAAACAGAGAAAAGCTTCTGGTGAGCAGCACTCCATTGCTTAGAGATAGAAAGAAAGTTCCCACAGAGACTACATGCACATTTAAGGGCCAAAGATTGGCCTGATTTGGCATAGTCAAGGCCTGCAATTTTCTACCAAAATAGATTTCTGGGACATTTGATGATGGGAATGTTGTGAGGGTGTGTTGTATTTTTTTCTCTCTCTCTTTTAAGGCATATGAAATTCCACTTAATGTGACTAACGTTGCTGGTTAAAATAGATGACAAAAATTTTCTGCCATTTTTAAATTACCAGATACACCAGTATATCAAATTTGAACTTTCCACTGATTACTCTGCTCTGTCAAGGCATGAACACTAAGATTACTGTAATCTAGCATTAACTTCCATTAAAAAAGAAACATGATTGTATAAAAGATTTCTTTTGGAAATAAAATTCACAGCATGATTCATTCTAAAATTCAGTCCATAAAAGCATAAGAGGTCTGACATCAGTTACAGAGTGTCAAGTCAGGGCAAGGCCATGTTGGAAACATCCAGTGTTATTAAACAGTGCTAAGATTTAAAGTACATAATCTCTTGGTTAGCATTTGGCTCTTGGTGCTAAGTATGACATCAGTGCAATGTTTCGCTTTGTAGATGGGTTTAGGCCAATCCCTTTTCATTCAAACTCTAGAGAAAAGTCTAAATAATTAATTTGTGTTTATTCAGACAGTAAGACTGTCATGTTAGATATTTTCTCCTGGTAAATATATCAGTCTAAAACAGGAGAGACCTTCTGGCCACCAAACCTCCACCCTGTAACTCCTTGAGGTAAGCACAAGGATTTTACCTTACCCACATTCAAAAGCAACTTTTGAGTTAGAGAAATATCCCAGTATTTTGTAACATAATCTCTGTGTATTATTTCTGTATCTGTTGTGCATAACATATAACCACAGGTGATAATGTAATGGCGGTCTGAATGCAGTTACTGAACTTCATCATTGGACTTTTATGCAAAGCAATTTTAGAAAGTGTGTAAGAGATGGGACAACTTGTAAGTATATAGTATATAGTAATGTTGATCTGAGAGTATTTATCATAATTACCATAAAATGTTTTGGGGGGAAAAAAACCCACAAATATATATATATATATATAAACATTTCATGCATATACTACCTTTACCATTAAAATGCACTGCAGTTGTAGTTTAGTGTTTTATGTCAGGAGACGACGCAGATGCAGGAGTCAATAACAGTAGGGTTTATTATAAATGGGTAAACCAGATTATAAAAAACAGGCTCAAAAATCTGGTGATTAGGACCATTGGAGGCATGGCAGAGCTGGCAATCATATGATATAGGCCTACTGTATAAAGTATATTTATATAACAAAGTATTAGGATCGAACCTGGGACCAATTCAGCTTTGAATCATTACATAGTTTCATTTAAAACAAACAAACAAACAAACAAACATAAAAAATTTACCCATGGTAATTACACTTATGCTACACAGAACAATAGAATGAAAAAAGGAGTATTGCTTTAAACACCAGGCCACAGTTATTTGCTGTATTAATTTATAGAGCGGTAATTATTGACATATTTAGCCATGCCCCAGATAAATTTAACAAACTGAGATGAACAACTGTGTTGCTCAATTTTGGATCATTTACAGTCCATATCATCATTTACAACAAAACATTTTACATTAACATTAACGTTATGACGCTGACCATTTCTAAGACATTTTAAGGTGATGGAAAATCCCACACACTCTGAGTTACAGACTGTCAGGTCTTCAGTCTTTGAGCTGCTTGAATGCCCATCCTCCTTTCCTCTGATCACTCTTTCTGCTCATTCTGCCTCTGAAACACTCTGAAATGATTGCATGATTTTAGTGTCTGACTGAGCATGACAGAGGACGTCTGATTATCTCTTCAGATTATACTCCACCCGTCGTCATATTTCAGAACAGTCACACTGACACATGCATTACATATATGCACAGAAATAAGTGAGGATTAGACACGCTGGAAATATGATACGGGGGTTCAGTGACAGCTGGAGTACTAGCCTAGTCCAACTTTACACACACACACACACACACACACACACACACACACACACACACACACACACAGAAAAATGGGCGTATGTTCCTCTGCAATGCCTCCACAAAAAAGAGAATTTGATAGCAAGTAAAACATTTATAGCATAACTAATTGTTCTATTTTATTACAAATAAATTTACTTATTTAAAAAAAAAGAAGAAATGCCATAAATCCCATCAATTGTAAGGACATGTCTGTTGACATTCTTCAATACAATAGATGCATTTGGTGCCTCACTGTAATTGATGGTACTATCATGGAGAGTGTTAAATAGTTTAAACTGCTTGGTATATACTCACACAACGTATCATGAAACGCCCACATACACTATGTATTAAAGAAAGCCAACAAAAGCCTCTGTGTCTTAAGGAATCTCAGATAATGTGACGTTTCAGTAACCAGCATGGCTACAATTTATTGTACTCTTATAAGACCAGTCGTAGAGTGCACGTTGGCGGTTCTCGCAAACCTGCCGTTGTTTCTTGCTAGTGTGTTGAAGAGCATTCAGAAGAGTGCTATGGCTGTTATCTTGCATGATATTCCATCCCAGGAAGCAATTCAGCAAGCACTTCTAGAAACACCAGGTACTGTACTGAGAACGCTTCATGAAGGCTATTAACCCATTCCTTCCTGTCTATATATATATACTGCTTGAAATGAATGCTCCCTGCTGCTCGGAACCTCATGTTGTTGCCTCACAGCACGAGATTCCGAAGATGAGTGAGATTTCATGATAGTACTAGATAGAACAATACTAGTCCTTCTCCATACCGATCCCAGGAGACTGACTGCTCATCGATACCACAGTACTTTCAGGAACACAAATATAATCAGAACTTATTTGTTTCTATATGATCCCCTTGTTGAAAAATTGGATAAACCTCCCTACAACTGCTGTTTTTTTCCACTTATAATTGACTTTCATTCATTTTTCAAATATATTTTCTCGCATTTTCTCAACACACAGAAATGTATAATATATTTGTTCAGGGTAATCTGCACAAGGAAGGTAAAACTGAGGCTGAGAATTATTGTAAGAGACGAAGTTTATTCCTAACAGCTGGTCAGTGGAACTAAGCATACTGGGAGATGAAATTCTTTTTATTTGGCACAAAAGATGAAAGAGAGAGAGAGAGAGAGAGAGAGAGAGAGAGAAAGGAAGGAAGGAAGGAATAGGGAGAACTGTTCCTCCAAGGACTCTGAGCTCTTTGGCATAAGTTGAATCAGCCACCCTGCTAGCTCTAAAAAGATATTTTACAGAAGCTTAAAAGAAGGATTTAGTATCTAATGACCCACATGTGCTTTCAGATCTGTGTGGCCTGGGACGGAGGCTGCTGGCCTCGTCCTGGAGGTGTCCTTGGCTGAGAAGCTGCACTCACTCTAAGCAGGTTAATGGGAGAGGAAAACCAAAAATCTGGCATAGACTCACTGCAGTGCTTCTCTATTCCACTGACAAACACAAAAGCACAAAAGTGCGTGAGGAAGCAAAGAAAAGGAGCACTGAATTGTGCCAAATGCTATGGATGCTTAGTCAAGGCAGATAGAAAGTGAGCGAGAGTGAAAAAAGAGAGAATGAGAGAGTTTCAGTGTACTACATTTAGGCCTTGTGTTCTCAGCGCTGCACATTGTAACCCCTGTAATCTCCCTCTACTTCCGTGCTGGGCTTAAACCGAGACTGCAGATTAAAGCGGAATAGTACCCTCATGTAGACAAAGAGATAGACTTCAGAGATGGACAGCTCTCCTCTTAGGATTGACACTTTTGCTCAACTCAGGCTCTTTAAAGCTTGGCCCAGATGCTTTAGATCAGTTAAATGTCGCCAAACTGCCAAAACATTTCACTGACACCGTTGACATCTATCTAGCTTTGAAAAGAACTCTGATGTTTATGCTGATTCAAATGATTCTTACAGATGTTATCCTCCCTCTTGGATTCGTCTTATGAAGATTGAGGAGAAATGGCATGACAATAAAGTAAAGTGACGCAAAACACACAGCTAAAATGTTTCGGAAATTCTGTCTCTCGAAACCTGTCTTATCCAATTTCCTTAACAGATATACCTCCCATGTGGCATGATCCCACAATTCCCAGTTTAAAATTTTTTCCTTCTGTGTTATGCTACAATTCTGAGCAAGGGAAGTGGAAGCTCAGTGGTTGAGGCTTGGAATCAAAGGTTGTGTGTTCAAATTCCCAACACTGCCAAGCTGCCACTGCTGGCTCCTTTAGCAAAACCCTTAACTTTTTTCTGTACTGTTGTATCTGAGCAACAGCAATTGTTACTTTAAGTTAATAGTCACATCTCTAGTTAATCCAACTATTATATAATCCTATGTACCATCTGTATATAGCCAAAGATTAGGACCATATGGCTTCACATTCCTGTTGGGGCTTGCTATTATTACACTAAACCTTCAGAAGTGGCACGTCCATACAGAATTCATGCAAACAGTCAGCATGATTACAAAACCCCTCCTGACTGTATGCATGGAATGCCTTCTCCAAGCATTCAGCTTTACCTTTGAACAAATAAAACCAGCCATGGAGTCCTGGCACCTAGCCAGTCTAAATCACTCATTGCAGACAAAGGTACACCAGAATAGTGTGTGTGGGATATGTGACATGCAGTGGCACCCCGCATGGCTCCTCAGACAAAAAACAAGCAGCCTCGTGGAATGCTAAGTGACCAAGAGGCTCTGACTAAAGCAGCCACACAGCGGTAAACGGGGGGTTTTGGAAATAGAGTCGAAGAAAGATGTGGCGAGGCAGTAAATTTGTCTGGTGCACAAGAATACATGGCTGAAATGTGAATCGTCCACGTCAGCACAACTTGTAGAAGCAAGCAAAGAAGAGTTGGATAATACAATTCAGCCTAAAGCATTAAATGGTGTCATGGTGGCCCCAAATTCAATAAGACAACCCAGGCTGAAAGCATGACCTTTAGTCATTATTCCACACCCACATTAAAGCTCACTTGTTCCTCAATGGGAAATTACAACAACCAGATTTTATATCTGTTTAACGTGTTCCTTCTTTTCAGTACATGTCACAACAATAAATGATGTGGGTCATTCACTAATAGCACAGACCAGGAAGACATATGCTCATGTCAGATAAATAATGAGAGCCCTAGATTAACACGCTCCTCCCACCCATGAGGCCATGTGCTCTCCTTCCCAGGAAACACCCAGAAAATGAAGGAACAATGAGAGATTATTAATGGGAACAGTAGAATAATTTAAAGGAGACACTGCAAGTACAAAAGCTTGTATGTATATTATTATTATTATTATGATTATTATTATGATTATTATTATTATTATTAATAATACTAATAACAATAATAATAACTTTAAAGAATACAATATAATTGTATAAATGTATTATACAATTAATAATAATAATAATAATAATAATAATAATAATAATAATAATAATAATATCATGCAGTTGTATCTATGGCGATTAATCAAATCTTCCTGTAATTGTCACTTACATGTCATGCATAACCATCAACATTGACACACTCAATCCCAACAATAGTTTTAATACCTTCACACACACACACACACACACACACACACACACACACACACACACACACACACACACACAATCTTGTACTTCTGTACTTTGTGGGGACATTCGTCAACATAATGCATCCCCTAGCCCCTTACCCTAAAAACTAAATGCCTAACCCGAAGCCTTACCCTAATTCTAAACGCAACCCTAAAGTCAAGTCTTAACCCTTAAACAGTCCGGTGAAAAAGTGAGGACCATAAAATGTCCTCACTTCCAAAAATCTTCTCACTCTGTTGGTTTATAACATATTACGGTCCTCAATATGTACCAAGTACCAGTACAAGTAAAAGTACACACACACACACACACACACACACACACACAAGTCAAGCATGCTGAGGCCTGCACGCAGTCCAAAAATTCTCAACATTTAACATTCTGCCCTCATCTCACCTCTCTGTTTACAGTTGACTGCATGCAACCCACTGTACACTGACTCCATGCCGTATATACACTTTCTTTGCACTCTTAAACAAATGAAACAAAGACTTGACAAATGATTGAGCTGTTATCGAAGTATCCCAGGCCTAATGCATCACAGATGGCCTTGTATGCATATTATGTAATGCTGTAGTGATTGTTCTAGACCACAGTGGCTTCACTGTCAGGGTATTACAAGACAGCTGTTACAGAAATGAAGTCAAGGCATGATTGCTGTCCTAATGTTAGCCTCAAGCAACTCCCTGACAGCTGATGTTCAGTTTTAGAGTGGATTACAACAAAGAGTTAGTCATTGAATCCTTCACTTAACCTGTCTATCCAAACATTTTAAAGTCCAGAAACAGATATTATATTCATGAATCTGTTGCAAGCCAATAGTTTAAGTCACTGATATCTTGCTCAAGGGCCAGATCCATTCCCACAATGCTTCTGTGGAGGTCTGGATAGATCTGTTTTTGAGTACTGGTCATTTATATTCATCATGCACCCTTCACGTGAGCAACCACATCACTCCTACTCAATGCCCAATCAGCATGGGTGTGCACAATATCCTACTGTCTTCTCAGAGTACACATGAGAGAGGATGAGGGTTGCTACTGCTGCCTGAGGTAACTGGGATTGTGCTCTGGGTGTATTGTGGTCAGAAAATGTAAGTACACTAACAAGGTCACCCTGTAATACTGTACCATCGTCATTCACACACACACACACACACACACACACACACACACACACACACACATACACACTGGCAGTCATCAGAAGTACAATGCTGATAAGACATTCTCACTTGCACTGTTAGCAAAAACACTTCAATATACAGATATTCTGAAACAGACGGTAAATTCTACCTTTAATGTCTGGTCCTTCTGATCCTTTGACCTTCATCTGAGCTCATCCGGGTCTTTTTTTCACTGTTTGTGTGTGTGTGTGTGTGTGTGTGAGAGAGAGAGAGAGAGAGAGAGTGTGTGTGTGTGTGTGTGTGTTCTGCTGTATTTGGCTCTGCAATGCAGCTTCACATTCAGCACAGAGCACAAAAACATCAGCCTTTCAGCACTCCTTCACACTTCTTAAAGAACCACATTACCGCAAAGAGCCGAAATATGACCCAAATACAAGTCACACAATCTGCATTGGTGTTGGTGATGATTACGATGACGATGATAATGTTAAAAAAAATTATTGGAAAAGAGCTGGGCTGTACTGTGGCGTGGTAGTTAGCACATTCGCCTCACAGCAAGAAGGTCCTGGGTTCGAATTCCGGCCTCGGCGAGGTCATGTCAGTGTGCAGTTGGCATGTTTTTCCTGTGCTTGCGTGGGTTTCCTCTAGGTAGTTCTGTTTTCTCCCACAGCACAAAAGACATGCATATTAGGCTAACTGGCTGTTTCGAATTGCCCCTAGGTGTGAGTGTGAATTGTTGTGTGTGTTGGCCCTGCAATGGACTGGTGAGCTGTTCAGGGTGTACCCAGCCCTCACCTCAGCCCTCACCTGAGATACACTCCAGCCTCCCTGAAACCCTAGTAGGATAAACAGGTTTGAAAATGAATGAATGAATAGAAAAGACATGAACACAATCTGTGGACCACAATAAAGATAAATGCACTGAGACTACATACATCTATACAAAATAAACATTATCTGCAACAATACTGTCATATTCACTACTACGTAGGAGTGAGCACACTTCATAACAAATAAATAACACATTTAAAAATGTTATGCATTCAGTAAACACACACACTTGAAGAGAAATAGAAGCAATATTCAATAAATGGTACTCACTCTATTCCATCCTCTGCTTCTCACACACTCTTACATCCAGTGCTAGTTTTCCTCTGCTTATCTTTATGAAGACGTAATTGGAACTGGTGCCGGCTAGTGGCTGTCTCTTTTTGGACTCTCTCTCTCTGCTTCCTCTAACATCAGCTGAATGTCCCGCCTCTTTATCAAGTTCCCCCTTTTCAGCATAATATGGATATACCTGGGAAAATCCCAATGTATTATGCTCTCTTTGCTTTCAATTTGCTGCAAAGACTTTAATTGTGTACTTCATTCAATTCAATTTCACTAAAATTGTTACAAATATATCTCTTTTTAACAGTGTTTCCAACCGGAAAGAGACCCCGGGGTCGACCCAGAACACGCTGGAGGGACTACATCTCTCGGCTGGTCTGGGAACGACTTGGTACCCCCCTGGAAGAGCTGGAGGAAGTGGCTGGGGAGAGGGACATGTGGACTTCACTGCTTAGGCTGCTGCCCCACGACCCGACCCTGGATCAAGTGGAAGATGACTGACTGAGTTTCTTTTTTATCACAGTGCTACTAATTTCTGATTAATTCAGTAATATGTGATATTAAAAAGTGTAAGTGATGTTGACATTCATATAACAATTTGTATTAACTATACAAGAGGTGGTAATAATTGTGGACTGCACTGTACTTCCTGTGAAATATAATTTGTTTTGTTTACTGAGGATGTTACCTACACTTTATGCAATGCATAATGTCTATTTAATTACACGTGGTGAATTGTCCCATTGCAAAACATGAGCATTCTTGCTCGGCCAATCAAATTAATGAACCTCTACTAACTATTATTTAAAAGTTATGCGCCAAAGGCAAGGTGTATGTAGTTGAATAGTCATTCATTCTTAAATAAATATATAAATAAACAAACAAACAAATAAATAAATAAATAAAACCATCCCTTCAATCTAAAATATTTTTTTAATAAAATTAAGTCTTGTTGTGTTGTCTTCCTTAATGAGCTGATTGGATGAGTTGGGTGTAACATGTGGGGATACTGATTAGCATGTTCACCTCACAGCATTTCTGTGTGGAATTTGCATGTTCTTCTCATGTTTGCGTGGGTTTCCTCTGAGTAATCTGGTTTCCTCCCACAGTCCAAAGACATGCACATTAGGCTAATTGGCTGTTCCAAATTGCCCTTTGGTGAGAGTGGGTTTGTTTTGGAACTGTGATAGACTGTCGAGCTGAAATAGGCTCCAGCCATGCTAGACCCATCTCCAGAATTCTTCATACCCTTCATGAACAGGAGCAATTCATAGATTTAAATTCAATTCTTAAATTCAAGATCAGTAACATATGCCATGAATCACACAGTGTATTAAACTTTGATGCATGGGGATGTGATATAGTTTCATGTTGACAATTTACACTCACACTCAATTTGGTACATTTCTACATTTGGTAGACGCCCTTATCCAGAGCGACTTACATTTATCACTTTTTTATACAACTGAGCAAATGAGGGTTAAGGGCTTTGCTCAAGGGCCCAATAGTGGCAGCTTGATGGTACTGAGGCTTGAACCCCCAACCTTTGAATCACTAACCCAGAGCCTTAACCGCTGAGCCACCACTGCCCCAACAATAATTTTGCATTACTGAACCTTCTCCTGTAAGCTGCAGAACCTTGTAGAAGGAACTGAATACACAGATAAACACATGTAGACTTCGCTCACTACTCCATAAATTATTATTAGTAGTATTGACCATATGAGAACTGCACAATCTGATTGGTCTGCTATCTAGGGGTTAAAAAACATTATTCTTTTATGGATGAAGCTTGAATAAAAATTATAACGAGTCACTTGGAGCAGCCGTGTCATTGCTTTAAAAATAGAAACTTTTCATTTAAGGTTGCTTTTCTTGTGTTTCCACATAGTATATACTATATCTTCGCATGAGTAAGAAAACACACTGGTATGGAGAAGTTTGCATTCTGTATATACTAAACTATAAATGTATTTATGATGTATTTATGTATACAACACAGCGTTTAGCTCTGCTCAGACAGTACAGAGCTCACCTGGACTGCCTCTGTATTGGCAAAAAAATAAAAATAAGCAAAAAAATGTAGTTTTAGGTTTTTTTTTTTCTTTTCCATTTATATTATTTATTAAAACAGTGATGCACCACAGGCTCTGTGGATGCTGCCGATTTAAATTATCATTCACCTCGCCTTTAGCCCATAATTGCTTGTTATAATTTATTCCCAGCAATCTTTTTAATGTTGTTAATTTGTTTGGAGTCTTGTTAAAAGATCTGTCTAACCACCGTCATCAAGTGGAAACCTGCTGGCACAGAAAACCAAGTCTGGGCCAAAATGTGGAAGGACTGATGTTGTCAGTTAAAAAGACCTTACAATTGGATGTTTTAAGATGAATTAGAAAATAAAGAAAGAAAGAAAGAAAAAAGAATAATCATGCCACCCTGTGGAAACAGACAACATAGAGAGTGGTATGTGCACAGGTTTTTAACTAGTGTGTTCAGTAGTTTCAGCCCACTGCTGATTGGTGGATTAAATCAGGCTGCTAAATTATTTTACATTATAGAATCTGTCTGTTCGTTGGTAGCAAAAGCTGAAATATGTGCTCATTCATATATGCTATACCTATGTAAGCCAAATAATACCTGACATTTCCTCTTTGTTATTTATTTGTTTGTTTGGTGGGGGGATTTCCTGGGAATGTTCCCTTTTTTTTTTTAATAACAGAATTGCTAAACATAACATTCAAACTGGCCAGGCACTGTGCACAAGGCAGCATTTCTACTAAACTCTCCACAGAAATACATACGTATCCTTCTCCAAATGAATAATAATTTAAATAATCCTGCTTAAATGTCCCCTGAGCTAAAATTACATCTGCTTTAATAGTATTAGATGGCTGATGAACATGGCTAGCTGGCTTATTCACTCACATTAACACAAAAAATAGATACAGATATAGGGAATGACATTGCATTAAACTCATAGTTTATAATAATAGATTTTATAATTACTTTACTATTTTATAATTAATGACTGTACTTAAAGTCAATAATGATTTAATTTATTTGTGTCCTCTTTTGTGCACTTAATTCTGTAAGCAACACAAATTATCAAGTGTGAACAATTATGTTCACACTTGTGTACTGTATGAGTCACACTAATGTTCACACTTATGTATTATGTAATTATGTAGGTGTCAAAGTGATTATGTAGGAATGTTCACTTACAGCGTAAAGCATCCAAACATGGCTGGTTGACATCCGATTTATTCTAAAGTGGATTTTTCCAATGTCTTCTTTTATAAAATAGGTCTTGTTGACATGTAGTACATCAAGAATATCAAAATTTAAATTCAAATGTAACTGAAAGGGCAGGGTTATGGTTGTTTGAAGAAAATAGACAAAGTAGCATCAGTTGGTTTATATAAGAAAAGATATAATCATTAATATAGATGCTTTACAAAGGATAATAGACACAAACTAGAAAAGCACTCAGAGAGTGCAGACCTCCGCCAAGGCCGTTCAGTATCACCATATTTTATTGTAAGAAATGCAGCATTTTTATAAATGCAACATTTTTTATTATTTAAGCCCTACAATGCAAACATGCAGCCATTTATATGATTGCACTGTGTATAGGGCCTGCCTTGAATAAGAGGCCTTGAGGATGAGGAAGTATTAATAATTGGATTATTTTTGTGATAATTGGCCTAAAAGTTGTACAGAAAGGTAAAGGAATGAGATTACACCATCGAAAGCAAGCTTGGAAGTTACGCTTCGGTATGGTCTGGACACAGTAACTCAGAAGAGTATGTCATCCACATTAAAAATCTTTAAAAATTCCCTGCATCCAGACAATAATCTGGATCCCTGCCAAAATTTAATCAATTGTTCCTTGTATCATTTTACACTCATCCTGAAAATTTCAGTAAAATCCGTTCATAAGTTTTTGAGTAATGTTGCTAACAGACAGACAAACCTACACCAGTGAAAACATAACCTCCTTAGCGGAGGTAATTAAGTGTGTAGAAATAAATTTTTAGGAGTTTGCAGTAGGATTTCAATATTTGAAAACTGTTCAGTCCAACAAGAAGTCGTTGTTGCGATCCATTCTAATGTCAATTTAAAAAACTTTAAACTCCTTTTGATTTCCAAGTTGAAATGTTATTTAACAAATACAGACTAGTATTATAGACATTCACTGCATATTTCCATGACATTTGGACAGTTGAATTTAGGTAAAATGTGTGACACAGCTCCTTTAAATTCACCCATTCCTGCAATTTTTTAGTTGCTATAGTTGATTTTACAGGTGATAAATGCTTGAGTAAACATAAAAAAATTAATGTAAAAAATTTTATCAGTTCTTTGTTGGCCCAAGACACACATTTGGTTAAAAGTTCCTGGAAATGTGTCCATTAGTTTCTGAGTTATCATGCTAATTGTCAGACAGACAGACAGACAGACAGACAGACACACACACACACACACACGCCCAATCTCATAACCTCCTCCCTTATTGTAGATAATACATGAGTTGCATTTACATTGGTTTTTGCAATGTGTTTTTAAGATTCAAGAATGTGAAATATTAATGCATATACTTTTATGTGAATTCTTCACAAAACACCCCCCCCCCCCAAAAAAAAAATAAAATAAAAATTATATTAATGTTAATTATGATGTATCAAACATGATATTTTAAAAACTAAATTCTTCAAAGTGAAGAAGAAATTCAGAAAATGACTAAAATATGGTTGGATCACTAAAACTAGTGAATTCAACATGTCACATGATCTAATGCTATCTGTCCAACTATTACTATGAATTATTGCTGTGAGTGAGTGCAGCGAGCGGAACAGCAACACTATCTGTGCTTTCCCGCCTGACTTGATTCATGTGGTGGCGCATGCGCTGCACGATTATAGGAAGGGTGAGCTGTTAAGACAGCTACTTTGGTTGGGCTTGGTGACCCTCCCAGAATTCCATTGGGGACTCGATTTAGTCATGCATGGCAGTTTCTAGAATTCTCACAATTGTCGCCACCACCTTCCATGCAGGAATAAACAGGCCTGGAGAGATAAACAATACGCGTACAAGCGGGCTATATAGACTTGGATTAACTGCCCCTCACAGCACTCCACTTCTCTATGAGAACTTCTAGTTTTATTTAGGGCAGATTAGGCCACAAACACTGAATCCTACTGGGTCAGAACATTGTTTGCAACTGAAGTGAGGACTGAGACTGAGAAATGAAGTGAGACGGACCACAGTGGGCCGATTACTTCAATAAGCAGCTACCTGTTGATTCCAGCAAAGGAATATTGTAATACGTATATGTTTTCAATGATGCATCTGGAAGGTATCCTTATTTAACATAAACTAATTTTGGTTGTTTATGCCTCATATTTATGGGTGTTTTTAATGCCTCAGAGTCAAGAAACACTCTCAGCACGTACAAGCCATTTGATCGGTTGATTGCAGTATTTCCAGGGACTTGTGTGTTGCCTAACGTGATGTTACCATAGTCACCGACTCTCAAAGTAAAGCGTATTTGCAATTCCACTACAATGTGACAATAGAGGTCACTAAAACCAGTGTACTGGAACACTGCATCTCAGTCCTAGACTGAAATGTTGAAAAAAAGCTTTTTTTGCTAAAATTATGTGCCCTAAAATATCAGTGCACCAAAGTCAAAGCATTATTCTACTGAATTTGTGGCTTCCTTGTGTCTGAAACTTTAAATCATGACATTCTCCTTAGTAATACATATAATATAATAATATTACAATAATAATAACAGACCCTACAGAGGATGACAGCATTTCAAGAATAGACATATATAGTAAAATATTTAGTACATCACAGGGTGGCATGGTGGTACGGTGGTTAGCATGTGCGCCTCACATCAAGAAGGTTGAGTCCCGGGCCTCGGCATTTCTGTGTGGAGATTGCATTTTCTCCCCATGCTTGGTGGGTTTCCTCTGGGTACTCCGGTTTCCTCCGATAGTCCACTGACATGCACAGTAGGCTGTTCCAAATTGCCCCACGTGTCAGTGTGACTGGTTATGTGTGTGTTGGCCACGTGATGGTCTGGCAAGCTTTTCAGGGTGTACCCTGGCTTTGCCCAGTGTTGACTGAGATGTGCTTAGCCTTTCCATGACCATAACGGGATTAAGTGGGTCGGTAAATGAGTGAATGAGTGAGTGAGTGAGCAAATCACAAATACCAGCAACAATAGCATGACAAAAACACTACACAAGCAAAATGTCTAGATGTTTGAGCTGCGGGCGTTATGTCATTACTTCAGTTTCCAACTGATAGGATAACCAGTAAAAGATTCTTCCAGATTACCTGCATGAATATTAATGATTTATGAAATGTTGTCCCTTACAGTGTAAAACAAGAGTTGAAAAAACTCAAAATTCTGTGGCCCCATGCATGAACCCGATAACCCACATGCACCGAAAACTTTAGTTTTACATGTCGCCATCCTACTTCTAAAATCCATATCTGGTTAACTGATAAAAAATTTACAAATTATTGTATTAATTTTTTGGATTCTGTGGATTATCAGGTTCATGCATGGGGCCACAGCATTGTAAGTTAATAAACTTGCACAAAATGTTAAATTAGGAGATTTACAGTACAGTTAACGTTAAAGTATAGTAAAGTCAACTATAAGTTTTGTCTTTAAGTTTGTTGAACTTTAAATTCTAAGCTCTGTTAACTCTTAAGTTAGACTAACTTATAGTTTTGGGAAAACTCAAAATTAAAGTTAAGATTTTAACTTAAAAGAGCTTAAAATGTAAATTTGTTCTACAAATTTAAAGGCAAAACTTAGCAAATCATCTAAAAAAATGTGACTTTTTAAATTTTTTAAAAACTTTTTAACTTTGCCTCAGGTTTGCTCATTAGGGATGTATAGGACTGACAGAGTTGTTTTAAATCATAGGTTTAAATTCTTAACCAATGTTTTTTGATATGTAAAGCTGCTTTGCAACAATGTCACTTGTAAAAAGTGCTATACAAATACTTTTTTTTTTTTTTTTTACAGTGCAGGTATATACAGTATACAGTATGACATTATGCCACATTATGACCTGCTTACTGTATAGAAGAAGACACTATAAATGTGGGTTTAAAAAAAGGTCTAAAGACAACTAATGGGCAGGGTTATTTGTTTATGATGCTGGAAAATTCTTTCTTTGTCTGCATAAGACAAGGCATGTGAGGTTGTAGATGTAGCTGACTGTCATTCATCCTAGCACCTGTCTCCTCCTACTCTCTGTAAAGTATAAAAGGTGCCCTGGTCTGCCTTTACATTCAGATGATTGGTAGTGTCTCTCTCTCACACACACACACACACACACACACACACACACACACACACACACACACACACACACACACACACACACTCACACACAATTTGGAAATTCTTATTTCTTTTAACCAGCCAATCAGCGTTGAGAAGTCAGGAGTACAGTTCTTAAGGACAAAGCTTTTCAGGTACACACCAATGTAATGCTACTCAGAAATAATTATCACAGGTTGAATGTTTTCGAATTTTCTTAGAAGGCTAAAATAGGTATGTATGGGGAAACACGGTTAATTGTCATGTGTGAGGCTGTGCTTACTGATAACATCTGTTTGAATGTTATGCATCTTTCCTACTTGACTAATGTAATTAAGGGTGAATGCTAATTACAGTGGTACTTCAACAACAAAGGTTGTTTTTACATTATTTCAACATGATCTCCTTTCACTTCAATGAACTTGGTCCACTGATATTCAAGCTTTGTTATCCCTTCATTAAGGGCTTGGCTCTATGGCCCAACAGTGGCAGCTTGGTATTACTGGAGCTTGAACCCTGATCCACTGATGAGTAACCCAGAACCTAAACCAGACAACCTTGCAAGTGGGATTTCAGTTTGGGAAACAGAGCAGGTGAGTAAGGTGCATGGGAGAACAGTTCGAAGCCACATTTGGCTGCGTCTGCCATTGCCACATGTACTGTGTTGAGAGGTATATCGTCCTGGAACAACAGTACACCAGCTTAAAGCTTTCCTCTTCTTTTATCTTTAATCCTTATGATTCTTACAATGCTTTAAAGTGTATAGTTATGCCCCAAAATGGGAATCACACCCCTTGTTTCTGGGTGAGGGCAAAACTTTTTGAAGTCTCCTGGTTTACTTGTCTATCTATTTTAGGCAACTGTTCAATTTACAGGGTGGCACAGTGGCGTAGTGGTAAGCACGTCCACCACACAGCAAGAAGGTCTTAAGCTTGAATGCCGTGCTCGCCGAGGGCACCTTAGTGTGGAGTTTCCATATTCTCCTCGTGCTTGTGTGGGTTTCCTCAGTACTCTGGTTTCCCCCCAGTCCAATGATGAACACATTAGGCTAACTGGTGTGAGTGTGAGTCGTTGTGAGTGTCTTGGCTCCGCGATGGACTGGCAAGCTGTTCAGGGTAAATCCAACCTTTGCCTAGAGTCGGCTGAGATAGGCTTCATGCTCATTGTGTCTCTAGTAGGATAAAGCAGTTCAGTGAATGAATGAATGTTCAATTTCTACACAGATGCATAATAATTTAATGATTCATAAAGTATCCCAATTAACTGAATTCTTTCTACAGGTTCAAGTCAGAATGAAGGTCTCTAAGAACATTCTGATTTGGTGTTTGATGATTGCTTTAGCACCCTGTGCTTTAACCGCAACACTTCCTTTCATTTGTAACAGAGAGAAGAGGTACAGTATATCTAAGCATTAGCACATAAAAAATCTCTCTCTCTCCTTTTGAAATAACGTGCTGGCAGTTCTGATGCTGATATGTGTGTGCTCGTCTTTGTGCACCAGACTGAATGCGGAATTGCAAAGGAAGGATGTCTATGTGCCCAGGAGGAGTGTAAAAGATTCGGTCAAACTCCTCACTCAGCAAGAGATCAGGAATATTGGGACACAGATATCACCGAGTAGGTACGCTTCCTCTCTTCCACAGTACCAAATGTGAGGGTTAGCAAAGGGTTGTTTAAAAACACACACATCAAGTTCGAAACCATATCTTCATTCATTCATTCATTTTCTGAACCGCTTAATCCTAATTAGGGTCGCGGGGAGGCTGGCACCCATCTCAGCTGAC
>JBCNYH010000004.1:24462275-24485410 GCA_039654325.1 Tandanus tandanus
ATCATGTTATGTGCCAAATAAACCCACAGATCGCTTTCTAGTGGCATTAAAACATTTTCTTTATGCTCACTCCCCCCACTGTTTCTATAGCAAAAACTCACAAGGAGCCCTCTCCAAGATGGCGTCATGTTGACACCGTGAGAGCGATGTACGGCCAGTCTATCTTTTTAGCATGTTTATATAGTACCCGACCGTCGAAAAGTCACGTGATTGAAAACCATCATCATCATCATCATCATCATCATCATCATCATAATAATAATAATAATAATAATAATAATAATATTCATTTATGCATTCATTCATTTTCTGAACCGCTTAATCCTAATTAGGGTGGCGAGGAGGCTGGTGCCCATCTCAGCCGACTCCGGGCGAGGGCAGGGTACACCCTGGACAGCTCGCTAGGCCATCGCAGGGCATGATTATTATTGTTATTATTATGATTATTGTTATTATTATGATTATTATGATGATTATTATTATTGTTGTTGTTGTTGTTGTAGCTATTATTCTTACTGTTATTATAATAATAATAATAATAATAATAATAATAATAATAATAATAATAATTATTATTATTATTATTATTAACACCTCTACTAGTTGCAGTAGTGAATATAGCAGCAGCAGCACCAGCAGGTTAGAGACTTTTATTTTTTAAAGTAAATGCGACGCATCTGTTTCCGGGGTTAAAGGTCCTCAACGTGGTGTAGCAGGAGTTCAACGTGTGGTGCAGCTCGAAATGAATCCTCTGCTTATTTAATTAAGGAAAACCTGTAAACACAGCGTCAAAAACAGGTAAACAACCCTTTTAATTGTTTGTAAGTACATTTTCCTCTTATGATTCTCTTTTAATGCGAGAAGAGAAAAATTCCTTAGCAGTTGTTTATCAGAGGAAGCTTCAGCAGCTGGATTGCTCAGTGCAGCTTAGTAAATAATTCATTTAAAGTTGGCTGTGAATCAGTGATTATAGTGATTTAGATTTTAAGTAGATGAAGATCTTAAACGTTTTTTTTTTTTTTTTTGCCTAAATGAGATTAGTTGTCAGCTACATTACCTGCTGATCAGAAGTGAAATAGTGGGGAAGGTATTAACATTTAAATTTTTAATCTACAGAGTTCCTAATAATGGTGCTTAAACATCATTGGATTTAAATACATTACATCACTTTTCTTTGTGAATTAACCTTTCTGAAATTAGAAGTACTTTTACTTTAGTGTTCAGAGGCTCACAAAAAAAATAAGCATCTATTATCTATAGATCAGCCCCCTTTACCCCCATCCTGTGTTCATTCAGACTCAGTAATTCAGGTTTCAGACCTTGTAGAAACTGTCAGTGTGCTTATTCCACTGTTCAGATTCACCCAGTGGCATCATTTTTAAAATCCATCCAGCCTTGTATTTATCCTTTCTTGTCTCTCCTTTATAGAATTTTAAATGTGTTATCAAGAAAAAAGTAAAACCATTTCTGTCATTATTATTTCTCATTTTTAGTCTGTTCAGTGATGGGTGAATTCAAGGTTCACCGTGTCCGCTTCTTCGACTACATGCCCTCGGCTGTCCATGCTTTGGCCTTTGAGCCGCAGAGTGAGCGGATCGCAGCAGCGAGGGCAGACGGCTCTGTGGAGATCTTTAACTTGGCTGACAACTTCTTTCAGGAAAAGGTTCGTAAGCCTGACTTTTCATGGTGCCATATCAGATATCCATGTGGATGCATTGCGTGTAATGTTATGTTGAAGGTTAATATAATCGTGTGCTCAAAGGTAATCCCTGGCCAAGAAGAGCTTGCTACTGAGGCTTTGGCTTGGGTCGGAGAGCGTCTCTTCAGTGCAGGTTTAAATGGTGAGATTGTTGAGTATGATTTGGACAATCATAAGGTGAAATACACCCTTGATGCTTATGGAGGACCCATTTGGACCATTGCAAGCAACAAGCAAGGAACTCATTTGGCGGTAAGTTGAGTATTTGCTTTAATCCTTCTTATGCCTTTGGATACAATTGATTGTTTATTAATTTTGTAAATGCGTCACAGAGTAAAGTTCACAATGGTGTCCTGTATTTTAACTTAAAAACTTTGACATTCGTATGATGATGTCTCTGACAGGAGTGTTTTTTTAATATACATATATATATATATTTTTTAAATTTGTAATTAATATTATTATTTTTGGGGCAGGTTGGTTGTGAGGATGGTACTGTTAAACTCTTTGAGGTGTGTGAAAGTAAAATCCAGTTTGAAAGGAATCTGGCCAAACAAAAAGGACGCGTTATCTTACTGTCATGGCATCCTTCTGGCTCGAGGATCGCTGCAGGGATGATGGATATGATTCGGGTTTTTGATACTGAAACAGGTAAATACTAAACTTTGATCATTTTTAAAGGCCATGATAAAACATTATTATGTGCTGTCGCTCAAACTGAGGATTTAAATTCATAAATCATAAAGTTAATTAATTTCTGCAGCTATAGTTCCTGTACATAGTAACTAGAAAATAATGACCCCAACCAAGCTTTTTCTGGAGAGGTCATGAGGAGGTTTGTTACTAAAGGACTTGAGATGAATGGAGGGATTTTCAAAACTATCTTGTTTAATCCGGCACAAATAATTCTAGCAAAAAGAGAACAAATAAACGATGGGTTACAGAAGAAGCTCTGCAACTAATCGATGTATGAAGGAAATTAAAGGTTGACAAGCAGTGAGAAGAAGGGTTAAGCACTAACGAAGAGTCAATGAAGAGGTATAAAGACCACTACAAAAGGATAAAATTGATTGGAAGTAGAAGTGGGACGCACACACAACACTTCAATGAAAGCTTTTGAGGTTGTCAGCTTGTCTATATTTAATATAAAAAATGATTTTCATATTTTATTATAAACTGTAGGATTAATGTCCTTTAAACCAGGTTTCATTGCTTTGTAATTTAAAAACCATGCAACATATAAAATGTTACACTCACCTCTATAGTGGTGTGAATGAAACCATGTATTTGACTTGGCACTAGTTGTAACTGGAGTCTGAGAGGAAACTTTTCTACAGTTCTACATTTTGGAAAGTGTTTTATAACTGAACCCTCGTGACTTGTCTTGCTGCTCAGGTCATTCAGTTCACCGACTGCTGGTGGAACGAGGAAAAGGAACAGCCAAGAGTAAGGAGTGTGTGGTTTGGAGTGTTGTTTATCTCAGTGATGGTACCATTATCAGTGGAGATTCGTCCGGAAAGGTGAAGATATGGGACGATCGCACAGGGACGCTGATTACAGACCACCAGGTTACCAAGTGGGATGTGCTGAAGTTATCAGCTTCACAGGTGAAAAACTGTTTTTTTTACTTGTCATTCTGGTTACATATCTGTCCCCCATCACTCTTCATGACTCTACTTCATACCGAGACTCAATATTTTAGTTTCATGGGATGCTCCGTATGGTTCATATTCTTTTGGCAGCGTACAGCATCATAGCCCTGTGGAGTGCTTGTCTTTTCCAAAGTAAAGCACCTGGTGCATTAGGCATATGAACTGAGGATGTACTCTTTTACAACTGCTTTTAATTACAAGTACCATTTTTTTATTATTATTTTGAATGGATAATGGACTACATTTCCACAATCAGTAGGTGGAACCAGTATACAAATGATATATTCTACACAGGAAAGGTGTGATACGATTGGTCACTATCAGGGGATTAGAACCATTAGTCCAAGTGGATAATGCTTGAATCAATATGATGTACATTTATGGTTTGACAGGGTCACTTGGAACAGGCAGCATCATTGTCGTGCTTTAAAATGGAAGAATAAACCGCACAAAATCTCATTTTACTGTGCTTTTTTCCCATGTAGGATATACTAAAACAGTTATTCTCCTCCAGTTTGGTGGATGTCGCTGAATTGAATAGTCCTATAGTAACGATTCAGCAACATCCACCTCGCCGTTGGCGAATAATTGTTCATTCTAAATATATTAAAGTTTGCAGCTATATTATTGTAGAGCTTTAAAAGGAAATTAAACCTAAACTTAATAAAAGCTTGCGTACGTAGTTTGTCTGTTTCTATTAAACTGTGTTTTGTGAACCTTTTTTTTGTGTAGAAAATAAAAACAACCAATAACCC
This sequence comes from Tandanus tandanus, assembly GCA_039654325.1. NCBI lineage: Eukaryota > Metazoa > Chordata > Actinopteri > Siluriformes > Plotosidae > Tandanus > Tandanus tandanus. The sequence goes on from JBCNYH010000004.1 coordinate 24,466,382, forward strand.
CGATGGTGAAAGACAATGTAATGCTTACAGTCACAGGAAGTCTTGAAAAGAATGTAATGAATGTAACACTTTCAGATGATGAAAATCAGACTGCTATTTATAGTCTATCTATAGCACTTATAAATCAGGGTCATGGAGGACGATTGAGTGGTGTGAGACAGGGTGCATTCTTGGAAAGGTTAGCAGTGCCTAGCAGGCCATCATTCATAAAAACGACAGAGGCTACACCCCAATAAACCGTCTAAATGGCAGATAATACAGCTGTAAAGTGTGTTATTGCGACTCGATGAGATAACGATGGCATAAAGTTTGAAACAGTAGATCTTTTTCTGTTGTCACTCAACGAATATCAAGATATCACACAGCCATCATTTAGGCTATCATGCCTTTCAGGTTTAATTGTTTTTGGCTTGCTCTGTGAGCTAGCTAAACTATTGATGGTTTGTCCACCTACACTAGTCCTTTTATTAGAGTATGATGTTCTCTTTCCTATTGAATTTTAATAGAAGTCACTGTTAATCAGTCATCTCGTTATGACCCACAGGATGAAACCAGTGTCGTTGCAGGAACATCAGAGGGGACCGTAATACAGTTCCAGTTTGTGCCTGTGGTTCTCGGACAGGAGGAGAAAGCTTGGGTGCGAACCAGAACTTTCAAGAACCACACGCATGATGTCCGAGCTGTTTTGGAGATCAACACCTGTGTTGTTTCAGGAGGTTTGGTCACTACTACATCGCTCAAGTTCTTTGTGAATGTGCACTGTTTTCGCACTTGGTTGTTGTATATTTATTTGTTTAAATGCAGTGTGGTGCTTAATTGAATGTATTTCTACTAAGATTCTTCACATAATTTGCAAAGATAAATTACGCACAATTTAAACACGGAATGCAGTATTTACATTATTCAGTCAGCTGTACATGCTGTTGTGAATGGATCTATTTTAATACAGTATTTAACATTACTTTGTCATGTTGTGTAGTATTAATAATCTATCTCTCTTTATTTGTTTAAAATCCTGTCGCAGGATTGGACACGCAGATCGTCATGAGGCCTCTCCTGGATAAAATTGAAGTGAAGACCACTGCTACTGCCCTTCGCAAGATACACTTTCCACATGTAAGTTCTACCATTAACTTATTTAAATTGCACCTACAGCTCAACTCACTCTGTGCTAAAGAGACTGTGGGTTGTTTTTTTTTCCCACCTCACCATATAGCGGAGTTTAGTATCCTGTGCGAAGAAAACGGGTATACTGCTGTTCCAGTACCCGACACATCTGGAGCTGTGGAGACTCGGAGAGAGTGATGGCACTGGTAAGAAAAATACAGTACCACCATGTGTCTAAATTAAATTTCCCGTGTTTACTGATTGAATATTGTTCACATATTTATTCCTCCTGCATATAATGTGGGGAGACAGTATGTCTGTCCATCTGTCTGTAATCAGTTCAATTCCGCGCCAGAACTCCAAAATCGTTTGGGATTTCCTCATCAAACTTGGCAGTTACTTCTACTAGGCCGTGTATTTGTGTCGTTTGATATTTTGGGGTTTCTCCCGCGCCTAGGGGATATGTCGTGACTTTTTATACAAATTTGAAGTAATAGATTCACTTCTTTTTTTTTTTTTCTTTTTTCTTTTTTAACACCAAGGTTTGAATTCTAAAACAAAGCACTTGCTGAGGGCCAACCTCTGCCATGCCCAGCGATCTGCCGTATGATCAAAAATGGAAAATGTCTTTTAAAAATTCCAGGACCTAGAATTTGGTCTGGATCATCTCCAAAATCTAATGGAGTGTAATCTAATGGGGTTTGTCCCAAGCCCCAACTCTGGAAATCCACACAACTTTTTTTTTGTAAACCGTATAGTAAACAGCACCTCCTGCTGGACCTGCTGTAATATGACACTTCCGCCACTCATCCTATCTCACAACATAAAATAAACCTTAAAAAAATTCCTCGATCCAGAATTTAATCCGGATCATCTCCGGAATCTAACGGAGTCTTCCTTCTCCGAACCCATACCTCTGGTAGTGTTCTTTCTTTTCATACATTTTTGCCAACAAGCAAATTGAAATGCTTTTGAACACGAATTACTTTTTTAATTACAGCTTAACTGCTGTTTTAGTAGACTAGCCTAACCTACAGGACTAAACTTTTTTTTCTTGTGTAGGGATGCCTGGAAGCACTTTACCTATTAAAAGGAAACCGGAGAAATTACTTCATTTAAAGACGAAGGTAAGCATTTTGCTTCTACATCAGTTACTCCAAAGTCTGAAATTGAGAATCATGTAGGTCCATTGTATTATTGTTATTACTATTAGTAGTAGTATTAATCAATTCATTCATGGTAATTCAATTCAGGGTAAGGAGCATATTTGCTGCAGTGCAGTGTCTCCATGTGGAGAGTGGATCGCTTACTCGACGGTGGCCAGCTTACGACTGTACAGACTAAACTGTGACAACAACAACGTCAGCATCACTAAGGTCAGTTTCTTCACTTAGTACACAGCCATGTATTCAGTCACATGAGTGATGGGACCCCCTGTAACCTTTATCTCTGTAAGTCACAGGTGTCAAACTCAAGCCCCACGGGCCAAATCCGGCCTGCCAGCTCATTTTATGTGGACCGCAAGAGCTTTCAAAGAATATGATTATCGTACATTCTTTGCATCCACCATTACCATGAAACCTAATTCATCATCCATCCACTAGGTGGCAGCAGCCTATTTCAAGTAAACAGCTAGTTATTCATGACTCAAGAAAGATTGCATGCTAGCTTGTCGATGTTAAGTGTTGTCAGAAAATACAAGTGAATAGAGGAAAAGAGGAGAAATGTCTAAACGAATCATTTTGCCATGCAGATTTCATGCTTGCCCTTTTAGAGTAGATGTTCAGTGATTTCAGTGACCTTTAAATTTAGTGATGTGGCCCTCAGTAAAAATGAGTTTGACACCCCTGCTCTATGTGAAACTATTTCAGGATATTCATCGTTTATTGTACATTACATCAGACCTTTTATAAAAACCAGCTGAGAAATGGACTTTAAAGAACAGCTGCTTGTTTTCTTGTAGGTGTCCAAACTTCCAAAAATCCTCAACTCAGCCAATCAGATCAGCTTTTCTTCAGACTCCTCCCGCCTGTTTGTGGCTTCCACCGGCTCGACTGTACACGTGGCAGCTCTGAGCCAAACTGAGTGCAAGTTCGTGACCACACTCAAGTCGAAGTCAGGTGAGAGATTTGTGTGTTTGTTTGCGTGAGTTTATTTATTTATTTATTTTTTTGATTTCCCCCCATTTTTCTCCCTAATTTAGTCGTATCTAAATCCCACCCATCAACTTTTTGCCTTCCCTATCACACGTGCGCATGTGTATTTGGGGGCGGCCTAACACACTCGGAGGGAAATCGCTATCCACCCCCTCGTACGAATGAGCTCACAGACGCCCATGATTGGCTGGTGATCGCTGTGAGTGACAGGGAAGTGAACGTATGCAATCCTTCCCTCCCGTGAGAGCTCGGCCAATTAGCTCCCATGGACTCGCGGTCACGGATGGCTGTGGTATCAATCCGTATTCGAACTTGTGATCTCCGGGTTGATAGTCGCGTACCATGTCGATGCGCCACTTGGGAGCCCGTTTGCGTGAGGTTTAATTTGCCGCTACTTTTGAGTTCCCTCGCAGTACTTTTTTTTACCTCTAAATTAGGGTTAATGCAAACGTATTGTGAGGTAATGTATTCTGTATTTAAAGATGCATCCACGGATTACGTAATGACTTTAAAACATGTTAAGTCCATTTCTGCCAATTTTTCTTCTCAAGGCTCGGGTCAGGCCATTCATCTTTTAGCAACCAGTGAGGATGGAAAATGGCTGGCATCAGCTAACAGTGCGCATGAGGTTCACGTGTACAACCTGAAGAAGATGAAGGTAATATTTATCCCAAGGTGTAGAATGCAGAGATCATCATGTATGATGTGTGTATAAACTAACATCCTTGATTTATGTGTTTCAGGTACACTGTACAGTACCAGTTTATAGCTCTGGAGTCAGCGCCATGGCCATCCACCCAACAACTAACAACCTGTTCATGGTGCACGCAGATCAACAGGTACTCAGAACTTACACCAGTGTTGGGTCGGTCGTCTCTACTGATGCTTTGATTGGTGTTGGCAGAAACTTTTTGACTCTGATCTGCCCTCTAGTGAATGCATTGCTTAACATCCATGTTACTGTAATGCAGGGGTGTCAAACTCATTTTCACTGAGGGCCACATTCATTCATTCATTTTCTAAGCTGCTTAATCCTAATTAGGGTCACGGGGAGGCTGGCGCTCATCTCAGCCTACTCTGGGCGAGGGCGGGGTACATCCTGTACAGCTCGCCAGGCAATCGCAGGGCCAACACTCACACAGCCATTCACACTCTCACACCTAGGGGCAATTTGGAACAGCCAATTAACCTACTGTGCATGTTTTTTGATTGTGGGAGGAAACCGGAGTACCTGGAGGAAACCCACACAGGCACGGGGAGAACATACAGAAACACCCTCGCCAAGCCTGAGACTCGAACCCAGGCCTTCTTGCTGTGAGGCGGACGTGCTAACCACTGCCATCTGCCGAATAATCACTGATCATCCACTTCGAAAAGGGTGTGGAATTAAATATGCATGGCAAAATGATTAGTTTAGGTATTTGCTCTTTTCCTTTTCTGACAACACTTGACAGCGATTAGCTGGCTTGCTGGAGTCATGAATGACTAGCTGTTTATTTGGAATAGGTTGCTGCCACCTAGTGGTAGGATGATGAATAGGTTTCATTGTAATGGTTGATACAATGTATGGTAATCATGTACTTTAAAGGCTCTCACGGGCCACATAAGATGAGTGTGCGGGCCGGATTTGGTCCGCGGACCTTGAATTTGACACCTATGTTGTAAAGGATGTATAGATTTACTGTATGTGGGCAGTGATGGTAACACCATTTGAAACTGACATTTCCTTTAAGCTGATATTTAGATCTGAACACCTGCTACATTCCTAATGATGTGTATAAGTGTGTGTGCTGCCTGTAATGCACTGCCTTAGTCTTTACAATACAAGATACTTATTTAAGTGTTGTAGAATAAAAGGATTCAAAGGATTGTGTTTGTTTTGTTTCTGCAGCTGTTTGAGTATTCTATAGAGCAGAAGCAGTACACAGACTGGAGTCGAATGGTGCAGAGGAACGGCCTTCATTATGTGTGGTTGGAAAGAGACACACCCGTTACTAATGTGACCTTCAGTCGCAAAAACCCAGCCCAGATTGTGCTACATGATATGTACATGTTCTGCATCATTGATCAAACCCTGGTAAGGTGGATGAAATTTACTTTGCTGTTTTTTTTATTTACATACTGACAAACAGCTGGCGGTTTCGGAGTTTGAATTTGGCATGCTAGAGCTTAAAGTCAACAGCAACGCTTTATTTGTGTTAAGCCTGCAAGATTTAACATTCCCATCTTTTGTATTAATTGTCTGATGCAGTAATAAACAGAATATTTACTGTAATATAAACGTTGTGATAAACCTGCAAGATCCTTATCAGCATGTCCACCTTTATTCAAGCTGCCCTCTGTGGTGATTTTATGATATTCTTGGAATAATATGTTTTTTATGAATTAATGTGTTTATTTATTTTATAAATTTCAAGAACTGGACTTATTTTGATGTTTCTCTTCCTTTTCCAGCCTCTTCCTGATAAAAAATCCCAGTTCTACAACCAGTTGACTCTCCGAAGCCTGCCTGAGAAGGAAAGGAAATCCCAAAGCCATGCTTTCAAAGTCTGCAAGACTTACAAGGTTTGTGTGGGTGTGAGAGGGTAGGTGTGGGGGTTGTTTGGAAGGGTTTGGTGGTAATGAATATCTTCCAGAACTTAGCTACTCAGGAAAAAGGGTTTTCTCAGGATCAATGATATTGACTTGTGCATGTATGTAGGATAATATGGAGATTTGGGCACTAAAAGCGTAATAGCGGAGCTCCCATATTATTTCCCTTACTTGACAAGATTTTTGTGGGAACTCTTGAACCCCATAAACGTATCCTACATATATCAAGAGTAATTCTTTTTATAATAACACGTTTATAGAAGGGAATAAAAACGAGGGAACCAAACACACAATCTCGGTCTCGGGTAAAGTACACCGTTTAGAAACTGTAGGTTTAGAGAACATTTTGATAACAAGAATATAATTAGTTGCTTATTTATTTCACGTCATTAATATTGACGTCACATCACATGGCCCAACTATTATATGCCTCTTGTTCTTTTTATTACTCTCTCAGAGAAAACATTTCTTACATTCTTCCTTTTTTGAGATAAAAAATTTTCAAAGAATAACACAGGGTTCCCATGTCTACACGTACACTGGAGGGACGGATGGGTGTACGCTGTAGGTTTTTAATCTTTTTTCTGTTCCACAGGAGCTGCTGTTTGCTGGGTTGATGGAAGATCAGTCGCTGGTGGTAGTGGAGCGCCCCCTGTTGGACATCACTGCTCAACTCCCACCACCAGTCAGACAGAAAAAGTTCGCTACATAAGTGTGTGTGCGTGTGTGCGTGCGTGCGTGTGTGTGTGAGAGAGAGAGAGAGAGAGATATGAACCTGCTTATCACCATCCTTTGTATTAATTGTTTGTTGAAGTAATAAACAGAATATTTACTGTAATATGAACATTGTTTTTGGCATTTTGTCTTGACAGAAGGATTTTATAGTTGCACAGTGGCATAGTGGTTAGCACATCTACCTCACAGCAAGAATTTCCTGGGTTTGAGTCCCACACTTGGACGTTTCTGTGTGGAGTTTGCATGTTCTCCCTGTGCTTGCATGGGTTTTCTCCGGGTACTCCAGTTTCTTCCCACGGTCAAAAAGACATGCACATTAGGCAAACTGGCTGTTCCAAATTGACCCTAGGTGTGGATGTCAGTGTGAATGGTTATATCTGTGAAGGTCTGGCGAACTATTCAGCGTGTGCCCCGCATTCGCCCAATGTTGGCTGAGGTTGGCTCCAGCCTCCCCACAACCCTGATAGTAAGATTAATCAGTTTGTCAAATTAGTGAGTGAAAATTATTTTAATATATATTAATTCCTCTGAAAATTCCTTTTTTGAACGATTGGTCATATCTACTTTTCTTATTTTACCCTGTCAAAGTGGCAGCTAATCCCAGTGATTCAGTATCACCTTGACATTGAGGCATATCAATAAACACAGGCAGGCCGGAGGGGAAAAAAAACAAGATTTTATTCACAGGAACTGTATTAAAAAAAAAAAAGCACCTCCTGTATTCATAATGTATTACTGATGCATTTATGACATTGTTCATCTGTATGAAGGTACATACTTAATATGGGTTGCATGCACAGCATGTCCAGTTGCATTATGTAATATATATTTGGTCATAATAGCATCAGTGCACTATAACTCAGGATCTGGTTTAACAATAATGTGCTGCAGGCTTTACAGGCTTTACTACAGATTCTGTGTTTACATCGTTATTACTTTGTTCTTATGAACAGATATAATGTGTGTTGTGTAACATGAGTTTGCAAAGTCATGTACTCATAATATACAAAATGTCTTCAGGAAAGAGTCGTCAGGTTCCTTGGTTAAAGTTGCTTTTGAAATATTTCGGCTTTGAGAACAAAGAACAGATTTAACTTCTTTCTGCAGACACACCACAATATTAAATGTAGGTGTGAATGGAAAATAAGTCCAATGTCATTCTTTAATAAATAATTCGGTGTAATTGTTGATAACGCTTTGATTTAAGGAAATAAAATACTTCAGGATGTGCTGTTGGAGGAAAATATTAAGCTTTATATGGTTTTATGCTGCATAACATGCTATAAATGTGTTATTATAATGCATTATGAATACAGGATTAATAGGTCACATTCTTCATGGTTTGGCGTTTTCTCCTTTTTGAGTTTTGAAGTGAGAACAGAACGAGAGGTTCTCTGTCCCTAGCTGCAGATTACAGTTCTTCCTAGACGATCCCCAAACATTCTCATTCCAAATATCTACATCTTTTGCAGTTACTGGGGGAATAGTTAAATGGGGGATTTTTAATGTTGAAATGATGCCTGAGATGTTTGTTTGCAGATGTGTTCTTTGGTTTTGTTGGAGCTTGGTTAGGATAGCTTTGTATCTTTGGTATATTCTCAGGTTTAGTTTACATTAAATATTTTGTATACATTGAGGGTAGGGGAAAAAAACTTTTTTTTTTTTTGGGCTAAGCAGTGTATTGATATGAGAAGTTTGTGAAGATGTGCATTGAGCTGGCAGGTTATGACACACTGTGTGGTGTTTATAGGAGGTAGGAAAGCTTAACATTTCCATGTTCTAGCACCTCAAACATAAAAGCACCATGTAACAGCTTTTTGAACTGTAAAGTAAGTCCTGATTTCGCAGAAGTGTTGGCTAGTTTGGTTCTGTTGCGTAGGTTCTGTAGGGTTATGAAGGTCACCTGGTAGAAATCAACGACAAACAAGAAGATAGTCACGTAAAACATGAATATTTTGCTGTGTGTATGTAACTGTAACATGCCTACATCTAACAGAGCTTATTTTGCATCAAAAATGCTCACAGTTGATTGTGATTCATAGACGATATAAAAATGTGATTTCAACAAACTTGTGTACACATGGGGCAGTAGTTAAGGCAAAGTTAAGAACAATGTTCAAGCCCCAGTCCCACCTGCCACTGTTGGGCCCCTGAGCAAGGCCCTTAACCCTCGTCTGCTCAGTGGTATAAATGAAATAAAATGTAAGTCACTCTGAAAGGGCTTCTATCAAATATCGTAAATGTGAATTTCTTATAGTGTTTAAGGAGGCTTTCTTCTTAATTAGCTATCGGTGATAAAACTGTCAACATTCCAGTAAAATATGGCAGATATAAGATTTAAAATCCATATTGAACACCTTATATAAAAAAAATCTGAGGATTCAGATCAGTTTTGATCAGTTCACAATGATGGGTGAGTAAAATTCCCTTCTCAGCAGTATGATTCATCAGGCAACCCTGTACATGTTTACTGTCATTTTCAAACAACAATTAAATTCACCTTTTTAGCCCAAGTGCTTGTGATGTTTCTCATAACCCACTGCAATGTTCAGGCTACTTCCTGCCAACAAGAAACAGCTAAAGTTAATACACCGAGTCGTGAGATGGCCAGGCTTTCACTTAACTGTTTCCTCCTTATGAATAATAAACAGTACATAGGAATTTTTAGTCATACGGACCTAAATAATCCTTTTCATCTTTGAAGTATTTGTGCCTCAGGCTACGACCATCTACAGGGACAACAGTTAGTATAAGTAAGATACAACAGGTTGTACACACTATTAAATTGTGTAAGATGATGCCTATATTTTAATCTCTGGAAGTACAGTAGTTGTGTCATACAAAACTAAATGTATTAACGGTGTCTGCTAATCTGTTCATCTGGAAGATTGTGGTGTTTTTACCACTAATAAATTATACTTTAGGTAGGTTACACAACACCAATGTTATGCCTATGTGTCCCAATGTTTGGTTCCAATGTTGTACCAACCTTTACAGATGTTTCAAATATTTTGGACATGCTGAAAAATTCTCAAAGATCGGGAACTTCAGTAAAGATCAGGATCAACATCAGCATCGTGTGAGCCTACCTTTAGCTATAACTTATATTCTCTACATAGAAAGCAATATTTAATAGTAAATAAAAAAAAAAGCAATATTAAAAGTAAATAAAACATTCCCATATTTATAACAGAAATACAATATAAATTACATATATGTATATATTTATTATTATTATTATTTTTTTTAACAGCACCACACAAATTTGATGATGGAGGAATGAGATATGGGATAATATCTGCCTGCTGAATTCAGACCTGAGTTTCCCCGTTGTTTGATGCACTGGCCTCGGTTGGGAATGCCTGCAGATGGGTTTCCTGGGTTGATGATGTGGCATTCATATCCGGTAGGACAGTGTAGGGGCTCGTCTCCATCCTCTGTGGTGCTGCACGCCTCAGCTACAAACATCAAACAAAGATAACAGCATGTTGGTAGATAAATACAGTATATTAGTGTATGAAGACAAAAAAGCTTCCAGCCGCCACTGACCCTGGAGAACTTCCTCCGGTCCGTCTAAGAGCCAGCCGTTTCCACCAAGCCACCGTGGCTTTGGCTGCACCAACCAGTCCAACACTGATGAATACACAAACCTACGGTTTAGTAGACTTTCACAAAAACTGTTACATAGGATATTACATGAAGAATCTCTAGCCTCATTGAACTGTAGTTCTACCTTTCAATGTTGTATGACTGTAATATCATAATTTTCTGAGAAATGCAGCAAAAAAACAACAAAAAAAACTGGGAGTCACTCCTTGGCTTTGCTACTCGAAATCCTGAACTCACCACCTTTATTGTGTTTCTGATAAACACTGCCCTGCCAAAAACTATTTTGTTGGACCAGCTTAAGCTTTGAATACTGCATGCATTTGCAGTTGCATTGTTTCGGTAAACTTATGCAAGGTCATAACTTTTATCAGTCCAGAGTTATATTCATTATTCATAAGGATTGCAGTGAAGATGGGAAAAGTCTTCTCCAGCACATACCAAAGACTTACAGTAGGGTTAAGGTCAGGACCCTGTGGTGCCAGTTCAGTGTTAAAATGATTCCTTTTGCTCCCTGAACCACCCTTTCATTGTTTGTGCCCCAATTTTATATCCATTGATAAGATAAATTGGCCTTTCAGTACATTCAAGTCATCAGCTGACTTCTTTTATTGCTATGTAACGTTGCTGAGCTTCAACCTGACCACCTGAACCAGCTCCAGATCATAAAACTGCCTCCAGAAACTTGTACAGTGGCCACTATGCATGATGGGAACATCATTTCATGCATTACCCTTCTTTCCCTGAAATGGCCATCGCGATGGTATAGGGTAAATCTTGACCTCAAGATTTAGGTGGGCAGTGGTGGCTTAGTGGTTAAGGCAATGAGTTACTGATCCAAAAGTCAGCAGTTCAATCCCCTCTATCACCACAGTTGGGCCCTTGAGCAAGGCCCTTAACCCTCAATTGCTCAGTTGTATAAAAATGATAATTGTAAGTCGCTCTGGATAAGAGCGTCTGCCGAATGCTGTAAATGTAATGTAATGTAAATGTTTTCTTATGCCCACACGGCTGTTTTTGTTCAAATCATATGCATGTTTTTGTCACACTGTGTGTGGAAATGCTTTTACTTTCAATATTAAACATAGCCAGAAGTTCTACTGTACTTTTTTTTTTTTTTTAACTTTTCAACTTCACCAAGCTTCATCGATCATGGTCAGTCACGTTTTCCAACCACATTTTTAATGCTATTTTAATAATAATAAATATTATAATATTTTAATAAGCCAGTTCTTACCCTAATTTTTGTAATTTCAGCAACCTCCTTACTTATTTTATTTACTCGATGCAGGCCAATAATTTGACCCTTCTGAAACACGGTGATGTCTTTCCCATGACCAAAGGATGTGTCTTCCAACATAGTTGTTAAAGAAATGAGAAGGTACTCACTGCATCAGTTAAGGTTAAATAACATGCAACCCAATAAAACGTATTAATCTCTGCAGTAATTATCCATTTTAGGTTCTTGCTTATTTGTTTATTAAAGTCCAGGTGGTGACTTTTTTGGCAGAGCAGTGTGTCTACGCAGGTCTGAATGTTAGTGATTATTCCTACCAGGTGGAGGCTGAACTGATTCCAGACAGGCGTAGATGCATCCATTGTAACAGCAGCGTTTGTGTCTCTCACACTCGGCGTCTGAGCGGCAGCTGGGTACCTCACACGCCCGCTCGGGAAGCATCTGAGGCGGAGGTGGGCAACGGTCATTCTTCTGGTACTGAGTGGACTGGGAGTGGTTTGGATACTCATAGTCCTGGAAAACAAGTGCAGTGTACTTACTTTAGAGTGCTGTATGGGCAGGTACGGGTACATTTCTCTTTAAGTAGTATAGCTACATACCGTACCAGTGCTCCCTAAGTAATTAAGTACCTTAAATAGTTTTTTCAAGCTATACTATATTTACGTTTCCAGATTAAAGATACATGTTAAAGGTACCCTGGAGAGTGTCACATCAGTGACAAAGAAAAGTGCTATTTGCTATTATCAAATAATGAATATTAATAAGGAAGGATAGATTTTATTTTGATATTTATTTTATTAAACCTTAAAGCCATCGTCACCTACTCACTGGTTTCCATGTGTGTATTTATGCTTGGCATTATCATGTCCTATAGATGGCACCATTTGAACTTTGCACAACTTTGTCTTGAGCATCTTACCTACCATAGATTCACTCATTTCTCACAGTATTATGCAATGTTTCAGATTAGTAAACATTTATATATTTAGCTCACTGTATTCACAACACCATGTCATAAGCTCCATAAGTAGTGAATTCTGCTCAGCTGAATGATGTTAGAGGCCCATTTCCCCGTTAAACTGGGGTGTAGACTGTCCTGTAGCTCTGCCAGGGGATTGTACTCAAGTGAATCAAGATCTGTAAAGCATCTATGTACGCACTGCCCTCAGTTCACTGAGCTTGGGATTCCTTCCACAGAAAGAACAGGGAACCCCCTGAGGTTAAAGTTCAGAACAAGAGATTTACTGTTACTGTTGTATCCCTACACTGTGTTATATTAGAGACACTGTTTTTCTAAAAGAAAAAAAAAGCCATCGGGCTTTACACTAGAATTTCCTTTCACTTTGTGCAGATTTGAAGGATGTGGAATAATTCCACAAAGGCTCTACTTCGAAAATGGACTAGAACCAGGTTTCCAAGAAGAGGTCCTGTTTAAGCCAGAACGGTCTTGCACTCAGTGCACCTCTGTGTCTCAGTGTTTCTCCTCCCTATCGTCCTTCCTTTATGCTTGACTAGATTGCAGGACTGCTTAATCATCTTGGCAGTTGTCCTCTGAATGTGATAAAATGTAATCTAGTCTATATTCCGCAGGTCATATCTGCTTTGAATGAAAAAACAGAGGTGTCTCTGTCTCAGCATTGCCAGTCTGTGTGACAGAAGCATCCCAATGCTGATTTAAATCTATCCCCTAAAAAATCCCTAGCTGTCAGTAAATCTAGTCAAATTCTCCTAAAACACGTGTTCCAAAATGATCATATTTACAATAATTATTCTTGGAGTAACACCTATTTACCCTACAAAATTTTTATATAGTTACTAGTGTGGCTTGTATCAGTGGTCTAACAGGGCTAAACCTTGCCCAAATTTTAACTGTAAAAGAAAAATCATCATAAGGTTTCATTTTGGGCTTCCAATCAATCATATAAAAAAACATAAAGAGGTATGAAGAGAGGCTGTGGCTTAACTGTAATGACCCCGGTACTGTGGTGGTTCATGCAACCAATCAGCAACACCCCCCAGGTTTAAACTCCAATGGATTAATATACAGTATTCTAACCAATTTAGGTGTCTTTCCATACCACATCACCAGTGGGTGTGTTACGGACCCGGGTGCCGGAATAATGACCACGAACGAAGAGGATTATTTACTTTATCAGCATTTTTGTCTTTAAATATGCTTGGAGGAGAATCAGGAAGCTGATTGACTGAGTAGACACTGTATCAAAGTACAAATCACACAAAAGGAGAGACTACTAAACAGTAAGGTTTTTTTGTTCTATTTTGTTTTGTTTTTTTGCTTCGAGCAAAAGGGTTACATGCACCATGTTTGTTATTCAGACAAATTGCAGGTCAGGTTCCAATGGCAAATATCATGCAGTATATAATACTTTAAATTATGCATTAGGGATACATATCACGCCGGCTCAGTTTAGCACTGTCGCTTTACAGCACATGTATTCTGGGTTCGAATCTCATGGACGAATTCTTTGTGGAGTTGGCATGTTCTCCCTGTGCCTTGTTGTTTCTTCCCTCAGTCCAAACACTGCCTACTCTTAATCACCCATGGGTCTTTAGTATTTAAAACCCAGTGAGTCATTCAAGTACTGTTTTGGGAAAATTAAAAAAGCTTCATCAGACTGCTGAAATGAACAACATCTCTGTGAACACGAAGTTCATTTTTAATTTGCATATATTATAGGCTGTAGAAAAACTTATTAACTCCAAATTTTGGACTTACTAAGTTTTTGCCTAACTCAAACTGATGGGAGTGAATGGCTGTTTGTGTTTTGTGTCTGTGTTAGCCATGCAATAGACCGGTAAACCTGGTCATGATGTATCCTGTCGGTCTCCTGAAGGCAACTGGGATAATCACCAGCAACCCCTGTGACCCTGATGAAAGTATAGATGATGGATGGATGAAGGGATATGTATTCAGATACTGAAGCAGGGTAAGGCAAGGCTGTGTGTGTGTGTGTGTGTGTGTGTGAGAGAGAGAAAGAGAGAGAGAGAGAGGGAGAGAGAGAGAGAGAGAGAGAGAGAGTGTTTGATAATAGGCTGCAGTTTTGGCAAGTGGTTTTGGCACTAAAGCAACCATAAAAAACAAAAGCAAACGTCGGGAACGGGTACTTACGTAGTTAAATGTTTATACCGTATAGACAAACGTGCTGTATAAAAGGAGTATAGGTGAGCAGTTGTAATTGAACATTTTATGATTGATGTAGTGTATTACATTTGAGGGCAAAAGTTTGTATTCTTAAAAGCTGCTATTACGAGCTATTTAGTATATTTAGCCTGCATACAGGACAGAAATGAAAACTTATTTGTAACTTTATATAGTTTTGAATTGCTTGCTACATCTGCCAGCATTTTGTTTTCTAGCAAATAATAGGAATGAGATCAATCCGAAATGTAAAGTTCCTCAATCAAGTGCATAGTGGCTTCCAATAATACCACAGCTATCTGTAACCAGGTGTCAAAGGTAGAAAACTGCCATTGCTCACAAAGAGCACATACTAATTTGTATTGATCCCAGTCACTCTAGCCAATCATATGCATCTGTTTGCTTATGCTTCCTTAAGGGGGTGAACATAACGATAACGCTTTCATCAGAGCGTGGTGTGTCGTCACCCCATAATGCAACAGAAACAGCTCTTCAGAAAGTTGAATGGTTTCACTGTTTTCTCCCATCTATCCTGAACTGGTGATAGTTGTGTGATGAGGGAGCAAACTGGCAGGTGTCAACTGGACAACAGTTAATTCAAGAGAACATCAGAGGGAGGTAAAAGGAGAATTCTGGAGTAGATAATGTGTGCACAACATGATGACCTTTTTTCCAGAGGAAAAGCTGAGAAAAGTCCAAGCCACGGTCTCCAAACCAAACCCCAATTTAAACTAAATCCGGTCTTTTGATTACATGTCTTTTTAGAAATGTAATTGGCGAAATATGATAGCCACAGACAGTGACTCTTCAGGAAACAAGGGATCGCCTTCCTGTTACTTACAAATCCTGCTCTTGTTACAATCACCAGCCAATCATGGGCATCTGTAAGCTTATTCATACAAGGGGTGGATAGCACTTTACCCCTGAATCTGTTACACTGCCCCGAATGTGCATGCACAGCAGTTCAAAAAGATGCGGGCACCAAGCATCATGTGCCTCGGAGGAAGCACCTGCTTGCTCTTGCTCCTGCCTGGTTGGTGGTGGTCATGTGACACTTGACATGTGTGAATTCACTCACTCATTCACTTGCTGAACCTCTTAATCCTATTAGGCGAAGGTGGGGCAAGCCCTGAACAGCTCAACAGACCATCACAGGGCCAACACACACGCACACCCACACACACACACAATCATTCACACTTACATTCATACCTAAGGGAGATTTGTAACAACCAATTAGCCTAATGTACATGACTTTGGTGTGTGGGAGGAAACCGGAGTACCTGTGGGAAATCCACGCACGCATGGGGGAGAACATGCAAACTCCACACAGAAACGATCTCACCGAGCCTGGGACTCGAACCCAGGAAATTCTTGCTGTGAGGTGGACGTGCTAACCAAAGTGGGGTTAGCACGTCCAAATTCGAGAATTAATCCTAGAAAACACACACGCACACACACACACACACACACACACACACACACACACACACACACACACACACACACACACAAAACAACTTTTAGCTCACTTTGCCAAGTTTTACTTCTTTTATCATTCCTGTGCTGGTGCCAGAATAAAATGTGTCGTTTTCTCTCAGGACTAGAACTTTACAAAATTTGGTTAAAGCGTTTTTTAAAAATGCTTTTGTATGTATAATCCTTCCAACCAATATGTTTCTCATCTTCTGGCCACTTATGAGGCTTTTTTAATGTCCATTCTGATCATTTCCATTCCCATTCCCAACGAGCCAAACCACAAAACTGCAAACAAATGCAGACAGTCTGTCTAATTAGAAATACCTTGTTGTAGCATACTTTAGTTACAAATGGAACAGAGGTTGGGACTCAGACAGGCCGACTTCATTCATTGCTCTTACAATTACATAGATTATCTTTCAAGAGACTAAGCATCAGGAAAAGCTAGTAGTATCTCCTTCCTGTTTGGAGTTAATGGTCCTGGGATCTCGGTAAACTCTATGTGTTGTGGTGCATGCTGAAATGTTTTTCTTCCTGTTTGTCTCCTCTTGATCTAATGCAGGGATGTCAACAGCTCCATGATGAAAGTATTTACTGGCTACATGTCTCTCACAGTGGGACGACCGCAGGCCAGCAGAAGTCACGAGAGATTTCTAAACTCCTAAACAGATCTGTGATTCCAATCTGCTGTCCTCATTTGGGTCACTGAGATTTTTTTCAACAGAGAGCTATATGATACAGTATGAAATAAATTATGATTAAAAAAAAAAAAGGAATTTAAAATTATTATACTGGATTGGCTGTTTGTTTTTAGGAACAGCATTATCTGTCAGTGGAACAAAACAAAGTTCATTCATTCATTCATTCATTTGTGGAACTGCTTAATCTTAATAGGGGAGGCTAGAGCCTATCTCAGCCGACTCTGGGCAAAGGCGGGGTACACCCTGAACAGCTCGCCAAACCATCGCAGGGCCCAATTTCAAAGTTGAAATTAATACATTTTTTAAAACATGGGTATTATTCTAAATATTATTTTGCTGAAATCACAGACTTGATTTTTTTATTTTTTATTTTTGCAATAAATATTTCTGTAGATACTGTAACTTTCACTGTTTCTTTTGCTGACCATGATTAAATGGTTTATTTTGATTCCTGTCTCAGAATACTTTAGAGGATTCGAGGCGCTTCATTAAAGAGGTTTCTGAATGTGTTTAATGACTTGTCTGTGCATGTTCACAACACCAGTTGTTTGTGTTAACACATTGATATCACGTAGCCACAGATCATGGAAATCTCAGATCGTGGAAACAGAAGCAGTCAATAATAGCAGGTACTATATCTTTATTTTTCACACTGCGGCTCTGTTCATTACGCTCCAGCAGCTATGTAGTTTTAGGATTAGTGATTCATTTCTTATGTATTAAACCAGGCACAGTGAAGTGTTTCTAATTTTTTTGTAGTTCAATAAAAATGTCTATCTATACCTGAGATTTCATTTTAAAACCTCACAGCATGCTACCCCACCACTTCCCTGCTTCATTTTTTTTAAATAATTCAACTCTCCACTTCTCCTAAAACATTATCTTTTCCCATGTCTCAATTAATGATCTTCTGTATTTTACATCCACCTCGCAGCAAGAATGTCCTGGTTTCGAGTCCAGTGCTCAGCGAAGGCATTTCTTTGTGGAGTTTGTATGTTCTCGCCATGCTTGCGTGGGTTTCCTCTGTGTGCTCCGGTTTCCTCCCACAGTCATGCACATTAGGCCAACTGGCTGTTTCTAATTGTCCTTAGGTGGGAGTGTAAGTGTATAGGGTTGTGTGCATTGACCCTGCGATGGTCTGCCGGGCTGTTCAGGGTGTACCCCACCTTCGCCCATAGGCTCCAGGCTCCTCGTGACCCTAGTAGGATTAAGCGGTTCAGAAAATTAATGAATGAATTTATTTTACAATGATGTATGCTTTAAGTTCTAATTTCATGAGCACTGTTAACACTACATTATTTTGCTATTGTATAAATTGTTTGTAGAATGACACTGATTTGAGGAGAGCGATTGGCAGCTCAAAAGACAATGGCAAGCCTGTATTCCTTTACACTGAAGGTCATTTCTTCTATTATTTTCTCAGACTCATATTATATACTATGGATACAACTTGTGAGGACTGTAATGAACCTGCCTTTTAGAGCTAATTTGGATTAATTAATGCTTAGACTATTCATCCAAACCAAGCTGCAAACTTACTCCTGCTCCACTGGTAATTCCATCCACAATTCGGTTCCTTTGTAGCCAGGAGGCTGTAATGAGCCAAAAGAGGAACATTACAGTAATGTTCTGAAAGCTGACCTCTTCAGCTGACTGGGATTACTGTGCAGGTTGCGGAAAAGTGAACACATGACTGCTGCACATTGCTGCTTTATTAACTCGCTCAGGGAACAGAACAAAAGGACTTCAGAGTGAAACTAGAACCCATCTGTATAAATTTAACTGTTAAAGCAACATTTTTCCCCTTTTTGGCTCAAACAAATAGATTAACATCTTTAGTAGGTATTAACTTCCCACATTTACTCATTTAGAGCAGGTGACACTTCATACATACATACATACATACATATATTTATGTTCCATCTACAAATTTTACACTTCCACAACATTCATTCCTTCATTCATCCATTCATTAATTTTTCTTCAGTAAACAGTTATCTTGACCAGGGTTTCAGTGGATTCAAGGCAATCTTAGTGACATTGGTTGCAACATGGACACATTTTCCTTGAATGGGATGCCTGTTCGTCATAAAGGATACACTCATACACACCTTGGTCAGTTTAGCATAGCCAGTCCACCTAGCATAACTAACTAGAAGTTCTCATAGAGAAGTGGAGTGCTGTGAGGGGCAGTTAATCCAAGTCTATATAGTCCGCTTGTAAGCGTTTTGTTTATCTCTCCAGGCCCATTTATTC
>JBCNYH010000004.1:24508190-24524852 GCA_039654325.1 Tandanus tandanus
TATCTGTCTCCTGAGGCATCATGTGTGTGTGTGTGTGTGTGTGTGTGTGTGTGTGCGCGCACGCGCGCGCGCGCGTGTGTGTGTGTGTGTGTGTGAGTGTGTGTGTGTGTGTGTGTGTGTGTGTGTGCTTTCATGGTTCAAGATGATTCAAGAACTGTAGTGTTGTATGTACATCATGTGCACTTTGCACTTTCTCACAGATGCTGCAGTAGACTTCCAATAAAACAATGACAGTGTTATTTAAAAAAATAAAAATAAAATTTTAGCATAATCGTGTGTGTGTGTGTGTGTGTGTGTGTGTGTGTGTGTGTGTGTCTGTGTGAGTGTGTGTGTGTGTGTGTGTGCGCGCGTGTGTTTTATATCCTGTGGTCCCCAAAAGTCCCATCATGTTTTAATACAAGAATTTCTTAAGGTCAGAGTTTAGGTTTATGCGTAGCATAGATTTAATTATCTGCATTAGAAATTATGTTGGGTGGCACGGTGGCGTAGTGGTTAGCACATCCGCCTCACAGCAAAAAGGTCCTGGCTTTGAGTCCTAGTCTCGGCAAGGGCATTTCTATGTGGAGTTTGCATGTTCTCCCCGTGCTTGCATGGGTTTCCTCCAGGTACTCCAGTTTCCTCCCAGGTCCAAAGACATGCACATTAGGCTATTTGGCTGTTCCAAATTTCCCCTAGGTGTGAGTGTGAGTGTGAATGGTGGTGTGTGTTGCCTTGCAATGGTCTGGAGAGCTGTTCAGGGTGTACCCCGCCTTTGCCCAGTGTCAGCTGAGATAGGCTCTAGCATCCCTGTGACCCTAGTATGATTAAACAGTTCAGCAAATGACTGAGTCAGTGGGAAATTGTATTGATGGACAGCCATCACAAGGGTTATAGGATGTTTTTATATCTTGCTTGGGAATCTAATCCCCACAAGGATAAGAAAAGGAATATCAGAGATTTGTGGGGACATTTGTGAGGTCCTCATGAGGAACTGTCTGTTGGTTGCTTAAAAAAAAAAAAAAGTCCTTAAAAGGATAGCAAGATAAATATGAATGACTTACTAGTGAAAACATTGTAAACATACTGTACATTTTTATTCCATTTGTATTTTTGATCTTACAGTAATTTTGTTGAACATACATTTTTATAAGTAATGATGACACAGCTCTCAGTAAATTAAGTCTGAAACAGGTTGGCCACTGGGATCCAGCATGGAAAAACATGTGGTTCCCTCTGCACATAACACCTTGAGGTAACTAGGCTCTTGAGTCCAAGACATGTAAACATGTTGGGACAAAACAGCTAGGTCATGAACTCAGGAGACTTCATTCACTATGAATAATTAGTTTTGGTTCATGCAAAATAAAACACGGGTCAGGAGAATGGAAGAGACTTCTAATGGGCAAGTCTCATCAAGTGAATTGTTGTAGTCAGAGTAATGGTGTCACCCTTGTGTAAACGTCACATGGACTTCAACTGATTTACATGTGAAACTTACATATGTGGCTCTCAGTCCTTTTTATTATTAATATTATTATTTATTTTATTATTATTATTATTTATTATTATTATTTTTTTAATTATTATTATTATTATTATTATTATTATTATTATTATTATTCACATGGTTATATACATGATACTATTTATACATACACCAATCAGCCATAAAATTAAAAACATTATGATCAATGATAGGTGAAGTGAATTACACATACATTGATAACGTTGCTATAGTGGCACTGGCCAAGAAGTGGAATGTATTAGGCATAAAGAAAAAAGTCAGTTTTTGAAGTTGATGTGTTGGAACCAGGAAAAACTGAGCATGCGTAAGGATCTGAGGGACTTTGAAAGGGCCTCATTGTGATGGCTAAACAACTGGTTCTATTCATCTCCAAATCGACAGGTCTTATGGGGTGTTCCTGGTATGTAGTGGTAAGTACCTACCTATGGTGGTATGGGAAGGATAACCAGTAAACCGGCAAGAGTGTCATGGGTACCCAAGACACACTGATGCGTGGGGAGAGCGAAAGCTAGTAAGTCTGTTCTGATCCTACAAAAGAACTAATGCTGGCTATGATGAAAAGGTGTCACAACACAATGCATTGCAGCTTGCTGTGTATGAGGCTACCTAGCTACCATATTATGTGGTGTTAATGTTATGGATAATTGGTGCATAGGACTTAGGCTTTTATTTATCAATCAAAAAATCACGTGATAGCCCAAGTGTAGTTTTCATGTACAATTTCAGGGTGTACCATTTACACACACACACACACACACACACACACACACACACACACACGCACACACTCAAATTTTAGTCAATGTACTAGTCGTGTTAGCATGTCCAAACTGGGCTTCTTCCTGTCTGACATGGTGGTCAGTAACACAGGAGCACCGCAGGGGACTGTCCTGTCTCCATTTATATTCATTATACCTCAGATTTTCAGTAAAACACTAAAACAAGCTACAAAAGTTTGCTGATGACCCTGCAGTGGTACAGTGTATTAAAGATGGACAGGTGTCAGAGTACAGGGGATTCATTGATAACTTTGTGAATTGGTGCAGAAGGAACCACCTGCTGCTAAATTGAAACATGACTAAATGACCATTGTGGATACCATGGTGGATACCAGACCCATAACCATCATGGAAGATGAGATGGGACTACAGATATTTAGGTGTCCGCTTGAATGACAGACTAGACTAGAGGGACAACAAAGATACCGTGTACAAGAAATGGAGGAGAGTCTATTACCTGAGAAAGCACGGATCCTTCAATGTGTTCAACAAAATGTTGGAGATCTTCTGCCAGTCTGTGGTTGCGAGCACCATCTACTTTGCTGTGGTCTGCTGGGGAGCAGCATCAGTGCCAGGCTTGCCAACAGAATTAACCATCTCATCCACAAGCCTGGGGCTATCATTGGACATAATATGGAGACGTTTGAGTCAGTGACGGATCACGGAACTAACTGCACATCTTCGTGGACAACCCATCCCACCCCTTCATGATCCTATACAGAGACCACGGAGCGCACTCTCCAACAAACTTATTTAGCTGTCATAAGGAGCACTAGAGGAAATCATTTCTACCTTTCTCCTTATGCTGGGTTTACACTGGGACCACAATGTCCATGATCTCCATGATTTAAAAAAGCGTGGAGCTCCACGATTTATTCTTCACTTTTTCATGTTTCCATGCTTTCATACACTTTCCTATGCTTTTTACAAAGCCAACACGATTCTGGTCAAGACCTGCCACGATTTTCATCACGTTCCTTCAAGTTCTCTCAATTTCTCATATGATCACCACAACATGCTCTCACATTCTGTTCTGTTTAGATCTCTCATGTTCATCAAGTTCTGTTAAGATCTCCTATGATTTATGACCACGATTTGAGCAAGATTGCCACGCTTGGAGGACATTTGGGGTATAAAAATGAGGCAGGGGTCACAGCAATGTGTTGCTTGGTATTCCTTTGCCATAAATCATTTTAGCATGTGCTTAAACTGTGACCCTGATCTTTGACCTATGTCCTTAAAACCTGGACCAGTTAATAATAAGTAACTGATGAAAGTAATCATGATGAAATGTTCCAAATCCATGCAGGTATTCAACCTGCAGAGTGTGCATAAGATTTTTCATGTGACCCTGAACTTTGACCTCAGAACCTGTATCAGTTCCTAGGCCTTTGGTAGTGAGTATCTGGTGAATGTTTGATCGAAGTGTGTACCAAGATATGAGAAGCTGATGGCAGGTGAGTGGAGTAAGATTATGTCATTCACATGAACTTCTCTTGCTTAATAAAATTTAGATTGAGATCAGGTCAAGGAGATGACACTGATCTCTACAATAATCACTGAGTCATGTGACTTTATATGTAGACACTTAACATGTACAATACTTTACTCAGTGACGTGTGCAAAAAACCCCCAAAAAACAAAACAAAAAACACCCCACTTCCAAGCTCATGCAGTCCGAATGAAATCCTTCAGGAATGGGATGTGTCATATTTAGTGTAAACATGGCAGAAGTAAAATAAATATGTCAAACAAATATTAGTTTCAATACCTGGCATGGGTGAAGGTATTAATATTATTAATCACAATCAAATAGAGAGTCATGAAAACATCAGAATTCAGTGTGTATTAAAGTCCTTCTTGCTACAGTATGTCAAGTATGGATCCTCTGAACTGTTAAACCAATTGAAAAAGAAAGCATTCTGAGTCAGAAAGGTATTTGTAATATATACAGTACAGAAATACTGATCCAAAGAAAGAGAATTTACCATAAGTTAAAAAAAGACACGATTCAATCATTCATTTGCTGGACATGGCTGTGCTGGAGCCAATCCCTGCTGACATGGGGCCAAAGGTTGGGTACATCTTGGACATGAGATGTCAAACACAGAGAGTCAAACAGCCATTCACAACCACATTTGCACCTAGGCGCAATTTAACGTATCCAGTTGACCTAATCTGCCTGTCTTTGGACTTTGGGAGAAAACTGGAGCACTGGTTGGAAACATGCAAACTTTACACAGTTGGGCGTTTCTGAAACCAGCAGGGTTGAAGCCAGAACCTGCTTGTTCAGTGATAACCACTACACCACCACTACTTATTAGTTTATCCTAGAATATTCAGAATCGCAGTGGAATCAAAGCCTATCACAGGAACATTGGGTGTGAAGCAGGAACACACCCATAATCACAGAGCTCCCAGCACACACATAAATACACACATTCAAACTTTATGGGAGTTTATCTTAGTCCACCTACTAGCATTTTTTTATGGGCGAAGCTGGAGAAAACCAAAAACCCAGAGGGCCACTGTGAATATGGGAAAGACCATGCAGGTCTCCTCTATATAGACAGTAGCTCATGCTCAGGATTCAACCAGGAATCTGTAAGTCAGTGCCCCACTGCATCAGCAGGTAATCATTCATTCATTTTCTAAGCCACTTAAACCCAATTGGGGTCGCAGGGAGGCTGGTGCCTATCTCAGCCGACTCTGAGTGAGGAAGGGGTACACCTTGTACAGCTCGCCAGGCCATCGCAGGGCAACACACATACAACCATTCGTTGTCACACTCACACCTAGGGGCGATTTGGAACAGCCAATTAGCCTACTGTGCAAATTTTTGGACTGTGGGAGGAAACCCACACAAGCACGGGGAGAACATGCAAACTCCTCACAAAAACGCCCAAGCCTGGGAATCGTACCCAGGCCTTCTTGCTGTGAGGTGGACGTGCTAACCACTACGCCACCGTGCCGTCCCACTAGGTAATCAAATTGAAATCATTACATTGTGTAGATAGTCAGTAAATGAGACTGAGAGGTTTATTCACTGGGTGGTCAGAGTCATTAATATCTTAACAACGTCCAAGGTACAAGTTTATAAAGTATCCAGTCCTGTCTCCTTTATAAGTCTCTTGTGTGGAATGCAGTGGGATTTTCTAGGTTTACTCTTGGCACGCTCTGAAGTTACTGGTGAAGCAGGCTTTGTAGAGCGCCGTCTTTCATGTAAATCTCTAAATCTCCCTTCTCTCCAAAACCAATACAGAGATCACATCACTATCTTTCCTCATTTGCAACAACATAAAATAGGTCAAAACAGCAAGAAATCCACATACAGTAGATTTTATTTATTGTTGTCCTGTATTCACAGGGGAAATGAATCAAGAAAACAAAAAATATACTGTCTACGATGAATGATGGCCTGAACTGGAACTTGCTGAAATTTTCCGGTACAGTACAGATCACCTACATTGCTTCATTGTAAGATTTTACTGCATGTATTTTGAAGTTGGGCCTTTTTTGGCTGTTTTTTCCCCCCACAACATGCCTGATTGCCCTTTGCTCATTACCTTCTGTGAATATATGCAGTAAATTTAAATATTTTGATTGTAGCTCAGTAAAGTCTTTATTCATTTAGCTTGTTACGTGCTCTCCATTGAATGTCCAGAGTAATAGTCAACCTATTTGGTTGATTAGATTTAAGCACAAAATACGATGTGGATTAATGTCTTGTGATGTTGTTTTCACTGCAACAACACTATAAAATATCTGTGTACAGTGAAGCAGATAGCAAATGCCAATGTAAGTAGATTTTTTTGTGTGTGTGTTACACACCTCCTGCTGGTGGTGTGTTAGTAAAGCAGCATAAGTTCCCACAGCAGACATTTTATGCTAAAATCTGATCAGCATTATACATTACCAAACAATGGCATATTCTGATTGGTCTGTTATCTCATGATTATAAACATTATTCTGAGTAGATAACACTTTGCTAAAAACAGCAGATATACACTCACGATGTGTGGCCCCTAATGCTGAAATCCTAAAAATTAAACAAAATGGTATTCTAAAAAATCAAAATACAGCTACACAGTATGACCTTCATGCTCTTAAAGGTAAAAACATTTTATTTAAAATATAAATGAGTTTCAATAGACACCTTGTGTCAACAAACTGTAATACAATACAAGCGCTAAACTAAGTACATTTTTGTCCAAACTTAAATGTTTCAATTTGTTGTTTACTTTAGAGTGGTTAACACAGCAAGACAAATTCTGAAGAGAAATACAAGATTTGGAAAAAGAAAAGTTAAACAAGTGTCTAAGGAAAGTTCATCCTTGAGTAAGAAGCCTCAGTGGAGCTTACAGTAAAGAAAGCTTCGAGACAAACCAAACAACAAGCCGTTTTCTATCACAGGCAGTCCTGAATTCACTGAAGGCAATAAAGTGTTGAATTATTTTTCAAAGCATTAAGCAAATCTGGAGAAATTTGGCCAACAGTCAATAAAAATGAGCTGTGAAGTCGTGGAAAGCTTATACAGACCCTGTGAACTGGCCGAAGCGAACTCTTAAGATGCTGTTTTTTAATTAATTACTTGTACATTATTATTATTTAAAAAAAAAACTCCCATATTTCAAAGGTAAATTTAAATTTAGTGAAAGACAATCAATTATTACTTGCATACATTAAACTTTTATTATTAAAAATACAGTTTTAGAAAATACAGTTTATATTCATCATTATTTGCACACATTAAATAATAATTTATTTATCTTTAATCATTTTTTTTCTTTTTCTTTTTCATCTGAGATGTGGGAGGATTTTTTGGGTCACTATTTTTTTTTGTGTTACCCTGTATATTGACCAGAGGAAGAAAGTTCACCACAAACTATTTCAAAATGTAGAAAATGCCTGTAAGCGGTAAAGAGCATTTTGAGCTTGACAAAGAAAAACTTGGCAACAAAAACACAAACACAGAAGGCTGGGTGGCACAGATGATTCCTCAGATGGCAGAATGTTTGAGTGCTAAGGCTCGCCTCAGTGCTCTTCGATTCTGAAAGCATGAAATTCTGAGAATGTGAATTAACTGTTTCATTTTGTTATACTTTGAAGTTACGTGAAAATTATTAGTTATTTCTAAAGTCATTTAGAGAAGAGCAGTGAGTTGGTCAGCTCAGCATGCAAAGTGAATGGAACAGTCTCCCAGATATACACAAATCCTGAGGGCCACAGTTTCTGTCGGTCATAGCAAGTGCAGTGATTAAACTCTGACCCACCACTCAGTGTTTCACATTCTGAATTATTTACATCCACATTATGAATTATTATTGAATTCATATAATTTAACCAGTTGGAAAGGAATACATTTAAAATTAAAAACTTTTATTTTTAATGTGAAATTAAGCCTAAATTTTAAAAAGAACTCACAAATTTTTATTTACTTGTTTACAATTTGTTTGTAATTATTAATGTAGATTGGATTTGCACAGTGCATTTATACATTTAATTATTATGATGTATGATTATGTGTGTATTTATGCATTTGGCATTTTGTAGTGCACTTGTACTGTTCTGTGAAAAGGACATTTTTTAAATCTGCTTAAAATTAAATAATACATTCAAATTGAGAGAGGCATTTTATATCATACTTTCTTTTTTCTTCAAATAATAATTTTAACTTTCATATTATATTTAATCCTTTTTTCCCTTTTATTTTGTTTCTCCTACAGCTTTTGTTTTGGATTGTTCTTATTATTGTAAGTGTTCTACCTGGAGCTTTTGATGTTTGCTGCTGTTCATAAATAGGCAATTTGGTGTGATTCTGTGGCCCGCATGCATGAACCTGATAACCCACAGATTCATAAAACTGACAAAATTGAATCTGAATACAATAATCTGTTAAATTCTTATCAGGCAACCAGACATAGTAAAACATAGGGGTTTATGATGGCTTCATAATATGTCTCCTATTAATCAGAAAATTTGATGGAGGCTATTTTTAACAACTAAGAAAAAAACATTTGGAGAGCATGTGGTGTGTGTGTGTGTGTGTGTGTGTGTGTGTGTGTGAGAGAGAGAGAGAGAGAGAGAGAGAGAGAGAGAGAGAGAGAGAGCATGTGCATCTATTGCCTCAGTTGAAAAAAAAAAAACTCCCTTTAATGGAAGATCGAACATATTATTAATACATCCTCATTCCTCAGGTGACGGATCTACAAGTGGACACTTACATTCCTCACTGTCTACCTACGCATCTTTACTTTGGTTTCTGTGTAGTTATTGAGTAATTCCTAGTATTTTCTGATTAATATGTTTTGAGATGAAAACCCACATTTCTCTGGGGGCATTTCTCAATATGGTGTTCCTGGGAGTCTGAAGTTGTCAGGTTCGGCTCAGGAGGCTAGACTCCCGAAGACGAGAGGATGTAGTATGATTAAGTGGAATTTAAGTCAGCAGAATTCTTGGAGACATTATAGCGCAGCTCGGCTTGGGACTCAACTCTGCAATTTCACATTTATCTGTACTTTAATTGACAATACAATAAATCTATAGTGGACCAAATTACATACTTATGGTTTTGCTTTAAGAACATTAATTAAAATATTGTGTTTATTTATAAAAAAAAATTACATATGAGCAATGTGTCTTTAATAAAGAATTTTTATATAAAAAATTAACAAAGATTATTCATTAAGTTCTGTATTTATTGTAAATATTAATTTTGAATGATTTAAATTATATTATAATAATATAGACTTTTGTAAACTTAATCCATTGGTCTCACATTGCCAGAATGACTTCACAGTAGAAACAAAAGAAGGGAGACGATTTTTTTTGCCTTCTGTGAATCAACCATTATCCCATTAGTGTTCCAAGCACTTCCATCAGAGTACTTGAGAGCCAGAGCACTACCCTGAGAACCTGGAAGAGCGTGGCTTCCGTTCGAGGAAAGTTTGGTCATGTTGAATATTGCCGTGGGTCAAGTACTGGATCAATTCAACCATGTTGGGGTTTTTTTTTCTTCCAAAAGTTATTTTCTTCAAAAATTACAGACATCAGAGGCTACAGGAGATAAGCTAGGGAATATTCTCTTAGCACAATCAGCAACACTCACCTTAGTTGACTTTCAAGTAGGTGCTATGTTTATTAACCTCTATTTGAAATATAAAAGTATTAAATCTTTAAAACTACATTCGGTCACAGAACAGCAGGCATAATATGTGTTTGTTTATCTGCTGCCATTTACTGCTACTTGATGCTACTTTGTGTGAAATGCATTCTGGGATACTTGACTACCTAAGCTCACACGAGTCACCTCCTGATCCTTAATCCTTAATACTCGAGAACCCGTCGTGTGTTCGATTTGTACATGACTACATATGAATTTTTGAACTGAAACAGTGTTTGAGCTGTGACTGACAACGTTTCATAAGTTTATGAAATTCCAACTACAGAGGAGAATGTAGTTGGAGAAATACTTTGGGACTGAGGACTTAGAGAAGAATGAGAAGTAAACATGGGGTCCATGAAGCACAGTGAAGGGATTTATTTTGGATTGAATTTGAATGGATTTAATCTCAGTGACCCAAAAAAAAAAAGGAAAAAAAAGTGAGCCTATAAATAATTTCAACTCTGTGTTAATGTGTTCTGAAAGGTTCAATGGAAAGTTCAGGAAATGAAAAGCCCTTAAGCTGTTTGTCAGAATGTTACTGTACAGGTACTGTTGTATAATATTCAGAATACTAGTTCATCAATGAGCTTAATATATATTTGAAATACATTAATAAAGTAATTTTGAGAGTAGTTACTAGTGTCCAAAATATGTATCTGCTCTGTTTGCTGGCTCCTAAAAGGCTGAAAATCCAGATGCAAAAGCATGAGACTAGATCAGTGTTTCTACTGTATAACATGCATATGCATGTATAGGAAAGAGAGGGAAAAAGGAGCAGGGGGGATAAAGGGAGGTGGGGGGCATGTAAAATATGTGTTTGGAGCCTGCCGGCCTTGTGTTTGTAAATCTGCTTACTACGGCCAAGCCTCAGTGCGTTGTTTATTTTCCGAGATTTAAAGGGGTAATGAAGCGGAACTTATTTATGTTATTCCAAAAGTACGATTTTTATCATAAGCCTTCAGATAGCTTCCTGTGTAAAAAAAGAAAATAAAAAAAAAATAATTCCGTGAAGACCACCAAAAACCCAAAAACAAAACACTGAAAACATTGAATGTTGGCAAAAGATATTCTCTTATAGACTTAGCCTCAGAAATATGCTTTGATATCCTCTACAAATAACTTTGATTTGAGTGACTGCCTCCTCTTTTATAACAGAGTAAACAAGAAACATGTGTGGCTTACATGTCTGAGAGATAGCACTGAGTACAGAGTGCATTAGTGTCTGGGCCTTGATGTACATTCAGAATTTGATCATTCAGGCCAGCCTTATGGATTATGGAAAATTGTTATAAACAATTACTTCATGCTCAGTATAACCAGCACAGGGTAAATATAATTCATATAAATAGTAACTCTTGTTTGATTATCAGTACAGAAATCTGCTCTGAGTGCTTACCTCTGATCAACACTAGAGGGCGATCAGAAAGAGCATTCATCCTTCTAAAGTTCATGCCTTAAACTCCACCTGCTTCAGTCCTTGCAGCAAGAGTCAAAGTGCACTCAGGCATACTTGAAGATGAAATTTGTACACACACACACACACACACACACACACATATATATATATATATATATATGCATAGGTATATATCCTATATCCTACTAGGGTCACAGGGAGGCTGAAGTCTATCTCAGCCGATTCTGGATGAAGGTGGGGTACTCCCTGAACAGCTCACTAATCCATCACAGGGCCAACACACACACACACACACACACAACCTTTCACATTCACACTTACACTCACACCTAGGTGCAATTTGGAACAGCCTAATCTGCATGTCTGTGGACTGTGGGAGAAAACCAGAGTACCCGGAAGAAACCCACGCAAGCCACACAGAAACACCCTTGC
This sequence comes from Tandanus tandanus, assembly GCA_039654325.1. NCBI lineage: Eukaryota > Metazoa > Chordata > Actinopteri > Siluriformes > Plotosidae > Tandanus > Tandanus tandanus. Next base: position 24,519,488 of record JBCNYH010000004.1, read on the forward strand.
TGTACCTGGGACCTAAACCCAGGACCTTCTTGCTGTGAGGTGGATGTGCTAACCACTACTCTAGGTTTGTTGTATAGTCAACGGTTTTTATTAGTTAAAAGGGTCTAGATTGGATGCATTTGCTCTTTGAGCTAAACTTGAAGATTTTCTATTGAATGTGATCTTAAATTAAAAACATCTTTTCAAAAACTGGACTCTGGATAAAAACAAAGAAATGGCAAAGTTTTAACAATTTTAATTCTTATGCATATTAATTTGCAAATGTTGTAAATTGTTTACAATTTCCTTTCAATTAATATATTCATATAATAGCTCACAAAGCATTATGTATTGGTTACAGCTGTGGCTAGAGAAGCGGGGTTTGGGACTGAAAGGTCGCTAGTTAGATTCCCGAACCAGCAGGAAAAATCTGTGGCAGTGGGGGGAGTGAGCTGCACCTTGCTTTCCTCCACCGTCATGGCTGAAGTGACCTTGAGCAAGGCACCTAACCCCTAACTGCTCTCCAGGCACCGCAGTGTGTGGAAGAACTGTTTACGTGTGTGTGCTCACTTTGGATGGTTTAAATGGATGGACGGACAACTTGTATAGTTTTGGATTCCAGTTTGGAACTGATTCAGGAACATTCGGGAGCACAGTTTGGAATCATTCGGTCATAGTTTTCCACATAGTACCTTTAAGGATTCCCCAAATTGGATAGTTAAAAAACACTTGATGTTCCAGATTTCCCTACAGAAAGTTTCTGTATTATGTCAGAGAGAGTTTCAAGGTGGACCACTGTAGCATTTAAAAATTACTTGTGTGTTTTGTTATGTTATGTTATATTGTTATGTTGTTATTTGTTGCTGTACAAACTCCTCTTTAACAGGGATTTTCATCTCTTACACCTTTAGGACATGCTTTGGTGTTAATGTGCATTAAATCTAAATGCAGGAAGCCAAGAACTTAATTATTCTTTATTTTTTCTTTTAAGATTGTATAATGGAAGAGCACTGTTTGTTACCACTTTCTCAGCATTGAATTAACACCATCTAAAATCCATTAAATTCCTCCTATGTTTAATTAACACCTCAGGTTTGTGTTCATTTGTACAAACACTATAGGTGTTAATTGAACAGAAGTATTTTGCAGCTTGTAGTCAGATGCTGTTGTTCAGATTTGTACAACTGTGAGTGCATATTGTTTATCCAGCGTATGCTGTAGCCCATGATTATGCAATTGTATATCGCAGTTCTTTTACTCAAACCTTGGAGACTGTGGATAAAGCAGCAGCATGAGGTTTTAAACCAATTCCACAATAATGAGCGATAAAGCTGACCATTAATTTCCCATGTACTGTAGGTGCTTGACACAATTTCAGTTGCCACAATTGCTACAATTGCCACTGAATTTCAGTAACAAAACAACAGTAACACAAGCAAAATTTTAGTGGTGCAATAGCCGAGCAATGTTGGGTATTAGGAAATCATTACAGCGGAGCTCCTTGCATGAAGCATGTAGAGTGGAGCTCCATACATTAAAGGATATGGCTGACCTGGTTTACCATAACTGTTACAGCCAACTATCCATCCATCCATAAATACATACATACATACGTACATACACAAACGTGCAAATCTACATGCTTTGGATCTGCATGTCAGTCTCATGTGCCTACAAACCATAAAAATGCTTGTAAACAACTGAAAATGTCTCCAAATGTAAAATAATCTGCTTCATTAATATATTGTCCATAGTCTTGTATTTTTAGGTCAAATCCGTTTCTTTATGGAAAAGCCATTCTTTCTGTGGCCACATGGAGGTGCTATACCAGGGTGTCACTCTGGGCATGTGGATATTATAACCTGTGATGTTTATTCTGTCTCAAACAATGCATGGAAAAGTTATGAGGCACCTCGTGTTTGCATGACGATATGACTTCATTGCAAAGCTGTGCAAGATATCAAATATCCCTTCACAATTTGAAATCAGCAGCATCTTGATATCATGGACACCAGATCTGACATGAGGATGATGAACCATCTAAGGAGTATGTTAAAATTTCACAGGTCAGAACACACAAAATCCAAATGCATGTATACGTTACTTTCCACTGGGATAATGCCCACAAACAACTTATTTGTTCATCTTTACTCATCACTTGTTCATGGTGACTCACATTCGTACCACATGTCATGCATGTACTTTAAAATGTATTTAAAAAAAAAAAATCTCTCTTACATATGGTGGCACTACAGAGCCACACCTGGGGCTGTGCTAGCTGGTCACATGCACCAAAATATGTGTGAGATGTGTGAGTTTTTGCCAATGGTAAACTTCCTGTAAATGGCAAAATATTAAAGAAAAAACAATCCTGAAGAAACCAGTAGGTTCCTACACACCTTAGATGCTCAGGCCTTAAAAGTGGTTGCAACCTCTGGAAAGTGTACACAGCTAGTCCAGTTAGATAGCTTTGCTAATCTGCCAATGATGAAGGGAGGTGGCTCTATGTTCCGACAGCCCATTGGTCCGGTATCCCTATTCATATAAGATGGGCACCTTGCTTAAATCATTTAGGAACCCTGCTCAGTTCAGTAGGGTTAAGGCTAGCGTTAGGGATGTCAGACCAATGGGCTGTCTGAATATAGGGCTAATGATGGTAGGACAAATAACATGTAACTCAAACTATTTTTTATCCTACTGATTAGTGCATTGTATATTGACATAGTTTTAATGTTACTAACTACTGTATATTCTTATATATCATATATACAAACATACTATTCTATTTTACAATTACTATTTATTCATTCATTCATTCATTTCCTAAGCCACTTAATACTAATTAGGGTCACGGGGAGGCTGGCACCCATCTCAACCGACTCTGGGCAAAGTCGAGGTACACCCTGAACAGCTCGCCAGGCAATCGCACAGCCAACACTCACACACACAAAATACAACCATTCACACTCACACCTAGGGGCAATTTGGAACCGCCAATCAGCCTACTGTGCATGTTTTTGGACTGTGGGAGGATACCGGAGTGCCTGGAGGAAACCCATGCAAGCATGGCGAGAACATGCAAACTCCACACAGAAAAGCCCGGGAAGCGAACCCAAGACATTCTTTCTGTGAGGCGAACGTGCTAACCACTATGCTACCGTGCCACCCAAATACTATTCCATCTTACAATATTTATATTATTTAACATTCATTCATTTTCTGAACCGCTTAATCTTAATTAGGGTCGTGGGGAGGACAGCCGACTCTGGGTGAGGGCAGACATATATAACTGCACCTTTCTTTCTCTCTCTCCACACACACACACACACACATATATATATATATATATATATACACCTGCAGAGTTTACAAGCAGCAAACTACACAGAACACAAGTGAACTGTCGCGATAATAGGGTTACTGCTCTTTCCTCAAATTGCTCCCTTGTTTCCATTCGAGAACTTTTGTACAGACCATCACAAGGTGAATGCACATTATATTCATCCACAGTTGTAATTACTGCAATTTTTGCTGAATTCCACTTTGTCTGTCACAGTATGTTATCATTCAACTCCATCAATCCTTTTTATCTTTCAAACTTCTCTTTTAGCTGAAGAAGGTTTTTCTTAGTTGAATGACCTCCTGGTGATCTGATGGAGCAAGAGCAGGAAGTGCAGAGATTATAAGTGCAGTGCCTGCCATCAGAAAGCTGGTCTTTGGAAGACGCCTGGAGATATAGAGGTGAAAGTTACTGATATATTGATCAAGTAGCGTTCATAATTCACTGTGTGTGAATAAAAAAGCAAAAGTGTAAACTCACAACAAAAAAATTCACTTATAACCAGCGTATCCTACTGAAGCACATGTTTCCTTGCTGCATGGTACATGATGAATGCTAATTTTAGTGCAGTGCAGCTTGCATAAAGTCAATGGCTTTATGATTCTTCCTTACTCTTAGCAAGCCATGTCAAAGTTTATTCAAATGTTTATATTTTATAATGTTCTGTCAAAAAATCTGTATTCCGAATGACAGCCTGAGAGTCAATGAATGGATTAATGTGTTACCATTAAAGGATTAGACAAACTAATTTACTGCATAACTGTGCAAATACATTCAGAAGAGTGCAAAGGCTTTTAGAGGGGATTTTCCCCTCTTTTTTCGTTTTTAGTTTAGTACTGTTTCACAGGCGCAACGCATCACAACAAATGATTGCTGACAGCATGCAGTGCTATTTCTCACTATCACTTTGATTGATTTGGTGCCTTTGATATGTTCTTGTGATATATTGTCAGAATATTGTTTGTGAGCGAGCCTACTTATTGCATACAGAGGACTTAGAGAGCTTTACACTCTATAAAACATGCCATAAATTTGTGTTAGGAATAGCTATGACAAACGATACGAAAGACCATTTATCGGGTAACCAATAATGCATGAAATTACATGCACAGCCATGTCAGAATGGTAGAGAGGAATGGTGTTTGTGGTACTCTGTGTAAGGTGGTTTTCTTTCTGCATTCTAAGTTATATTGAGCATAGTTTAACCTGATAAGCTGAGCAGCATTTTTATTCAGTGAGAAGCTCTGAAGGCAATTCTGCTGCTATTAAAGTCATGACTGCACTTCCATAGACTGCCCTTGTTTAGGCAAATAATTAAAAAAAAGTTTTAATTATTTGAAGTGCTGGTGTAATGTATTGTAATTATTTAAATGCATTCAGCTTATTGTTTGTCATTATACACTGTACTGAACAGGTCAGAGTTGGGGTGGATCCAGAGTCTATCCCAGGAACACATCTTAGACAGCTACCCATAAGGGGTTCTTTCCCACAAAAAGCTGGAAAAACATAATTGATTAGAATGTCAATATAGATTACCATTTACCCTCACTGGATTTAAGAAGTCGAAATTAAACATGTTCCTGCATGACAATACCAATGTGCACAAAGCAGAATTGATGAAGACATGGTTTGCCAAGGTTGGAATGAATAAAATCAAGTGACCGGAACAGATCTGGGATGAGATATTCAAAAAGCAAAACTACTGGCTATATACGATGCCTAGTGTTGTTTTAGTGTAGTCAGTCCATCTAGTGCCATGTTTTTAAGAGGTAGGAAGAAACCCAAGTGGATGCAGGATGAACATGTGAAGCTCCTTACAGAAAGATACCTGAGCTCAGTGTCAAACCAGGGACCCCAGAGGTGTAAAACAACAATGTTATTGGTATCACCACTGTGCTTTCCCGAAACAAGCATTTTTTTCAAAAAGAATGAACAAAAAAATTTTAATACTAAAAAATTAGACAAAATTAATTAAATTAATAACAATTAATATTTTAGACATCATAAGAACTTGTTAGGTAGCAGACAGCCACAACTATATATATA
>JBCNYH010000004.1:24524952-24549524 GCA_039654325.1 Tandanus tandanus
TGCCCCAAGTGGAGGAGTTCAAGTATCTCGGGGTCTTGTTCACGAGTGAGGGAAGGATGGAACGGGAGATCAACAGGTGGCTTGGTGTAACGGAGCTTGTACCGGTCCATCGTGGGTAAGAGCGAGCTGAGCCGGAAGGCAAAGCTCTCAATTTAGCAGTCGATTTACGTTCCTACCCTCACCTATGGTCACGAGCTTTAGGTAGTGACCGAAAGATTAAGATCGCGAATACAAGCAGCTGAAATGAGCTTCCGGGTGGCATGGCTCTCCCTCAGAGATAGGGTGAGAAGCTCGGTAACCCGGGAGGAGCTCGGAGTAGAACTGCTGCTCCTTCGCGTAGAGAGGAGCCAGTTGAGGTGGCTCGGACATTTGATTAGAATACCTCACAAATGCCACCCCGGTGTGGTGTTTCGGGCATGTCCAACCGGGAAGAGATCCCAGGGTCGACCCAGAACATGCTGGAGGGACTATGTCTTTCGGCTGGTCTCGGAACACCTCCATATAAGGAAGAGCTGGAGGAAGTGGCTGGGGAGAGGGAAGACTGGACCTCACTGCTTAGGCTGCTGCCCCTGCGACCTGACCCCGGATCAAGCGGAAGAAGATGATTTTTTTATATATATGTATATATATATACACACACACACACACCTGTGTGTGTGTATGTGTGTGTGTGTATATAATATGTTTGTAAAATTAAAAAGAGTTCCTTTGTAATGCACAAGACATGAAATAAGCATTTAAACAACTCAAGAACTTAAATTATATTCCCCATGAAATGTTACGTACTTAATTCAGTTTCTTTATTGCAATTTCCCTAATAGATATGAACCAGTGTGCGGCAGCCAGGGGCATGATCGAGTGTCCTCTGCAGGCAGAGTCGTCGTCCAGCAAAGCCAGCAGGTACTATAACATGATGTGCTTCGTCAGTGTGTAATCACTGGCACTATTTATGTGTATTTGTTTTGGATTAGAATCTTTAATTTCTTTACTGAACACACCAACTTAAAAAATGGGAAAAGTAAGTGAACTCATTAATAAAGCCTTAAACAAATACTTCAAATAACTGTGGATCAAACCTGCACAATATTCAAAATGAATTCTGTACCCTTGTTCTTCACAGAATTGCTTAATTTCAGACATATTCTTTGGATATCATGGCTGCTTATTGGTATAAAGTCTGGGCTCTGACTGGACCGGCCAAAAGAGACATAAGACTTCAATGTATAGGGTTATTATCTTGCACTATCACCAGCTTCTACTGAGCTTCAGCTACCAGAGTCAGCCTGTAGGTAGGATACCTCAGTAAACTTAGAAATGTATTTTCCCCTCAATAAACACAAGGTGCCCAGGCCCTAAGGCAACAAAACAGTTCCAAATCATGATGCCTGCTCTACTGTACTTTTTTTTTTCTCCATCTTTTGCTCCAAAAGCAGAGTGGCTTTTCCTAAATAATTCAGCCTTTGTTACATCAGTAAACAAAACATTTTTCTTATAGCATTTTCCAGTAGTGTAGCATAATGGTGCTCTCTGACAAGCTTTTTTTTTTGAAGAGCAGCATCAGAGACACATGGAGATATTAGCCAGTTCCCCGACTCCTTCCAGCCTTTAGCTGTTATAGTCTAGCAAGGGTTCTACATTACCTTAGACAGGATTCTACATTGAGCCTTTAGAATGATCTTTACTGTACACCTACTTCTAGGGTGACTAGTCACAGTACAACATTATTTCCATTTAAAGCCAATATTTTTAACTAGGAACTGATGAACATCTAGCATTTTTTAAAAATTGCTTTGTGACCCTCTCCAGCTTTATGTAAGTCAACAATTCTTGATCCTGGGTGTCACACAGTGACTGAGTGGATGCATTCACAGATAAAGAGGTTTAATGATGCAAGCCAGGCTGACAATTCCAAAACCCAGTTCCACTCCATAAACACAGGACAGGCAGAGGTCTAATGACCAGACTGACAGCACAGCAAAACAATCCAAACTCAGTGTAGATGAGGCAGGGAGCCATCATACACAAGAACACGATATCACAAGCTAGGGATGAAATCAACATCAGAAAAAACAAACTGGGTCATATACAGAAATCAAACACTACCACCTGGCACAACAAGTGGCAAAAACACTTCAAAACAAGCATGCTAGAACGGAGTCCTTTTATAGAGCAGGTAATCAGTGTGATGAGCAGCAGGTGTGCTGTGGGCATGTGACATGAGTCATGTGTCCAAAGTCATGTGACTGAGATAAGTGCAATGGTTGCTGGGAAGTGTAGTGAGTCTGGAAAGCAGCAGAAAAAGGCAAAAATTGGGTCTTTTTTTGATCTCTCTCTCTCTCCCTACAGTGTATAATACAATGTAGGTATCTATGTAGATGCAGTTGTGGCTCAGTTTTAAGGTTCTGGGTTACTGATTAGACGGTTTGGGGATCAAGCCCCAGCACCGCCAGGCTGCAGCTCTTGGGCCCTTAATCATATGTGCTCCCGCGGCACTGTATCATGATCCGATGCTGCGCTGATATCTCTGTACTGCGATGTACATATATAAGACACAAAGTTGGAATTGGCAATTACCGTCTAGTCCACAAATCTTTGCTGCTGAATTCTGATCGAGAGTCAAGGCTCTGATCACGAGCATCCTGTGGTTCGTGGTGTATTTGGGAAAGGATCTGTGGAAAGCTTCTCAGAGACAACAGCGAATAGCCTCAGCAGTGTATCACACACTGCTCCCAAAACTAGCATTGCACCCCTCAGGAATAATTGTCTACCAGGAATTGGAAGAAAGGTGTGAAAAGAAAAGTGATGTTGCACTAACCTGCACTGGTGTTGGCAACAGGCAGTGTCTGAAAATAGTGGCTCAGCATGGTTACAGTAGGGGTCCAGTTCAGAGCATAGTCAAAATGAAGAATGAAAGAAGTAGGGCCCTATATTAGAGACAAAGCTAAGTTTGAGGCCATAATTGTCATAATTAAAATTTTTTTCAGGGTTAAAGCTTTCAGGATTGCAGCAGCAACAGAGAGATAATATGAAAAATGTTAATGCAGAAAGATAGAAAGCTAGATCAGGATTTTGTTTTTGAAGGTAATAACTTGATATATAATGATACCACTCACTCATGCACTCATTTCTCAAATTGCTTAATCCTACTTCTAGGGTTGCAGGGAGGCTGGAGCCTATCTCAGCCAACACTGAGCGGAGACAGATATACCCTGAACAGCTCGCAAGACTATCACTGGGCAACATGCACGACCATTCACACTCATATCCACATCTAGGGGCAATCTGGAACAGCCAATTAGCCTAATGTGTATGTCTTTGGACTGTGAGAGAAAACCAGAGTATCTGGAGGCAAGCACGGGGAGAACACACAAACTCCACACAGTAATGCCCTCGCCGAGTCAAGAACTCAAACCCAGGACCTTCATGCTGTGAGGTGGACTTGCTAACCACTACACGACCGTAAGTCCCGTGCGGGTAATATATAGGAGTGTGCCAGTATTCATTCAACCAACATCTTTCTGGTCTGGGAAGTCATGTTAAAAATGAACCACATCAATCTGATTATTACAAAAGCTTCTAGAAGGTGCAGTTTCTTCCCAGCATTCTGAATATCAAAATTAAAAAAAAATGCAATAAAACAATAAGTAAATGGCAGGACGACATGGAGAAAAAGAAAGAACTAAGTCTGATAGTGAGATGTTTCGCAATGGCAGTCCTTTCACCTGTCAGAAAGCCCACAGTGATGTAAAGCTGGAACAGATTTAGAGTGTATGCTCCAGCGACCATGCCCACACTGCTCAGCAGTCCTCGCAGCATCACAACAACTCTGTGGCCAACACATGCAGCCAGCTGGAGCTGAATCAGAGAAACACAGGAAACACTTTTCATGAACTATCATCCTTGCTCCAGTGGACAAACTCACCTGGGCAATGTACATTTGTAACTGCTGCTGTAGTTAGAAAGAGCGCCCTGTGCTCATCTCAGTACTCCTTTTCACCATGTGATCATAGTAACCATCCTTTCAACACACGTAATGCAGATTGATTGTACAGCATATTGTATTTGTAGAAAATAGTGGTTTATATTTCCACTATCTGGTGTCACCCAAACAAGGATTCATTCATTCATTTATCTGCCGTAACACTTAATCCTACCAGCGTCGATAGTAGGCTGGGGCCTATCTCAACCGACTCTGGGGGATGGTGGGATACACCATCAAAAGCTCGCCAGTCCATCGCAACACACATAACCATTCACACACCTAGTGGAAACGTGGAACAGCCAATTAGCCCAGCATGTCCTTGGACTGTGGGAGGAAAGTAGAGTACCCGGAGGAAACTTGCAAGCTTGCAAGCTTGGGAGAACATGCATACCCCACACAGAAGCTCCCTCGCCGAGCCCGGGACTCGAATCTATGACCTTCTTGCTGGGAGGCAGACATGCTAACCACTAGCCGCCCCAAAACTAAAAGTATGTTGTCTCAGGAAGTTTTTCCTTGCCACAGTTGCCTCTAGCTTGCCCATTTCAAATTGAGATCTGCATCCAGATTTCTGTAGAGCTGCTTTGTGGAAATGTCTATTGTGTGAAGTGCTATAGAATAGAATTGAATTGAAAGAATGTACTGCACAAAGACTCAAAACACTTACAGAACATAAAACCCCAATATACTGAGGAGTGCATGGGACAAGAAATGAGAAATGATTTATTATTTATAGGCTTCTGCTTTGCTGCACTTTGATCAGTTGAACTTTGTTTGACGTTACTTTTGAGCAGCATGATTTTCTCGAGTGTCAAGAGATTACAAGCGATGCATAGTGCAGAAATCACGGTGTGGTTCACAGATTGTCAAAATGGCATATGATGAAAGGTCTGTACAGAAGCATGTCTTGACATTTCTAAAGTTTTCTCTTATGAAACACTAATCAGCCTCTGATTACAAATGATTCCTGTTAAGTTGGGGGAGAATTTTTATCACCAACTGCCCTCTGGTGGTAAAACACACAGGTGTCATCATTGAAATGCAGACCTGAAGCTTCCCTGGACAGAGAAATAAAATTATTAATTAAAATTAATTAACTAACTTGAATGTTTTAGCTCAAGAGAGCAGAGCAAAGTATCAAATATCAAAATATGACATTTTCACCCACCATCCATCAGCACGCAAACACTGTCTCTAGTTTATTTCCCAATGTATTCTGATATGGTTGAATGGATAAAACATATCTGCGGTGTGCATAGCTGGTACAGAGATGAATGTTATCCATGAAATAACTACTGCTGTATTTTCAAAGTGATTCTAAATTTCCATACAAAAAAAAAACCAACCCCAAAAGACTTGATCACACCAAACGTCAGCCCAAACACATGAAAGGAAGATAACATAATGAACTAGCCATATTCACCATCACAATAACATGCAGGCCCAACACCAGGTCTCTTCACCACAGACTCTGTGTAAGATTGTAAAGAGGGGTATGCACTGGGTCATCAAGCTACTAGGAGAACATATTTAGCATTGGATATTCATTATAGATGGCATGGTGGCATAGTGGATAGATAGTATGTCTGCCTCACAGCAAGAAGGTCCTGGGTTCAAGTCTCGGGATCAATAAGGGTGTTTCTTTATGGAGTTTGTCTGTATGGGTTTCCTTCAGGTACTTTATTTCCCCCCACAGTCCAAAGACATGCATATTAGGCTAATGGCTGTATTAGGCAAATTGCCAATAGGTGTGTCTGTCAATATGAATGGTTGTGTGTGTTGTTCCAGGGATGGACTGGCGAGCTGTTCAGGATGTACCCTGCCTTCACCCAGAGTTGGCTGACTGCAACCCTACAGTGATATCAACAGTAAATAGGCACCATAATTAAAAAAAAAAAAAAAAAAAAAAGATTTATACATTGATATACATGTACGTAGTATCCAAGTTGAATGAGATACCTCACAGCAGTACTCCTACTCACTTGGACTTTCTCTCCAACTTCAGCTGCCTTAGAACGGGGATTATTTTCAACAGTCCGCTTGACAGTCCGAAGACACCTGTCGGAGGGTCCAGGTCAACCTGAGTGGGATGTGTTGATTTCTTTCCTTTGCTTGTAAGTTGTACAGTCACTCTGTTGACCGTGGCAAGAGCAATCCTAAGGTTTTGTGCAATCTGACGCTGGCTAAGTCCACCCTCAGACTGACCCACAATACGCTCTCTTTGAAAATCAGACAGCTCTTTTGCTCCTGGTGTTTATGGCAGAAGTAGTTGCTATAAACAATTCATATACTGTAATCTAAAATAAAATATATACATACAAGTAAGTTTGATCAAATGAGTTTCTCATATAAAACTGTAATGAGGCGTGTCTATTTACTTTTAATATGTGTCCTTAGGCAGTATTTTATACTGGCCATAACAAGGCAACCAGTTCAGACTTTTTATGAAACATTAAGGATGTGGACGCTGTGAAATTCCTATACTATATTTGGATTGGCAGCATTGAGTCTGAATGTAATGATTGCACCAGAGCACATTTTTAAAAAGTTCTACCACTGGTTAAAAGGCTAAAGCCTATTTGTTTTGCACTGATAATTGCCAACACTGGGCAATAGCAGGGTACACCCTGAACAGCATGCCAGACCATCACATGGCTAACACACACAACCATTGTTGTGTCAATATGGAACAGCCAGTTAGTCTAATGTGCATGTCTTTGGACTGTGGGAGGAAACCTAAGTACCTGGATGAAACCCACGCAAGCACAGTGAAAACATGTAAACTCTACACAGAACTGCCCTCACTGAGCCCGGGACTCGAACCCAAGAACTTCTTGCTGTGAGGTGAATGTGCTAACCACTACACCAACCTGCCACTCGCTGATAATTAACAAATGTTAATTAATAAACAACTGCCTTAAAGAGAATTACAATTAATAATACCTTATAGAAATTATAGTTCTTCATAAAAAATAAAGAACATCTACATTCAGGTTAAGTAAAAGCAGTCACAAGTGTTATGATTTTCTGTCAGATGTGAGATTTCTCTTTGTAAAAATCTCTGTGCCATATCAGTATGTTTTATATAGCTTACACCATAGACATAAACACAAGTCTGGCGCTACTCGGTATATTGCATGTATTCAGAACGTGCTGAAATTGCCGCCATCTTACCAGAGACTGGTTACAATTGACAACTAGGCTTTATACATGTAAACAAGCTGCAGGATTCAGAAATTTTGCTTCATTTTGCACTTTATTTTGAGTCATATTGTTATATGTGCTCATATTGTTATACTATGATACAAGTAAAATTAAACAAATATTTGGACTTTCGATTTTTTTTTTTCTGGAAAAGATTATAAATGATAAAGAATGCAATTATTCTGTAGATACGATACTTACAAGTGAAATGTTATGCTTGTGCTTTAGAGATACTATTTCGCTTGTTGGAGCTAGCTGAGACACAACATTCAACACCCATCTTATTGGAATGGAGTATTTTCTTATTCCTTGGTAATATGGCGGCCACCAAAGGCACATCATGCGAAGGTCTTGTCCGGTCTTGTGTTTGTGTCTATGATTTACACCATCAGCTCCATGTCTAGCTATTACATCGGCATCCAAAATGTACCTAAGTGGTAACCATAACAGATCCTTCTCCAAAGCTTATTTTTGTTTAGTTTCCAAAACACATGGTGTTTTTCCACCTATTATTTATCCTAGCATATAAGTACCAGCTGCTGGCATGCTGACTGGAGCAATGTATCACAGGAGGTGACTTCGTCCCCCCAACAACTGTGTAGCACTTGTGCATATGAACTTCTTTTCCATAATCAAACTGTTAAGGGAATGCATGGTAATTGGAACACACAGGTCATTTTGCTTTTTTTTTGTTTGTTTGTTTGTTTTTGTAAAAAATTACCTTTTTTTCCAAGTTTTATTGTATACCATATCAAAAACTAACTACATGAAACGTGTGACTTTCTTCAACATACTCGTACAAGCAATATTTCAGTTCTTTAATACAGTGCTTAACTTAGATAAAAGTGATATACTGTACTTGGAGGGGTTAAAAATTTGAAAATGAGCTTTTTTCAGTCATTTATTCAAGAAGAATATCAATAGATTTAATATTCACTTGTAAAGAAACTGAATTAAAAAAACGTCAAAAGTACAAAGTACAAGCACAAAATCATACCGTGCTGTGTTGCGCCCCTCATGTGTGGAGAATGAATTACTGAAATGCTTAATTATTCAGGACTTCTTGTTTCGGAGCTCCATGACACTGATCCTCTTGAGGCTGGGCTGGAGAATTTAACTTAAGATGACAAAACAAATAGCCTGCAGTACACTTGATAAAAGCACAGCGGGTTTCCATGGGGAAACTCCTTAAGGTTTCACCTTATTGAGAGAAAATTAAAGTCCCATTGATGCCACAGCAATCCATAGCCAAGAGAGTATAATTGGCCCTGCTTCTGGAAGGAAGGCATAGCTTTCCTCTGGAATTTGTCAGGCAGCGTGACACAAGCTAATTGAGGCCATCTTTTAGTTTGTGTTTAATGAACAGGGCAGTTAACGCTTTGCTCTAAGCATGTTTAGCAGTTTGAAAAGATGTCTGGAAGCATGTGTTGTAGTTGTAGTAGTAGTCATTCAATAAGGAAGATTCACCTTTGCTGAGAATTCATTCATCATCATTCATTTTCTGAACCGCTTATTCCTAATTAGGGTCGCGTGGAGGCTGGCGCCCATCTCAGCCGACTCCGGACGAGGGCAGAGTACACCCTGGACAGCTCGCCAGGCCATCGCAGGGCAGAAACGCGCTGACGGCTATGCAGCCTACTCTTGACGAAAATCAGCAATGGTTCTTTTACATGCCTCTCACCACAGACAGTGAGAGACATGAACGACATTTGATAACCCAGTTAGCTGCACTGGGGGTGCTGAGAATTGGTAATCTCTAAATTGGTAGAAATACACATAGGGCAAATAAGAGTCATTTCACTTTTCACATTGCAGTAAGCTCCAGAATACTTAAAAATGTAAAAGTAAATGACATTTCAAAGAGGCATTACCTGTGTTTTTTTTTTTTCTTTTCTTTTCTTTTTTCCTTTTATAAAGTACAAATCCTTGGAAAATTCTCAATGCTCATGAAGGTTTAATTTCATGGTATAATATTTTCTACAAAAGGTCGACATGTCTTGATGCTAAGCTCTTCACTGGGAGCCGTATATAAGGGCATGTTTATAAGATGGGGTTTGTGCGCAGTTTCTGAGAAAAGCAACATGTTTAGTCCAAGTGTGTGATAATCAGCTTGCAAGTTAATAGTCAGAAATAAGTTAGTCCCACTTTTTTTAAACTTTTATTTCTTTTCATAAAAATGGCTTGCACTGTACTACATAAATCACTGCACTATATCTCAAAAATCAGACTTCCAAAGCACATTCATAAAAATAAATAAAATTCTATCAAGAAAATAATTGCTTTAGGGGTTTTATTACAGCATAGTTGAATTCTTGTATCAGGGAGTGTGCATTAATTTTCTACAACAGCAAGGCTCTGAGAGAAGTTCTGGCTATCACATAAATCAAAAGTTTATATTAATGCTGTAACTCTAATACATTATTGTATCTGTAGTTACAGTTTAGGCAGTATAGTGGTGTAGTGGTCATGTAGTGGTTAGCACGTCTGCCTCACAGCAAGAAGGTCCTAGCTGTGAGTCCCGGGCTCCTAGTAACAAAACCTTAATTAATTAATTTATTCATTCATTCATTTGCTCATTCATTTGCTGAACCACTTAATTCTACTAGGGTAGTGGGGAGGCTGGAGCCTATACGAGCCTATATTAACCTACAGGAAATCACCATATCATAATATCACATTTGTAGAGGGTTTTAATGGTTGGTTGGGTTTTGTGGTATAGGATCTTTTATAGAAAGAACAAAAAAACTTGACTACGGAGCTCATTAAGAAGGCTGGCTTAAAGTTTATTTATTATAATTACACTAATGAATCAAATCCAAACCTTTAATGAAGTAACAGCAGCAGGTTACATTGATGTGACTGATCATTGTTAGCATTAAAACTTATTTTAATCACAATATAATGATTCAAAGGTCAGCATAGTGGTGCAGTGGTTAAGACCTGGCAACTCACAGCAAGAGGGGTCTGGGATTGAAAAACGCAGCCAGCGGGGCCTCTCTGTGTTGAGTTTGCATGTTTTCCCTTTGCCTGTATGGGTTTCTTCTGGGTAATCTGGTTTCCTCTCATTGTTCAAAAATATGCATAACAGGCAAACTGGTTACTCTAAATAATTTCCTAATGGTATGAATATGAGTGTGAATGGTTGTTTGTGTATGTGTTAGCCCTGGAATACGCTGGTGACAAATTCAGGGTGTACTCCACCTCTTGCCCAAAGTCAGCTGGGATTGGCTCCAGCTCCCCAATTCCTGACCCTGATGGAAAAGTGGCATGGTAAGTGGAATGATGGATGGATGGATGGACAGATGAATGGAGGCAGGGAAGGATGTGATTAATAATGCAAACAGTTCTGGACAAATTTTAGGAATCATTCTTATATCATGCCCCTTTTGCCTAAGACGCATGATGATACATTGTTAATGACACTGAACCACATGATACAAACCACTTTTCTACTACTGAAATAATGACAAATCAAATTAAGCTATAACATCTGATGTTTAATTTTTAACTCCAGGAGGGAACAGTACTTGTGAAATAAATGTAGAGCCACAAATAATTAACCAACCTTTGGGACCCATTTAATCTTTATTTTAATTTCCATTTTATAGTTAATATACTTTCCATTCTTCCATTGCCTTCCACGATTGGAAAAGCAATTAATTTTTGCTGAAGGTTAATCTGCGCATAGAACCAAAACGTGCTCATTCTGTATTCATTCAGGTGTCATTTCCGCCCACAGCATTGATCCATTGCTTCTGATTCTCTGACGTATAATGAGAGAACTGTGGAACCAAATAAGAAAATGTATGCCATGCTCCTTAAGTTCTTATCAAAAAATACAGTAGGCATGCATGTGAGATTTAAGGGAGAATAAGGGATGTCTTTGCACTTCCCATCTTGGACTTTCCATTTGAATAGCTAAGCTGTAATAGTACACACCATGTTAAGCACTTCAGAGCATTAGATGAATTAATTGCTTTGCCAGAGCTTCTAGTAATGTTTATACTTATAAAACTGAAGTTCAACAGATTCTCATTCTCATCTCATTTGCCGAGCCGCTTAATCCTATTAAGGTTGCAGCGAGGCTGGTGCCTATCTCAGCCAACACAGGGTGAAGGCAGGGTACACCCTGAACAGCTTGCCAGGCCATCGCAGGCCAACACACACACAAACATTCACACCTAGGGTCAATCTGGAACAGCCAGTTAGCCTAATGTGCATGTCTTTGGGCTGTGGGAAGAAACCAGTGTACCCGGAGGAAACCCATGTAAGCATGGGCAGAACATGCAAACTCCACACAAAATGCCCAGGCCGGGGAATCGGACACAGGATCTGTTTGCTGTGAAGAGGATGTGCTAACCAGTATGCCACTATGCTGCCCTGGTAATCAGATTTCTAAATAATATTTCTTAAATAGACATGATTCCGTGTAGTTTTTGTCACACTTGACAATAACTAATTGTATTAAGAAATTCAACAAAATATTTATCCCCATGCTTGCGTGAGTTTCCTCTGGGTACTCCGGTTTCCTCCCACAGTCCAAAAAACATGTACAAGCAGGCTAACTGTCTGTTCCAAATTGCCCCTAGGTGTGAGTGTGAGTGTGAATGGTTGTATATGTGTTGGCCCTGCGATGGCCTGTCGAGCTGTCCAGGGTGTACCCTGTTCTCACCTAGAGCGGGCTGAGATAGGCGCCAGCCTCCCCGCAACCCTAATTAGGATTAAGTGGCTTAGAAAATAAATGAATGAATGAATGAATGAATGAATAAATGTGAAACTGTGTGAGTATACGGGAAATTGTATTAATATCTAGCAAAGCAAATTTAAATACCTGAGGGAAAATACTGAAAGTAAAATAAACACCAATCTGTAGATACAGTTATTCAATTATTGGGTCAACACACTGAGTAAATGAAAACATTAAAACTACTGAAGTGGTAAAATAATGAACTAAAGGAAAATAGAATTTAATGTAGTACACTAGTGTAAATTCAGTCTGAAAAGTATGGAGACTAATCTTAGGGTCTTAGTATAATTTAATGGATTCAGCTTAGTGCAGCAAGGGCGTGCAATGCCTTCAAGTATGTCTGCAAAGTATTCATGATTTTCCACTGAATGCGACTGTGTTTTTAAACGCATGCTCACTGCAGCTTGATAGGCAAAGAGTGTGGTCTAAATAGACTGCTGAATAAGATAAAAACAACAACACAAAAAGCATGCACAGCAGTTTGCAACTCAAGAGAAGAAAAGGTTTTAAAGTTAAAGAAACGTGACAAGAGAAAGGAAAACACTTTACAAAGTTCTAGCTAGACTACTGCTACTTCTGGATGGTGTGATCCTGCATGCTTAGTTCCTCAAATACATAGACTGGCCTGAAATGTTTACACCAATCTGTGCTGCAATTAGCGCTGTGAACCCACAGTGTCCGGTTGAAGTTCAGACTGGCTCAGGTCACAAGACTGTACAGTTATTTTACTGTATTTAAAACTCCATAAAGTCTTGACAGCATGTTACTGGTGACGGTGACAGTCTAGCTGCATGTTGAAAGGCAAACCAGTGAGTCTGGGGTAAATGTGAGTTAGTAAGATGCTTCTGTCCACTTTTTGCCCAGAATCCAGCATTAAATGACACTATTATTCAGGTTAATTGAATCTAGTTGATTTGACAGGCAGTGATATAATCTATCATGTTTCACATATGAGGTGGGATGATTTGGGCCATTAATATTTCCTTTTTATCAGCACACTTACATTTTTTATTACATGCCTCGTCTGTCTAAAAGATCCAGAATCCAATTTTATATATGATTTTTCTCCCCACAGTGTTAAATGCAACTACAAATGGACAAAAAGTGAGACATGCCACTCTTTATTAAAAAAACAAAAATATATTTTAGAGTGCTAATAGCATTATACCGCCCTGTTGTGTTATTATTTTGTTATTTGTTATGACATTATGTTTTATTCCTTATATATGCATCTGCACGTTCTCTCTCTCTCTTTCTCTCTCTCTCTCTCTCTCTCTCTCTCTCTCTCTCTCTCTCTCTCTCTCTCTCTCACAATCTCTCTCTAATATAGTGAGAGTCATGCTTATTTTTTCATCTTTATCTAAAAAGATTGGCTTTTAATAACATTTGAAAAATGAAGCACAATTACGAGATCAAAATAGAATAAAGCTAATAGTGCTATTGCAGTTTCTCCTTAGTGGGATGTTAATATCTTTTCATTGACTAGATTCATTTTGGGATTTGTTTGCTCTCTTGGTACAATTACAGTTAAATAAACAAATAAAAATACATAACTCTAAATTGTCCATGGGTGTGAATATGAATGTGAATGGTTGTCTTTGTCTGTGTTAGCCCTGTAATAGATTGTTGACCTATTCAGTGTGTACCCCGCCTCTTGCCTGAAACCCGCATCCCTGAAAGATAAGCAGTATAGATAATGAATGGATGGATTTGTTTAAGTCTGAATACAAGTACTGTATGTTAATATTACAATTGGACAACATGCTGGCGCAGTGGTTAGTACTTCTGCCTCACAGCAAGAAGGTCCTGGGTTTGACCCCCGTGCCTGGCAAGGCTGAGTCAGAAAATCACAGCACGAGCAGCAGCCAGATTTCTGCCTCCCTTTATAGTGCTGCTTGGTAATTCTTTAGCATAATAAGACATCTATGCTCTGCTCATCCCTACAGAGAGACTTTTATAAATCTGAGCTGAAAAACTGCCGATGCGAATATCCTTGGCAGAAGTTTAAATCTGCATCTGTGAGACCAAGAGACAAGGCTGAAAGTCAATATTAGATGCCCGTGATCTTCGGGCCCTCAGGTGGCACAGCATTAAAAAACAGGCATGAGTCTTTCATTGAAATCACTGCATGGGCTCAGGAGCACTTCTCGAAATCATTGTCTGTGAACACAGTTTGCTGTGTCATCCAGAAATGCAGGTTCAAACTCTATCATGCAAAGAAAAAGCCATATATGCGCAGGATCCCGAAACGCCACCATCTTCACTGGGCCAAAGCTCATTTAAAATGTATTGAAGCAAAGTGGAAAATCTTAATACAGTGGATTCCAGTGTGTCCTCCAGACTAACGAGGAGATGTACCATTCGGCTTATTAACACACTGCATCTCGGTGAACTGTCTTCACAGACAGCGATTCCTGGAATTGTTCCTGAGCCCATGCAGTGATTTCCATGACAGAACCATGCCTGTTTATTGGCCTTGTCCCTTGCACACAGAGATTTCTCCAGATTCTCTGAATCTTTTGGTAATATTATGTAATGTAGGTGATGAGATATTCAAAGCCTTTGCAATTTTACGTTGAGAATGAAACATCATTCTAAAATTGTTGCACAATTAGTTTTGTTTTTTGCAGAGTGGTGAACCTCTGCCAAGACGCTCTTTTTATATCCAATCATGTTACTGACCTGTTGCCACCTAACAAAATTAATTGCAAAATTGTCCTCTAACTGTTTCTTTTTAGTACCACTTACTTTTCCAACCTTTTGCTGTCCCCATCCCAACTTTTTTAAGATGAGTTGCTGATAGCAAATTAAAAATGAGCTAATATATTTCATGAAAGAATAAAATCACTCACGTTCAACATTTTATATGTTTTCTGTTTTATTGTGAATAAAATATGGGTTTATGAGATTTGCAAATTATTGTATTCTGTTTTTATATACATTTTACACAGTGTCCAAACTGTTCTGGAATTTGGGATATAATTGCAAAGGGATATCATTGAGATGCGTAACGACCTTCGGCGTTGCTGTTGTACTTATACAGGTACATTTACAGTGCATTGTTTGTACATTGGAGAACAAAATGTATCTGTAGAGTACCTTTATCTGACACTTTTGATGGTGTGAGAAAGGCATCCTTTTTTGGCAGTCCTTCTGTCCCAGTGGCTCAAATCCAAAAAGGACAGGTGTTTCTGTACTTATCCAGATGGCAGTGCTACCGATTCAAAAGCCAGGAAATCAGAGGAGTGACAATTCTTTCAAGCATCATGAATCACATATTGTACCATACCCAAATGTGTATGCAATTATAGAAGGCACAGTCATTCTACACATGGATGCTGGACTTTGGTGAAGATTTGAGGATACGGTCAATTTAATATTTATATCTTTTCATCTAGTGTAAGTGGCTTTCTCATATTCTAGGGAAAGCAGTACTGTTTGTTTTTGTTGATGCGCTAAAGCTTTTTCTAATTTCAGACCCAGGGAGTCCTTAGAGAAATAACAATTGAAGGGGAGCCACTATAGAAGATCTCTTAATCTTCTTCCAGATCTAATTAATATTCACCTAAACACAATGTCTCTTCATAATGTAGCAAGGTTCTGCTTTTTACTTGTATGCTCAACATTTATGCATTGCTGAGTGAAAGTCTGTGAAGTAGACTGTGCTTCTGTGGGACTCATAAGAAGTACACTTCAACATAATAACAAATGAATGACATTCGTTTCAGCACAGGAAGTGCTAAAAAAAAAAAAAAAAAAAGCTATTACTTGCGCTATTTTCATTCTGCTGATTCTAAAGGTTCTTGTATGACTCAACTAGTGCTTATCTGTCATACTCAGGGCAGTGGTTAGAGGACCATAGAAGAAAATTTCCGCCTCTGGGATGTTTGATGTGCATATTTGATGTTGGTATATCATATATGGAAACAGCAAGTATGGTTGGTCCACTATCTGGGAATTTAAAGACATTATCCTGAATGGATATTGATGGACACTCACAAAAAAAATAAAATAAAATAAAATAAATCTTAAATAAAATTTTTTTCATATATTTATATTTTCCTTGTTAATTCTTAACATGGTTGTTAACAAAACTCTGAATGCACACAAAGAATTCCAAAGTATATGTGCTCTTTTGTACATTTACAAATGGCAATAAACATCCATTATCTATAACAGGAGGCATCATTATTGTCATTTTTAAAATGGAAAAAAAAAATCTAATTTGAGTTTGCTCTTCTGGTGTTTTCATGGAGTGTGTACTAAATTTTGAATGAATATAAAAAAAAAAACCATGCCATTATAAACTGTGGTTTTCTTATGCTTCCATTTAGTATATGCCAAAACTTATTGACACAGCAGTTATGCCTGCAGAACATGCTATAATTATAAAGATCTCATTTTGGTTCACTTTTCATTATGTTTTCATGTAGCATATACTAAAACTCTGAATGAGCCTAAAAAGATTCCGTTAGCTAGACACTGCTTATGCTTACAGCTCACCTGACCTGCGTTTGTCATGGTTAAACTATGTAAAACTGAACTATTAAATCATGTTTTACTTTGCTTTTTATGTTTCCATGTAGTATTTACTAAAATAATTATTTGCCAAAGACTTGTTGGATGTCGCTGAATTGAAGAGTCCACTCAGTGTAACGTCTCTGGGACATTTCAGGGACATCCACTTTGCCTTCGGTTCATAATTGTTGATTACAGTCCTAAACTCTTTCCTTCTTTCCCTACTGAACTGGTGAAAACTCGAGAGCCGAAGAGAGCCTAACACTATGTTTTATGGCGGTATGGGGAAAAAAATTACAATAATTAAATCCCTACAGGAAATTTGCTCAATAATAATGTGAGATGTGTCAGTTGTAAAGAGAAGTTTACAAGCAGGATAAGTACATAAACATAAATCTTACCTGTAGCTGGACTCCAACATTGTTCTGATTTGTTATTACTTTTGACTGTAGGCTCTCATCTTGTGTTCACTAAAGTAAACAAGCCTTAGGAAGGAAAAGATCAAAGCTTTCGTAATCAATCTAGTTTCATTAAGCCTTTAAGAATTACACACACAGCAATATTGGATTTCATAGATCTTCTGATTGCTACAACAAAAGCATTCATGTTGTTCTTAATGTTTTATTAAAAGCACGGTTTTTGTTTGAAAAATTGTGTACTGGTTTGACAGATCTTTGACCTCCAACTAGCAAAATGGCATTTCGGCTAGTTATGTAATGTAATTTCTATACAGTGTCAGCACTTTTCTGACAACCTTGTCAAAGTTCATCCGACACTGGCTCAACACTGGCACTTTCTTAAGAATCCTGCCATTGCTTGTCTAATGTGAGGCCAACAGAATTAAAGAAACATTTCTATAACAACGTGGTCAGCTTTGACTCAATATTGGTCCAGCGTTAGCCCAATGTTGGCCAAGAAGCACTTTCCATAACAACCTTGCCTTGGTAGCCCAGTGTTCTAAACTAGATTTCCATCCCAGTGAGTCCCAGGTGCCAGACCTAGCTAGAGTGGCTCAAGCTTTCCTTCCATCTATTATCCATTCTCCCTGGTCAGGGTCACAGGGGGAAGCAAACAATTATTCATACTTACATTACATACTTATCCTTGATATAGCCACAGTACCCTTCTCTAGCTTGCCTTACTTTTCTTTCTTTCTTTTTTCTCTTTTTTTGTTTCTTATCCCAGTACAAAAGAAATTACGTGCACTAATGGCTTATGAAGTGCTTTGCGGTGTGTTTTATCTCAGTCCAAATCCATATCAGCCAAAAGGAATCAAATACCCAATTCATGAATTCGCAAATAAAACACAATGTCCACAATTCAGCTCAAATAAAGCAAATGTTTTATGTAACTTTTTATATATTGTGTGAGTGTGCACATGTGGGGGACTAATGCTAGGTGATTGATTTACTCTCTATTACCACTAGAACAAGATGGACAGCACATCAGGGCCGATAGTTCAGCTGATTAAGAACCAATCTGGCAGTGGCAGAGCATAGAGGGCAGAAATTCTTCTTCTCCCTTTCATACATCTCTGCAGTTATTACAAATTGCATTAGATATCCAATACAGGTGAGAGGAGAGAGAGGGCAGTGCCCAATTTCCAATCTCCATCCACTTTTACTATTCTCCCTATCTCTTTCTGACAAGCTTGAAAGCAAGGTGAGATTGTGAAACTGGTCTGTAAGGCAGTGGGTTCAGCTTGAGAGTGAAGCTCTCCATGGACAAAATCACTCAAATGGTTTATCTATTTATTTATTTGTAAGTGTGTGTGTGTGTGTGTGTGTGTGTGTGTGTGTGTGTGGTTTTTGATTGTTGGATTCAGCATGAGTTAATGTTCAATTATGAGAGAAAGGCTTGTAAGAGAAACACATAATATATTCAGTCAAATGGAAGAGTAGAGGGTCATGGCAATATGAATGAGAGTATTAGAGCCATCATATCACAATAACGGGTGGAATTATGAACATAAGAACAGCATACCATGACCTCTTGACATGCTAATTTTATTTATGTAGAGTAGATTAACTTTATGTCATTTTTGCTGCCATTAGCTGGCCTAAATGACACCCAAATATTCATTAACATATGCAGTATTGTTACAGTCTATTGTTACAGATAAAGTTGCTCAAGTGCATTTCAGCTCCAGTAGAATTCCATATATTTATATAGATTCATTTGGTGCATATCCTAAACTCTAGCTATTATTTATTATTTCAGGGTTTTTGTGGTAACTAAAGAGCCACCAAGGTATCTTTCATGAAAACAATAAATTAATAAATAAAATAAATTAGACAGGCTCCAGCCTCAGCAATGTTACATAAAAATCCATTCATCCATCATCTATACCACTTATCCATCACGGATGCAAATAAGCAGCTAGGCTTGGAGAGAAAATATAGATATCCTTGACTAGGAATTTATACACTGCCCGGCCAAAAAAAAAAAAGTCTCATTCACGAATATGTTGCTGTTCCGCCATTAGCCTTGCTTACAGCATGGAATCATCATGCCATTGTTTCAACAAACAATAAAATCAAAGTCCTGCCCTTCTATTATTATGACCTTCAGCCTTGATTACAGCACATCATCACCAAGGCATTGTTTTAACTTAACCAACATCACAACATTTATTTCCATCCAGTGTTGGGTTCATTTTTGACTGACGTCTTTAAGTGATGAGGAAAAAATTTAACCACTCCATTAAGTCTTTTTCATCCCAAAGACTTTCAATAGGGTTAAGGTCAGGACTCTGGGATGCCAATACATATGTGAAAATGACTCCTAAAGCTCCCTGAACCACTAAACAAACTGAGATCTGTCATTTGGCATGTGTTATTTACAAGCTTGACTTAAATTAACATCGGTTTGCACCCCCAGGCAGGAAATACAGAATTACTGCATTTATTATACTCAGTTAAAATTCAGTAGACACAAGAAAGGTACATTATTGAGTTGTACGTATAACAGGTCAAATTACTGCATTATTTTAATACTTCTTTGTGAATGCATTCACAAATTCTACCACCACATTGCATTTAAGATAAAAAATAGTTATCTGAGTATAGTTGACAACTCTTTTAAGTAGGTTCGGATGCAGAATGATTACACATAAAATTTACAGGTTCGGCAGTAAATTCTGGCTATAACAAGCATTGTTTGACAAGACATTGATTTATTAGGTCTTGGCCCGGATTCCTCAGTAAGATGTAATTACCTGTCTGTAGCGATAAGATCCTGAACATAACACTTCAATCTTGTTTTACTGCCAGAAATCACTAATCACCACCTCTCCATCACTGCTACCTCCAGTCTTTCTCACATTCTCTGTAGTTATAACTAATATAGTGCCATGTTTTTCAATAAATGTTCATGGTTATTCTTCAGATTAATATAGACATGGAAAGTAAATTTCAATTAATGAGATATAGGTGGCATGGTGGCGCAGTGGTTAGCATGTCCGCCTCACAGCAAGAAGGCATAGGTTTGATTCCCAGGCTCGGGTGTTTTTGTGTGGAGTTTGCATGTACTCCCTGTGCTTGCGTGGGTTTCCTCCAGGTACTCTGGTTTCCTCCCACAGTCCAAAAACATGCACAGTAGGCTAATTGGCCGTTCCAACTTTCCCTAAGGTGTGAGTGTAGGTGTGAATGGTTGTATGTGTGTTGGCCTTGCAATGGTCTGGCGAGCTGTTCAGGGCGTACCCTGCCTTCACCCAGAGTTGGCTGAGATGGGTGCCAGCCTCCCCGCTACTCTAATTAGGATTACGCATCTTAGAAAATGAATGAATGAGATATGAGTGGCTCTGTACTCTGGTTTCCTCCACAGTCAGTAAGACATGCAACTTAGGCTAATTGGCTGTTGGGAATTATCCCCTAGGTGTGAGTGTGAATGGTTTTGTTTGTGTGTGTTGCCCCACGATGGACTGGTGAGCTGTTCAGGGTGTAACCCGCCCTTCGCACAGAGTCAGCTGAGCCAGCCACAACCCTAGTAGGATTAAACGGTTCAGCAAAATGATGGACAGATGGATGGCTGGATGGAAGAAATGATAGATACAATAATCTTATTTTTTCCAGGACATGGACATGGATATTTGTTACTGCAGCAAAAAAGGACAGCAAGTATAGATTTAAGAGTATTAACAGCAAAGTATATGCTGCTTATGGTTGAGACAATATAAGTATTACATGAATACATAGACATTGTGCAAGTGGTGGCCCGGTGGTTGGGTGCTGGATTACTGATCCCAAGATCGGGGGTTCAAGCCCCACTATCAACGTGTCGTCCCCACTATCAACGTGTTGTCACTGCTTCCCCCCAGTGCAGCTAGCTGGGTTATCAAAGGCTGGCCATGTATCTCACTGTCTATGGTGAGAGGCATGTAAACGAACCATTGCTGATTTTCGCCAAGAGTAGCCTGCATCGCCGTCAGCGTGCTTCTGCCCTGCGATGGCCTGGCGGGCTGTCCAGGGTGTACTCTGCCCTCGCCCTGAGTCGGCTGAGATGGGCGCAGCCTCACCGCGACCCTAATTAGGATTAATCGGTTCAGAGAATGAATACATGTAAGTATATACATGAAAGTTTATAGTAAGTTTATAGAAAGTAAAAAATAAATATCTTGATTTGAAAAGATTACATTCTGTATAATAAAAATGAGCAAGTACATGCACGTTTAATGCATTTCAGACACATAAAATTCCCTTGAATCAGAAAATCATTGGCTTTTACTTGTGTTGGTCATTACATTATTTATTATAGCAACTGACAGATAATAGGGATCCTAAATATGATGGGCAATCACTTCAACTTATTGGGCCAAGCAGCACACCAGTTCTCGTTTGAGCTTTGTGGCTACATCCTGATTGTACTAACCTCTTTTCTGTTTTTCCCTTGTTTTAGTTTGACTATTTACACCCCTTTTTGTCCTTGTGGCTTTACAAAGATTTACCATGCATTTATCATTATGTGCTAAGCTGTGCTTCTGTATTCCCTGCCTATTCATTTATTGATTGATTGATTGCAGATAGATTATCCGTGTCTATAATTGTCTACTTGTGTTCCAATCCCTCGTTAGCATAACACCAAAGATTATTGGAATTGCTCTCATAAACTCTATCACTTGCATCCTCTCTCAATGTGTAGAAAGACAAAAAAAAGATCATCTTTATTTTCATCTTACTAAGAAACTGGAATGCATTTTGTCCTGAAAACTCTCCCATGAAAGAAAACATACGGACTGCTTAAAAACTCTGACAGTGTACACTCCTTCCATTAATGTTAAATGAATATCTACTTACAGAAAGTTTTATCATTCATTCATTGATTTATTCGCCAAAGCACTTAATTCCCCTACCTCTGGGGACTGGGACTCAAACCCAGAACATTCTTGCTGTGAGCTAGACATGTTAACCGCTCTGCCACCATGCCACCCAAAGCTTTATCAGTTAAAGGTTTTTGCTTGTTGAATTATACTTTCTGGCCATTATTATTAATGTTAAATCATGTCGATCGTCCGGAGTCTGACACATGAGTATCCTATGTCCCTTGAAACTGATTTCCCTGTGTGTTCTTTTTTGTGTTTTGACCAGTTGCTTTTAACACTCCGAGAACTTGAGGGGTCAAACAAAAGTCATGAGAGAAGCTGCAGAAAGACCACAGTCCCTTAGCCCCAGTAGGAACATTATAACCTGGAACATCCTGTTATTCAGACCCACCTGTGGAATAAAGAGCATTACAAAAGCAAAAAAAAAAATCTAACATCCAGTCCTTAAAGGTTTATTTTATTTAAAGTGGTTACAGTGCATCAAAACTTGAACACACTACGTGTAGTCATTAATACAGTCTTTAGCTGTGATCACGGCTCATTTCCTCAGAAAAAAACTGAGTCTTTCTCTGACTGCAATGGAATTCACCAAAACTGAAAGGAGGTAATTTAGCCTCAAATAAATTCTGCAAATTACAAACAGCTTTATTAACTCTCCCTTCATAATGAACAAACAGCTTGTTAGCAAGAAGACCATCATATGGCACTTTGCAACAAACAAGGGATAATAAATATAAATTAGCATCCTTATCTCTTCATCTCTGCGTTGACACTTTGCGGTGAACAGATGCAGAAAGCTATACTGAGAAATCAAACCTGCATACAGCATTAAATCTGCCATCACCCATAGCCAACCCCATTATTCATTTTTAAAGCTTTGCCGAAAAAGACTGGGAGAAGGAAAATTGATCATATTGTAGGTCCATGAAATGTACCCAAAAAATCCAATTACAGCCATCTGTCAAACACAGTGAATGTTCATTCAGTCTGCTGCAGTGATGAAACTTAGGGGAAACCCTGTGTACGGCTCGGATATTAAATTAACACCTACAGCAACTAGCGTGATTTTCTATTAAATTTCATTACCAAGCACCAGCATCTGTGTCTACCTGCGACTGGTGGACAGCAACCTTCGTTAAAAATTTTACTACCAAAATAGACAATACTCCGGCATAAGGAGGGTGTGTGTGTGTGTGTGTGTGTGTGTGTGTGTGTGTGTGTGTGTGTGTGTGTGTGTGTGTGTGGTCTAAAGTCAGGGTTGTAAGCCCTCTCTCTTCAGAAAGCTTAGTTTTGGTCAGCGATGATTAATGTAGACCTCTGTGCTCCAGCTTCGCCTCCCACTGTGCGTTTGAAGACAAATGGGGCATCTTCAAAAGGACAGAGTTCACAGTGAAATTCGGACTGTATTCAGGTCGAACTGAGATCACTCTCTATGCCACCTTTAAAATACTCAGACCAAGCGCCTTCCGTACCAAGTGTAATGGAAAAGACTGCATACAAATGTAAAGTAACCAGGTCCATGAGGTAATTCAATTAAATTTAATTTGTTTATTGTTTTTAAAGGGTACCTGTGGTGAATTTGTATTACTAACTCTTTAAAACAATCACATATGACATCAGCTGTTCTGTCAGGCAACGCCAGTCCTTGCACCTTGTCAAGTATGTGTGAGTGCTGCCACACTACTACTACTACTACTAGGCATGTGCAGCAAAATGTTGCCTTCTTCAAAGGCTATTCCAGCCCTGATAGTGATGCGAAATCATTGCTTTGTTCTATTGGCTGGGCTGCAATGGACTGGTCACTGACCCCATGCAGCAGACACCAGTCTAAGATTATTATGACATCATCGGTCAGTGCAGAGCTGTGTCGCCAGGTAAATGGCGGCGCGCAAAGAGTACAATTGCACAAACAAGCGCAGAATCGTGGAAAACATTTCTTTTGTGTTCTTAAAACAACCAACGGCAGGAAAGCCGAGTTGGCTGCATAACATCGGCACAGGCCGTACTCTGAAAACTTTTCCTATCGGACGCAATTCAGTAGTCTGCAAAGACCACTTCGAGCTGATCTGCTATCGGCGTGACTTTCAGGCAGAACTACTTGGCACCGGAGATCACAAGTTCGAATCTGGATTGATGCAACAGCCCTCCGTGACCGGGAGTCCATGGGAGCTAATTGGCCAAGCGCTCACGTGAGGGAGGGATGGTATACGCTCAATTCCCTATCTGTCACTCACAGCGATCACCAGCCAATCATGGGCGTCTGTGAGCTCATTCATACAGGGGGGCGGATAGCGCTTTCCCTCCGAGTGTGTAGACCGCCCCCAAATACGCATGCACAGCAGTTCGAAAAAAGGCGGGTGGAGGGCATTGCATGTCACGGAGGGGGCATGTGCATGTTTACGCCCCTCCCTGGTTGGTGGTGGTCGTGTGATAGGGAAGTCAATACTTGATGGGTGGGAATTGGATACGACTAAATTAGGGAGAAAATGGAGAAATACTTTTTAAGCTTTTACGTCTAAAACCGGACACTGTTCCTACAGAATTCCTTCAATAAAAAGTCAAAGGATGACAACGGATGGGAGCAGCGGCTCACTAAAAGGAACCAGTCAAAGGTAAGAGCCTGCGCTGGACAGTCAGACCCAACGATTTCACGGCACTTATGGAAAAAAATGGTTGCTCCGCATTGGTTTACCACACCTTCACCCAGAGTCGGCTGATATGGGTGCCAGCCTGCCTGCGACCCTAATCAGGATTAAGCGGCTTAGAAAATGAATGAATGAATGAATGAATGAATGAAATTATTG
>JBCNYH010000004.1:24604752-24616235 GCA_039654325.1 Tandanus tandanus
CAGACAGAGAATTCAACAACAACCAAGTGATATCAATCTAAGGGCTTGCCATCACCCAATCCCCAACCATCAAATACATGAATAAACTAATGAATCATTGGTGCACTGACGAAAGTCCTAATTTCAATCCTCTCTGCATTCAGGCCGATGTTTTATTTACAAAGTTGAGTCTCTTTATATAATGCACTGTTTACCCTTCTCATCTTACATTACCTGTAATAGCGCGCCTGAATTTGAGCTCGGAAGGTAACCTGAACTCACCCTTGTAGGTCATCTCACAAAATGATTGTGGCTTTATCGACTGCCAGAAGTCCAATAAGGATACCAAAGCACTGCTGTCTGTTGGACTATGACAGGACAGGGTCGTTATTTTATTTTTTCTTCTGGATGTTCTTTTTTTCCCTTATGGTTTAGTACTTTTATGCTGCTATGATTTAAGACTGTTTGAAGTTTTATATGCATTGTATATATAGAACAAATAAAAAAACATATACAGGACGGCCTCAAATTACTGCAGCATGTTCTGCTGTGTGAGAGGTTGTTTGTTCTGTCATTCTGCTCTCCTCTAATCTCTCTTTCTCCTCCATCTTCACTCCCTAACCAAGAAAACAGCACGGCAGGTCGGACTGCTCCAATCACTCTACCAAATTCCCCATTCTGTCAACGTGCTATTGTCAGAGTGAAGAGTAGACCAGGAAAGGCCAAAGACCCAGCGATGGAAATGACAGCTGCATGTAAACACACCAAGCATGATGGTTTATGTTGCTTCTCTGCCTGAATAAAACTAGTGGAGTGATCCAATTATATCCCGGCAGAAATGAAACCTACTGCAAAGATTTGTGTGGGCACACTTAATTAAATGTACTCTTATTCAAAAAGTCATTAACACATTCCCTAATACAATTACAACGGGTCTTGGATTTTGAATGAATCCTTCAGAGATTGGCTCCTATTGCGGTTGTGCTGTGTAAGAACTGCTGCTGTACAATTTTCTTCAGCAGAGATTAAGATACTCCCTGTGGAAAAAATATGTCGTCACCTTTTTAGACTTAAAAAATAAAAATAAGATCCATCCATTCTCTAGGGCGGCATGGTGGTGCAGTGGTAAGCACTGTTGCCTCACAGGATTAATGTTCTGGGATTGAACCTGTCAACTTTGTTCTCTCCATGTTTGTATGGGGTTCCTCGAAGTGCTCCAGTTTCCTCCAACAGTCCAAGACACACAGAACAGGTTAACTGGGTATTATACATTGCTCATAGGTGTGAATGTGAGTGTAAGTTTGTTTCTGTGTAAGCATATTGGGACAGGGTGTAGCCCATGACTTTCACAAAAATGGCTGCGATTTGCTCACGTCTCCTTCAACTCTGATAGATAAGAGGTATTAAAATAGACAGACGGATCAGATAAATTATCCATACCTTTTCTCCCTCAGCATGGTGAGGGAGCAACCAATTTTTGTTGGTCGGTCATTCCTGAAGAGGGAAACAATGGTCTTGAATTTCTGCCATGCGTCTGACTGTGGATTGATGAATTCCAAACTGTGTAGAGATGGCTTTGAAAATATTTTAAAGCCTGATAAGCTCTTTTTGTAAGATCCTAAGAAATCTACGTTGTTCAAGCTTTCACAAATATGTGTTATGGAAGTAATATTTTCAGTAGATCTCACTTACTCATTCACTGACTGTTTTACCGAATCGCTTACTGCTACTATTAGGGTCGTGGGGAGGCTGGAGCTTATCTCAGCCGACACTGGGCAAAGTACACCCTAAATAGCTCGCCAGACCATTGCAGTGTAACACACATACACCCACGTCCACATCTAGGAGCAATTTGGAACAGCAAAATACCCTGATGTGCATGTTTTTGGACTGTGGGAGGAAACCCCCACATGCATGGGGAGAACATGTGAACCCACATGGAAACTCCCAAGTTCGGGACTTCTTGCTGTGAGGTGGACATGCTAGCCACGAATTCCAATCTTTTCTATATGTTGCAGGGGTCAGATTAGGTTTTTTTTCCAACATACACTGCACTATTTGTTGTTGGTATTGACCTGATACAGATCCTGAGTAGTGGACTGGTGTCATATCTAATATAGACCTTGCAGCCGGAACCACTGTCAGAGCATCACTGTTATAGAATATTAATAGCATCTGACCAGTCAGATATGAGAATTCAAAAGCACAGTGATATAAAAGTGGAATAATACATTTTCTTTAACAAAATTGCCAGAGGAATTGTATTTATACCACCTCCATTCAAAGGAAATGAAGATTTTTCTGACCTTAACCCCAATTAACAACTCTGGGATGAACTGGAGCACTGACTGCACAGCAGGGCTTCTCACCCTACATCACTGCCTGACCTCACTCATACTCTTGTGGTTGTATAAGCGCAAATCCCAACAGCTGTCCTCCAAAATATCGTGGTAAACCCTCCTAGAAAATTGGAAGCTTTCAGCCATATACTGTACATGTTTCAAATTTTACAAAAACAAATGTTGGGGCGGGATGGTGGTGTAGTGTTTAGCACTTCCGCCTCACAGCAAGAAGGTCATGGGTTTTAGCCCTGTGCCTGACAAGGCGATTTCTGTGTGGAGTTTGCCTGCTGTTCCAGTGCTTGTGTAGGATTCCTCCGGGTACTCTGGTTTCCTCCCACAGTCCAAGGACACGCACATAAGGCTAATTGGATATTCTCGATTTTCCCTAGATATAAATGTGAATGGCGGTGTGTGTTGGCCCTGCAATGGTCTGGTAAGCTCTTTAGGCTGAACCCTCCCTAAGATAGGCTCCAGCCTCCCTGCAACTCTAGTAGGATTGCAGGCATGGGGAGAACATGCAAACTTTACACAGAAAGGCTCTATTTAGCTACAAGGTTCAAACCAAGAACCTTCTTGCTGTCAGCTACCATGCCACCACATCTTATCTAAGCTGTAAGGCCATGTAAGGATTTATCAAATGAAAATGTGCTGCTACGCAAGACTGAATGAAAGCAAGGAAGGAAGGAGAGAAAACATTACAGAAAAAACGAATGAGAAAGTACATTCCGTATCCTGTGATTCAGTCTCACCCCCCTTCGCTGTTCCCTCCTGATTTAGTATTCTTGATCAGTAATGCCACTTCTCCAGCAGAGAAAGGGCCTCAGACCACTGCAGTGTGTGATCTGTGGCAGCATGAGAGACTATTTGTCAGCAAACCATCCTTACACTGCCTCTGTATAATATCAAATTTGTTTTCCTCTATCCTCACACTCCGCCCAAGAAAATAACATGCCAGGCTGGGCCGCTCCAAACTCCAAATTGCTCCAAATTCCCTGTTCTGTCAGTATACTACTGCCAGGGTGAAGAGCAGACCAGGAAAGGCCAGAGGCCCAGTGATGGAAGTGACAGCTCTGTGTAAACAGACCAAGCATGATGGTTTTATGTTTCTCCTTTGTCTTACAAAGCCAATGAAACGATCCAGTTATATCCTACAAGAGATGAGTCGATGAAACTGTACAAAGTTGATGTGCAAGCAAATATTCATTAATATAGTCCTTAACACAACTGTAACAAGTTCCTGGTCTTTAAATGAATCATCCTCGCACCCACAGCACACCCGAGTGTCATCAAACAGATATCTTCATTTCTACATTACTTGCCACAGCTCCCATATCTGCAGGCAAAGCCACCTTCTCTTTAATTAAAAGCTACAAGGAATGATTGAATTACATTTTTTTTTCACCAAGAATGAATAACATTTGAAACATAAACACATGCTGAGTGCTACTCTTTGTTGTCGAATTAATTTCAGCCGAAGCAGAGTTCAATATTTTCGTCAGGGTGTATTTTCCTTTTAAGACTGAGTTAATAGAACACCAGATCATTCCTCTATTTCTCTTTCTGCTAACACCAGGACTGTTGACACAGAACACACACACACACACACACACACACACACACATAAACATAAAGTGTGATACAGTGATACATCCGATCTACAGATGTTCCTCCAGCTGTTATATTGACGGATAGTGGTATAAAAATACCCTGGTGTTTTTAATTACAGGAAAATGGATTTCTGCTGAACACAATTACACTTGCTATGGTGCCAGTTTCAAAGCAGTGAACTTGGTTAGCGGTCACAGCATGCTCATACTTGTATACCATCTAATACTGAAGCTGACAGCAATATCGGCAGCGAGAATTTATGCAACACGAGTTTACATTAAGGGCGGCATGGTGGCATAGTAGTTAGTTGCTGCCTCCAACAAGAAAGTCCTGGGTTTGAGTCCCAGGCTCGGCAAGGGCGTTTCTGTGTGGAGATTGCATGTTCCTGTCTGAGTTTCCTCTGGGTACTCCGGTTTCCTCTCACAGCCCAAAGACATTGCACAGGTTGCCCCTAGGTGTAAGTGTAAGTGTGAATGGTTTGTGTGTGTTGGCTCTGCGATGGTCTTGCAAGCTGTTCAGAGTGTACCCCACCTTTGCCCAGTGTCGGCTGAGATAGGCTACAGCCTCCTCACAACCTTAGCAGTAAGATTAAGTGGTTCGGCAAATGAGAAGAAATGTAGAAATATGAACTCATGTTGCGTAAATTACAACATATTTATTTTAAAATACAAGAACGTGCTTTTAGCAACACATTGGAAGACTGGCTGGACTCAGACTGTGACTTGTTCTTCGTGTTGCTCATTACTTGGTTGGCTATAGTGTTATTCTAATGGTAATATGAGGTACGGTAAATACGAAAGCTAATCTTAGCTCTCATTAGCTTCATGTAGTAATTTTATATGGAGGCTGGGAGCTAATTGGCATTTAGGATACTGGTCTTTGAGGTGTACTCAGGAAACAAACAGCTATCTTAAAATGCTTTCAACAAACACTAGGCTTTCACACACACACACACACACACACACACACACACACACAAACACGGCTTTCTTAGTATTCCTCTTAATCAAATACAGGTCAAAGACAGCCAGCCTGTCTGTTCTCCTTTCATCATTCAGGCTTTAATCACACACACATACACATGTGCACACAAAGGGAAGTACAGGTGCTCCTGAAACACACACACTTGCATTTCTGATTCCTTTATTAGCCGGACTGCAAGCACTTCTTAATGAATTAATTCCT
The DNA here is from genome assembly GCA_039654325.1 of Tandanus tandanus. Lineage (NCBI taxonomy): Eukaryota > Metazoa > Chordata > Actinopteri > Siluriformes > Plotosidae > Tandanus > Tandanus tandanus. Next base: position 24,609,867 of record JBCNYH010000004.1, read on the forward strand.
ATCTCGCAGCATGTACTATGAAACAGTGGGATGCAGGCTGAATAACAAGTCATCTTAGACAAAGAAAAGGTGAAAAAAAAATAGAAGAGGTGCAAACAAGTGTAGCCCACAGATTTCACCCTTGAGCATTGTTACTTGCTGTACATAGCACTCAATATTGTCGAAGGGCACGAGGCAAGCCACACAGAAAATATCCTCTTCTTCCACCCACCCCCTCCACATATACCTCCTAACTGTGAGTACTGAGTACAACTGCCTTGCTGGTACATATACTGTATCTGATCAAAGTCATGTGATGACAATATGATAAAGTGGTGTGAAAAAGTGTTTGCCCCCTTTCTTATTTTTCTGCATGTTTGTCACACTTAAATGTTTCAGATCATCAAACAATGATGATCCCATACCCCATGATAACCAAAATTCCTCCACAGCGCTGTAAAAGACTCATTGCAAGTTGCCAATGCTTGATTGCAGTTGTTGCTGCTAAGGGTGGCCCAACCAGTTATTAGGTTTAGGGGGCAATCACTTTTTCACACAGGGCCATGTAGGTTTGGATTTCTTTCTCCCTTAATAATAAAAACCTTCATTTAAAAACTGCATTTTGTGTTTACTTGTGTTAAATATTTAAATTTGTTTGATGATCTGAAACATTTAAGTGTGACAAACATGCAAAAAAATAAGAAATCAGTAAGGGGGCAAACACTTTTTCACACCACTGTAAGTAAGGATTGGTGGTTGGGATACTGTAGGTGTAGGGTTGGTAGGGGGAGGTTTGTACTCTGGAAGTATATTTGCTTTGTGATTCAGATAAAATATAGGAATGCAGACAATATTTACTTAAGATTCGGTCATTCCTCAGTGCAAATAATAAGGTGGGTGTATGAATTTTGATAACGGATGATCCTTTGACGCAGTTCTGTGAAGAAATACATGTAAAATAGTAGTATTTTCAGAAATATTGCTATTGTCTCCATTCATTTCATGCTGTTTTAGCTGGTTGTTAATACTGCCATACACAGGAATTTCATCTGTTAGGTGTGATGATAGATGTTCTGCACCAATAGTAATATCTCACTTCTTTACTTCTATTTGCTTGAGCATTATGTATGTCTCTCCTGCAGACGACCAACTGAATCTCCAGCGTCTTTATTCAATATAAAGTTTCTAGTGCTAGCATGTATGAGTCATCATCTGACTGTGTTTTGAGTCACACATTTGCACTTTACCAACTTTTGGCTAAAGCAAGGAAAGTGCACTAATTGAGGGACACACCTGTAAACATACTCCTTCATGCAACTACTGTATATTAAAAAGCCAATTGTGTGGCAGGAGTGAAATAAAATCATGCAGACACATGCTGACTGACTTTTACTGTAGCAGGATTGCTGGTGCCAGATGGATTGAGAATTTCTACAACTGCTGAGAGTCTGGGACTTTGACGCACAGCAGTCTCTAAAGTTTCCTCAGAAGACAAAAGTGAGTAGTTCTGCAGATGGAAACATGTTGTTGATGAGAAAGGCCAGATGGGAACAAACTGACTGAAAGGCTGCCGTGGCGCAGATAACCACACTGTGCAATTGTGGTGTGCAAAAAAAGCATCTCCGAATTCCACTTTGAGGCAAAGGTGATGCAACATTTAAAGATAATGTTTGGTTACTACTTTGTCCGCAAAGAACAGAAATGTGAAGCTGTAGTGTGCACAGGTTCATCAAAACCGGGCAGTTGGATATTGGACAAATATAGTCTGGTTTTATTAATCTTGATTTCTGTGGAGACACACAGATGGTAGTCATAATTTGGTGTCAGCAAAATGAATCCATGAACCCAACCTGCCAGTCCAGGCTGGTGGAAGTGGTATAATGGTATGGGGAGTACTTTCTTGGCATACTTTGAGCCTGTTAATACTAATCAATCATTACCCGAATACCACAGCATATTTGAGTATTATTGTTGAGGATGTTTTGCATCCTTTCGTGGACACAATTTACCATCTTCTAATGGCTCTTTCCAGCAGGATAATGCACCATGTCACAAAGCAAAGGTTTTATGCACCTAACAATGAATTTAATGTTCTTCAGTAGCCTTCCCAGTCACCTGATTTGAATTCAGTAGAACATGCTTAGGATGTAGCAAAACAGGAGATTAGCAGAATGAAAGTGCACCTGAAAAATCATCTGGAATTGTGTGATGCAATCACGTCACTACAAACCAGAATCTCAAAATAATATTTCCAGTAACTTGTGGAATCCCTGCTATGAAGAGCTTAGGCTTTTTTGTGAGCAAAGAGAGTCCACTACTCAGTATTAGTGAAGTGTTACTTAAAGTGTCTCCATGAGTGTAATGTAAAATTACTGTATGCAAGTAAGGGTGGCACGGTGGAGTAGCGGTTAGCACATCTGCCTCACCGCACGAAGGTCATTCAAATACAAATTAAAATGTATTTGTCACATACAAAATCATACACAGTACAATATGTAGTGAAATGCTTGTTACGACTGTCCTATATTTGAAGAAGAATAAAAACTATCAATATCAACTAGAAAAAATATCAATAACAATAACTAGGACACCAATAGTTAAAAATTCAAATATAAATATAAATATAAAATGCACACAAAGATGTCCAGTGAGTGTTTTTGTTGTGTGTGCAGAGTAGTAGTGCAAGGTGAGTGAGTACCCGAGTTTCTGAGTGGAGTTTGCATGTTCTCCTTGTGATTGTGTGGGTTTCCTCCAGATGCTTTGGTGTCCTCTCAAAGTCAAATGACATGCACATTAGGCTATCTGGCTGTTCCAAATTACCCCTAGGTGTGAGTGAGTGTGAATGGTTGTGTGTTGGCTTTGTAATGGACTGGCAAGCTGTTTAGGGTGTAGTCTGCCTTTGCCCAGATTCAGCTGAGATAGGCTCCAGGTTCCCCACGACCCTAAAAGGATTAAGCGGTTTGCAATTAAATGAATGAATGAATGAATGAATGAATGTGGTAATATATGAAATAGCATTGATATATGTTGTCTGTAATTTGAAATCCATGACTTTACAGTAATGAAACCTTTTTTTTATCGGAATCACTTTCAAACTGATTCCATCGCTATTGTACAAATCCAAAACCCTCTGTCCTATTATGTAACGTAGCATCGATGCAGCTTCTCATATGTACTCTAATTCACAGTTTGCATATGAAACATCCCTAAACATGATTAAATCTAAACTCTGCCTTGGGTGAGTGCCAAATTCCTGATATTGGATTATAATTACATAAATGTTCTTGTGCGTCGAATAATATTTCCCATTAGCAGCAGTGTAAAAGCATTGCCTTGTTGTTGTGATTTGTTCCTTTACTATCCCAAGGCTGTTCACAGAACAGCAAAGAGCAAAGTGAATAAATGAGGCATGACTCGAATGCAATGCATCTTGTCACATGGGGGAAAGGTGGCTGAGTGGATCTCTTTATCCACTGTGTTATGCTTACATTGTATTCAGAATCACATGGAATACCATTTCCGCCAAACCACTTAGTCAAGGTCTTTAAAATCTCATTCCCAACATTTTCAGAGAAAACACAATATATACCTAAATCGACATTGTGCCAAGGGTGAAGATATCAATACATACACCTATTGGATTGCTCGCTAATACATAAGCACATCTAGCTGTTCGATCGATCAAACGGACATCCATTATCAATACAGCTTACCCCTCAGGGTTACGGCGGAACCTTGGAGCCAATCCCAGCTGGCTTCACTACACCCTGTTCAGGTCACCAATCTAGGGCTATCACAGAGTTGAACAACCATTCACACTCACATTCACACCTACATAGCATAGCCAATTGACCTAATGTCCATATCTTTGGACTGTAGGAGGAAAGCAGAGCACATGCTTCTTCACACAGACCTTTCTTGCTGTGAGGCGACAGTGCTAAGCAACCACACCAACTCACTCACTCCCTCATTTGCCAAACTTCCTAATCCTACTATGAGAGTCACGGAGAGGTGGGTGCCTCTCAGTCGACAGTGGGTGGAGATGGGGGTACATCCTGAACAGCTAGCCAGACCATCGCAGGGCAACACACACATACACAACCATTTATATTCACATCCATATGTAGGGGCAATTCGGGACAGCCAATATCTTTGGACTGTGGGGGGAAGAGGGGTACCCCCGGGGAAACCTACGCAAGCACGGGGAGATGCAAAGTCCAAACAGAAATGCCCCCGGAACTCAAACCATGGCCTTCTTGCTGTGAGGCGAATGTGCTAACCAGTTTGCCACCGTGCTGCCCTACAACAACTAATTGATGATAAAACATTTTTTTTACCATTATATAATTGTGTGTAATCGTTACAATTTTAATGATTTATGTTTTATTCTAATGATTCATGTATTTGTCCCCTGCCTGCTGCTAATTTTTCACACTGCATAGGTTTAGACTGACAAAATGTAATTTTAGACAAAGGGAACATATTACTGAATGTATATGTACATGGATCAAGAGGTTTTCTTATATTTATTAGAGGCACAAAGCATCACTAACATTAAATATCACCAATGAGAAGTGCTCCTTAATATCAACAAATTAACTACATTTAAAGTGATAATTAGATACAGCTGATGAAACCCAGTGAGACCTGATCGCAGGCCAGCCCTTGTGACTAAAATAGACATATGAATCCTTATTCTCAGTGGAGGCACTACAGAGTTGCTAAAAACTCATTATCAGATGATTTCACAGCAGATTTAAAGAAGAAACTTTTTAAAATAAACAAGTTTAAACTTTTTACTGTTTACTGCCAAATGGAGAACACAGTGAACAGTGTTTACTCTGCCAAAATGTATCCAAGGGTACAGTAACAGTTTATTTAGGAAGCCACCACCTATCAAAAGACTATCCATTAACTTTGAATTATGTTAGTGTTTATGGCTCCACTATTATAAGAAGGCGAGTGCGCAAAAACTCATAGAATCACAGGACAGCAGCAAAGTGAAAACTTAGCATACATTAATTCATTTACCAAACCACGTAGGCCTTCTGGGGTCACGGGGAGGCTGGAGCCTATCTCAGCCAACTCTGGGTGAAGGCAGGGTACACCCTGAACAGTACATCTCAGGGCCAACACACTTTTTACCTTTGGGCAATTTAAAACAGCCAGTTGGTCTAATACGCATGTCTGGAAACCCATGCAAGCACAGTGAGTACATGCAAACTCCACACAGAAACACCCTTGCTGTGAGGCAGACGTCCTAACCAATGCTCCACCGTGCCGCCCCATAACTACTGCATTCGTCTTGCATTTGCAAAACATCACAGAAATGATCTCCAAACAACTCCGCAGACGAAAATGTAACTGTCTATACAACAAAAATCCTTCTATGTCTGTTAAAAAAAATAATAAGGTGTTTAACAATCACAACATAATACTGGCAATGAAGTAATGTGATTACATGATAACATGTAGATGTTCCTTTTGTCTTGAAATTGAAGTGCCTTGCCATTTATTGATGCAATGAATTCTGCATTGCACCAGAAAATCCCATCCATCCATCCATTATCTGTCCTGCTTATCCATCAGGGTCACAGAGGAAGCTGGAGCAAATCTGATGTGAGAGATGAGGTACACCCTGAACAAGTCTTTAATATATTGCAGGGCTAACACAGAGACCTAATGTGCCCAGTTGACCTAATGTGCATATGTTTGTACTCTGGGAGGAAACCAGAACTTGAGTTCTGCAACATGACAAACAAAGTTCATATCTGAATAGTTCAAGGGAAAGAAAGCAAAAGTTTTGTAATCTAATTCATGATTTCAACTAAACAGTGTTGTTGCAGGACCAAAAAAAAAAACAATTTATGCACAAATATCTACAAGTGTAGCTCATTCAAAACAATTTTACATCGACATAGCAATTTAACAACTTATATTACTGGAAGAGTTTGAGAACAATCACTGCTGATGAAGGTGGTACAACCAGATAAGCTTAAGGAATTGATTATTTTTTCACCATAGTGATATTTCTACTGAGTAAACTTGTACCTTAAATAAATAGATTTGTATTTACTCAGGTTTCCTTTATCTAATATTAATATATTTTTATATATACTAAAACAATGCATTGTGGTCTATCTGTTTAGTCTTGCCCAATTTAAGCCTGTTCAGTGATCACATGGCTCTTTATTGCTTATTACCTAATCCATCTGGTTTGTTTACTCAACTTCTTTCAATAAAACCTTAATCCACATCTGCGTCCTCCCATCTGCAGTTCATGACACTCATAAACCTGATCAGCAGAACGTGACGAGTATGCATAGATGCATGGATGGACTATAATTCTAAACTGTTAAAAATAAAAGCAAATAGGAAGTAATATATATA
>JBCNYH010000004.1:24651685-24662507 GCA_039654325.1 Tandanus tandanus
GATTGTCAATCAGTGTTGCTTCCTAAGTGGACAGTTTGATTTCACAGAAGTGTGATTGACTTGGAGTTACATTGTTTAAGTGTTCCCTTTATTTTTTTGAGCCACTTCTCAACCAGGCAATGAAATTTAATTTTAGATTTCTACACAAATCACGCAGCAAATGGTTTTCTACAGAAAAAGTTCTTATCGAAGATCCCTCCTTTAAACCATGGCTTCACTACATTAATCCCTTCCTGTACTTCCCACTTTGTCCCTCCATCCCTCTCTCTTCCTGCTGAACTGTTAGAACTCAGGGACCGCAAAAACATAGTTGGAGAGAATGAAACATTAAAGAGGTAATTATCAGAGGCAGGTCATCTGTACAAGACCAAATCCATCAGTAGTGCATCACAGTGGAGATGAAGAGCCACTTACAAGATGTTCATCTTCCAACCCAGAGTACACCAAGTCCAACATTACTCTACAGGAAGTCACACCCTGTCTCCCTTTCTCTCTTCCACACTTATAAATCCAGCCTTTTACTCATCCTCCATTCTCATGTGTCCTGCTTTCCTCCTCACAACAAGTGTGCTATGACTTGAGAAGAGACAAAAGAAATGTTCAGCAAACACTACAGACAGGCTCGAGGGAGAAGTACAGACTGGAAATGATTAAGGCAACTGAGCCTTATGGTTCAGCTCTCACAGGCTGTTTTACAATACAGCCTCCACTCAACCCCTGACACATCCACATCGATCCCTCAGAACTAACACAGCCAGACACTGAGAGACAGAAAGAGGGACAGATAGAACAACAGCCAAGACACACACACACACACACGCAGGCATGAAAAAATAAAATAAAGTAAGAATGAAAAGAAGAGACATGACTGGGAATGAAAGGAACTGAAAGCTAAGTAAGAGCAAAGCAAAGAAAATAAAAAGATGAGGAGAAATGACAAGAAATGAAGGGAAGAGAATGGAATAGAAAGAAAAAAATGAAAACAGATTAAAGGGAAAAGAAAGGAAAGGATTGCGTTATGGGAATTAAAAGAATGAAGAAAAGTGAAAAGAAGAGAAATGAAAGGGAATTAGAGAAGAGAAAGTGTGAAAACTAAAAAAGGAAAGGAGCAATGCAACAGTAAAGAGAAGAATGAAAGAAGAGAAAAGAAGGGAAGATGAGGACTTATGAAGGTTAAGATAGTGTGAAGATGATCATTTCACTGACAGCTGCTTCAAAAAGAAAATTACTCAGAGAAATGGTGGGTAAAATTGTTCGTGATGGTGTTTATTGAAAGTGCGTGTGTGCGCGTGTGTGATGTATTCATTACAGACTCCGACAGAGCAGAACAATGCACTGCGAGAAAGAAATAACATGAATAAGAGTAGCACTAATAAAGCATTATTGATACTTCTGACATTTTAGCAACAGCAGCAAATATTTCCAAAAATATAAAAATGCTTAAAAGTGTCAAAACTTTACTGTAGGCACCATGTGGATGAGTGAGAAAGCGTGAATAAGCATTTGAGAGAGAGAGAGAATGAGTGAGAAAGAGACTGGCAGAGAGGGGAGGGAGGGAGCGGGAGAGAGAGAAATTTCTTTAAACATTACTGCAGATAGGCAGGAGTACTATTAGCACCCAAAAGCTATAAAACTCTGAGCATTCTGAGCTTTAGAAATGACTGGAGATGAGACAAGCTGTCTCATGTGACTGGGATTGACATGAAAACACAGGTAGCAAACAAGAAGTACACTCAGAATTCTGATGGTTTTTTAAATCTGAATTTTTCTTGTCCTGTTCCTTCATACTATTTTCTGTCTCATAATTGTTTTTTTTTTTTTTTTCTTTTTTAAATAAAGCAACTTTGTGAGGGGAAACGTGGCAGACATCAGAGGGGCTAATACGCAGCGAGAGCCTCAGCAGCACACTTAATTAGCTGCAGCTACAGAACTGGTCCAGAGCTGCTCTACACGGAGGATGAACTCGGCAGGAATTAAAGAAACAGGAGAGTGGGGCAGGGACATGGCAGTGGTCAGGCTTCTTAAATTTAGAGCAGATTTAGCGCAAGAGCACATGGACAACCTCTTTTACAAGGATGACAGATGCTACAAATGTCATCTGAAGTAGCATTTCTGAGAGCAGTGATTAGAGAAGACGTGTTCAAGCACACAACCCCTACAGAAGAAGGTCCTCATTTGATTAGTTAGGGAAAAAAAGATGACAGGAAATTAAGAGAAATAAAATAGAAGTGGAATACTTAAAAGCAAATGAAACCCAGTTTACGTCTATTACATGAACCATTTTTTCATGTAGAGATTAAAAACCAGCAATTACTCTGCACACAGAGGGCGACATAATGCAAAAAGGAGCAAAAATTCATACGATCATCTTTTGTTTCCTCTGGCAACACTGAGCTAATTTGCATATGAATACACTGGGCTGTATTCTTTCTTCTATATGTACAAGTACACACTTGCTTTTTTGTACGTAAATGGAATCAGTATATATTGTAGAAGTGCCTACTTTTAAACTTCACTAGCTCATATCTGATTTGTTTACTGTCTGTATACTGTTATTATTGCCATTATCTTGCCTTATATGAACTGAGGGATTCACGTCCTATTCTCACGAGAGTGAAACAGCAGCTTATTCAGACTGGCTAATGCAAACTATCACTGATTTTAGCAGATTGCAACTTCGAAAATGTAAGTAAAAACCACCAGAAAATATTTTACATTTTACTATAACTCAATAATAACCATTTGTAATAAGATAGTTTGGAAGGTTTGCGAAGAGAAGAAATAAAAAGCAAAAAGAATAAGAAAAAAAAGAAAACAGAAAACAGAAATGAAGAGTCAGGAGAAAAGAAATGAAGGGAAAAAAAGAAAAGAAGAATAAGAAAATAAATTGAGAAAAAAAGAAGACATAGGAAAGAAGTAAAGGGAACAGAAGAGAGAATGGAATGAAAGACAAAGAGAAGGAGAAAAGAAAAGAGATGAGGCATATCTACAACAAGAAGAGATGACGTAAAGAAATGAAAAAAAAAAGACAAGGAAAATAAAATGAAAAGAAAAGAAGAAAAAACACACAACAATAAAGGGAAGAAAATAAACAGTTTAAGAAGTAAAGAAAAGAGAAGAGCAAATAAGAGAAGGAAAGGGGAAAACAAACGGAAATAAAAGGAACAGAAAAGAAAGATGTTGAGGTGAACATTTCGCTTCTCTCGGTTCAACCATTCTCTCGTGCACTAGATCAAAAATGGTCTGTGTTGCACTTTGGTCCATGCTGTACACCCTGCAGCCCTGGATCATTAATATTCACACATTTACCCTAAAGCATCTACCGAACCCACAGCGCGTGCATAAATATTTACACCATTGACCTTTTCCTCCTGGGAGTTTCCCATACATAATAGCATTTGAAGTCCGAGCACCAGGATAAGATGTGTACAACAACCCATGAGGGAGGATATCCAGAAATGTGATGGTTCAGTAATGCGTGCCGGCTACCATACAGACTCTCTAAATGCGAAGTGAGTACAGTGACTTGCACTAAAAAAGAGCAAACCAATTAAAAACTATCAGGACTGGAGAAATAAATGACTTACCAGTCAATTTGAAGATGCCCAGACGCGCAGAGACATGGCGCATGTTAAGAGGCAAAAAGCGGAGGCTGGCGGTTAGTACTGATTTCTTCTGAATTCTTTATCCTATTTATTGAAAGTATTATTGCGTTGGAAGTGAAACCAGTTTTGTATCCGTCGCTTCACAGCTTCAACAAAATTCTGAGGATGATGTTCCTAAATTTTGACTATTTTGCACTACAAAGTCATAAATACATGCTTCCCAACCTGAATGGATGAATGCATGAACACTATCGAGTACACGCTGCAAAAACTGTGTGCTGGTTCTTTCTCTCCCTGTACTCCATTACGCTATACAACTACAAATCACCAAAAATAACACTTTGTTGATTTCGGATGAAGCCAGCACTCAAATTCGAACTGTCTTTTAGTTATGCTGAGACATTCTGAAGGTTTCGTGCTGATATGCGACTTATTTTTGAGTTATCCTGCTGAACAAGGGAGAGAGATAAGGAAGAGAGAACTTTAGCAAAACCAAGGAAGACCGCCCATCCTTACAGATGGGTGGTCTTAATTAAAGAAGCCAAGAATGCTGCCCTTGATCAGCAAGCAGGGAAAACTATTGTCAGGTATTGCACTGGATACAAGGTCACCCTCATCCAGATGTTACGACCACCCCCCCAAATTGCATTTTGTAGCTTTACAACAAAAAACTAAAATGGATTTAACTGGGAATATAGGCTGGCTGCAGTTTTAACAGGAACACCCATATACTCATGCAATCAATCAATCAATCACATGGCAGTTGTCAAATTAATAAGATTTACAGTTGAACAGGTTCAGTTTACATTCAGATCGAATACTACAACGGGGGAAATGTGATGGCAAAGTGTGGGTGCCAGATGCATTAGTCTTTCAAAAACTGCTGATCTCCTGGGATTTTCATGCACAGTACTTTCAGGAGAATATACAGAGTATAACAAAAAACAAACAAACAAAGAATACAGTGCGCAACCAGCTAAGATCATTAATAAAAAAGATCAGAGATTTAGAGATCACTCTGTAAACATGGTGAACAGGAAAGCATGTTGAATCTTAAGGCTGATGGGATAAGACCTGAAGAATCTGGGGCCATAGTGAGCACAGGCTCACAGACCACAGAGGAACCACCGGATCTATTTTACCACCCGATTCAGTAAACAAGCCATCGAAATTAAATCCACAGTCAAAAGAAACTAGGGGATATTTTAAAGTGACCCTGCCCTAAAAGATATCTTTTGTGATGTGCCTTAATCCTGTTTTACGCAGGTACCCACACTGTGAAATACATTTATCCATAGTCACCTTACAACAGAAGGTCAGGGGTTCAAGCCCCAGTACTAATATGCTGCCACTGTTGGGCCCTTGAGCAAGTCCCTTGACCCTCAACTGCACAGTTATATAAATGAGATTAAAAAAGTATATGTCGCTCTGAATAAGGGTGTCTGCCAGATGGCATAAATGTAAATGTGAAAAAAAAAACAAGTGGCTCCAGGGGCCAAACGGAAACTATAGACCTGCCACATGTAATCACTGTATCAACACTCTCAAAAGCAACACCTTTGTTGATGTATTTTCAAAGAGATTTTTCATCAATTTCATCTTTTTATTTGCTAATTGCAATACAACCTTTGTAGAGATACAGTGGTTGAACACAAAAATGCCATATGTGCTAGGAATCCGGCTTACTACATGGACGTCCACTACCAGCAGGTAGGACATTCTAGCTTCTCTTCTCCAATCAAGGTTTTGGATCAGCACCTTGAATACTACTTTTCCAGGATTTAATGAAAAATATTTCTCTACTTAAATAGTTTGATATCATAAAAATGCATAGTTTTTTTGTTTTGTATTGTTTAATTAATTTGTTTTGATTTTTGGTAATTGTGATTTGCATTAATTGAACTGTTTATTCATTTTTAACAAGTTATTTCCCCCCTAGTCTAAAGTTGGTCACATATTGCACCACCTTTATTTAACTGTGGGTGTTACTTATACTCTGCTTCACTTCCTGTTAAATCACACCATTTTGTGACCATGAAAAGAACATGGTGTGGCCACGACTCGGCCTAGAGCAGGCCATCTTCCAAAAGTCAGTAACCAGGAGGACATTATTCAGGAAAAACAAACAAGAAGCCAAAGTTTCCTGCTGGAGAGGTTTGCAGATTGGATGCAAGAAGCTGTTAATAGGACAGCCATAGCCTGAACAAGCCCAGAGCTGGACTTTATTAAATAGTAACAAGAAGAAAGCTACTAGTGAAAAAAGCAATCTGAAATCCTATTTGGGGTTTGCCCAAAGGTATTTTTGGATATTTAGCAATACTTGTGCATCCTGCAAATGAAGAAACGAGAAGAAATGAGAGCCATTTGTACCAGGTTAAAAGGCATGTATGAGGAACATAAGACTGGATCTACTGAGATGTCCTGGGAGTTGAGTCAGTAAGGGTTGTTCTCAGAAATGGTGGTCCGCCCCGGGCAGCGGATGGTGACCCGTTTTGAGAGTCAATATTTTTTTCCCTTTGAAATCAACCACCAGATTTGACTGTTTCCAATACTGCATATATAATGCAGAAATAAAATAAACAACCTTACTGAGATGCGTGCTGTTGTTTGTGTGTGAATGTATTTTGAGCAGAATAATAGCCGCCGAGACTGCTTCCGGTTCGTGACATGCTGACACCTCAATGTAGAAAAGAGCGCTTTATACCCTTAAAACGCATCATTTTAAAAAACAGTTATCACCAATGAACTGGCAGAACGAAATTACAACACGATACCATTTAATCGAGTTCCATGCTGTCCATAATGTGACATTATGTCAGAAAAAAAAATTCCGTTACGGTCGTTTCACTTGAATCCACAAGGTACCTGCAGCGATTTACAACTGTACTTAACCTTATGCTTCCACTGGAACTACTTTAGAAACTAAAAAAGTTAAATTTTTGCGTGGTGTCCAGTTTTATTGGAAGCGACCAGCTCCACACAAGGATTGGGAGTATGCGTAAGCTCCACATAGGAATGCCCTTGCAAGCCCAGTACTCCAACCCAGGACTTCTCTGCTGTGAGAGGGATGTGCTAACCACTAAGCCACCACACTGCCCACAAGGCTACATGATAATAGTAAATATGAAAAACTTATTATTCAGGCTCAGCACTGACATCATGACTGAAAAGGAATATTACCATAAGAGGAATAAGTGTACGGCACTATACAAATAATACACAATACCACATCTTTGTGTACCTATTTAACCTTTAAAGCAGCTGACGTGTAGAGAAACAGGATGTCACGTCAGCTATATACCCCTCCTCAGCAAAACCACATGCAAACCTTTCATTTTTCATAACATGGGCGTGTTTATCAGAATTGCAGGGTTCACTCCCAAGTGGCACATCGACAAGGTGCCTGACTATCAACCCGGAGATCGCAAGTTCGAATCCGGATTGATGCCACAGCCATCCGTGACCGGGAGTCTATGGGAGCTCTCACGGGAGAGAGGGATGGCATACGCTCACTTCCCTGCCACTCACAGCGATCACCAGCCAATCATGGGCGTCTGTGAGCTCATTTATACAAGGGGGCAGATAGCGCTTTCCCTCCGAGTGTGTTAGACCGCCCCCAAAATACGCATGCGCAGCAGTTCGAAAAAAGGCGGGTGGCGGACATTGCATGTCATGGAGGGGGCATGTGCATGTTTACGCCCCTTCCTGGTTGGTGGTGGTCGTGTGATAGGGAAGGCAGTACTTGATGGGTGGGAATTGGATACGACATAATTAGGGAGAAAAATGGGGGGGGGAAATCCCCCCAAAAATGTTAAATTGCACGGTTCATCGCTAATTCAATTCCTGATGATGAAATAGCCATCCACGGCCAGAAGTCAAAGAGACTATAATTGGCTGAGAACTCAGGAGGGGCATGGCATATGCTCTCTTCCGTGTCAAAGTGACACTAGCCAATTATGGGTGTCTGTGAGGTCATGCATATGAAAGTAGGTGGCTAGCTCTTTCCTCTAGGTGTGTAAGTGGCAGTTAAAATCAAAAAACAAAACATGGTTAATTGGCATGACGTGCCTCGGAGGAAGCACGTGGTGACCCTCACCCTTAGTGGAACTGTCTAATTGGTAGGAACTAGCCATGACTAAACTAGGGAGAATAGCAGGGAAAAATTGCAGGGAGGCTTGTTTGTGGAAGGATGAATGGTCCCTACACCCACCAGAAATTTGTGAGCTTATGTAACATGCTAAGCATTAGGTACCTATATATTTGCTTGAGAGGAGGCCTGAAGGGGAAAAAACTAAACATGCCACATCTGCCTAGCTCAGGAGGTTCCACCATGATCCTCATCACCTTCCATGTTGTCTTCTGATTTCACAGGAGCTATCATGGCCACTCTTATGTGGCTAAAGTCGTCTCCCCCACCCCCATCACCCCCTCTGTTAACAGGCAATTAGTAGGGAAAGCTGTCAGTTAGCAAAAGGTTTGATCAAACCCAGCACTCTGGAGAACCCTGACTCACCAAAGTTACGATGTTGCTTTTCTATTATTTTGGAATGAGTATCTCAACCCAAAGTTTTGCTGTAATGAAAGATTTTTGAGTGGATTACCCCACAAGCTAGAATAATTGGGTAGATGTACCGTACTGTCAAGGAGGTAAAGAGCATTAGAGCTGAAAGTGAGAGATGACAAGAGAAAAAAGATTTTTACCACAAAATTTGTTGGTGGATGGGATGACTGCAGGCTGACAACACATCCATTTGTTTCAACTCACACTGAACTGCAATCGTCAGAAATGATTGGATTTGTAAACTGAAAGTTTATACCAGTGACAGTAGAAGCTTTGACGGTGGCTTCCACTATCAAATTAGAAGCCAGAAGATGTCTAGCAATCCTGGTGGCTGGTGTCAGTACAATTTTTTATTTTATTTTTTACTTCACACAATCTCATGTATTTATGCAGGATAACAGCCCATTTCCGTTTCCTTTTTTCATCCAAACTGTCTTTTCAAATACAGGGACTGATTCACGCAGCTAGTTTTTCCTATACTGATAACTGTACAGCTAAAAAGAAGGAAAAAATTATATAAAGTGAGAAGGCATGACTACACCAGACTGACAGAGAAATCCAGAAGACAGTGGCTTAGGCTCAAACAGCGAACTCTTCATGTGGATTATATTTACTGGCTTGTTTTACCACAGAACGCATCATCATATACCAACTTATATGAATTTTTTGGTGACATGCACCAGTACACCTCCAGTAATCATTTCTTTTCAAAACGGCAGAATTGCACTAGGGCGACATAGTGGCAAAGTGGTTAGCATGTCTGCCTCACAGCAAAAAGGTCCTGGGCTCGAGTCCCAGGCTCGGGCATTTCTGTGTGGAGTTTGCATAGTCTCCTTGTCCTTGCGTGGGTTCCCTCTGGGTACTCTGGTTTCATCCCACAGTCCAAAGACATGCACATTAGGCTACCTGGTTCCAAACCTGGTTCCAAATTGCCTCTAAGTGTGAGTGTGAATGGTTGAGTGTGTGTTAGCCCTGTGATAGTCTGGCGAGCTGTTCTGGGTGTACCTCAACTTCACCCAGTGTAGGCTGAAATAGGCTCAGCTTCCCCACGTCACTAGTAGAATTGAGCGATTCAGCAGATGAGTGAGAATTGAAGCTTTGTGCTGTCATATTTACCCCAAGTTAAACAAGCACTTCATCCAAATGTGGAATGACACAAAAGTCAAGCATCACTCCTATATAATGATTAAATGCCACACAAAAACAGTGAGTTGGCTGTTTAACCAGGAGAAATTTTTTCTGTGTGGTCTGACTGCTGCTTTATTAGAGAAAAAGGCATAAATGTATATTTTTCAGGTGTCTCCTGTATTGTAAAGCAAGGGGCCGAAATTCATAACTGTGGCTCAAAAGAGTGATGAGGAACAGAACAGAAAAGAGTTCACACCTATTGATGGTGGTATGCAAGTACAAATCATGTTACATCACTCTGTATGTCCCTAATCAGGAAATGCTACTTTTGAAAAAATAGTAATTACAGAACAGAACGCATCTGAAACTCGCTAACATCCTTAAACTAAATGAATCCGGCTCTCGACCAATCTTCCTAGCATTTTCCTAGCAACAGATGCGTTCTATTTTACACTGAGTCATGTCTGTTTTGAAGCTTTTCCATTGTTTTACAACAACTTGGACATAAAACCCTTTCTTAAACAAGTATTTTAGCATGGATTAATTGTATTTTTGACAATATCGCATTTTCGTCCAGGTAAGCCATTTTCAACTTTGTCTCTTACTCAAAACACTACCTTGCAACTTAATCCGTATTATGCTGGAGAGGTTAAAACATTTTTGCATTGCCTTGTGATACAGCAAGGAGCAGTAGTTTAAAAAGATGCTAATCTTTGGTTTAGATGCCTCAGACAAAGAACTTGTTTGTACAGTAAGCTAGCTAGTTAGATAACCGAAGGCCAGCTAGCTAAGGGGGTGATCACACTAGAGGTGCGATAGAAAAGCGATTGACGCAAATTGATAATTTTGCAATTTTTTTTGTGCAAAATTTGAAATTCGCGTCAAGATGTTTTGCGACTCCATATGCTAGCAAATATTTTGCGGCTTAAATACGTATATTGCACGGCTGATTTGCGAGCAATTTGCGATTGGTTTGCGGTTGTTTGGTGAAAAAAAAGCGAATCTTGTAATTTTCACCATACACTGTTGGCACAGATTCCCAGACATTCCCAGACAAAGTGCCACAAAGTCTATAGACATTTAATCTGAGGCAGACCAACTTGTATTTAAACATGACAGGCCCCGAGCAAAAAGAAAAACCATGTACATGTCTTAGGCCCTCACAAACTATTTCCCCTTATCCACCATTTCCTAAATTACTACACACTTTCAGTTTATGCCAAAACGGAGCCATAAATCAAAAATGTAGTGACAGGAAGGCTTTGCTCAAGACAAAACATGAAATATGCATGTGCATCGATCCATTGGTCTCAAACACAGGAGAGTTTGCACACTTCTGGAAAGAAATACATCTGCTCACTACTAACAAAAGACAGGGCAGAGAGACCCCTTATTTAAAATTCTCTTGAAGAAAGTAAACAAGACCTTCAGTCCAAGCCTGAGCAAAAGAAACACACACACACAGAAGCAGAGAAAGAGAATGGGGGGGAGGGGGGGAGAAAAAAAGAGAGAGGGGGTAGAGAGAGTG
>JBCNYH010000004.1:24676070-24689801 GCA_039654325.1 Tandanus tandanus
CCTAAGCAGTGAGGTCCAGACGTCCCTCTCCCCAGCCACTTCCTCCAGCTCTTCCAGGGGGACACCGAGGCGTTCCCGGGCCAGCCGAGAGACATGGTTCCTCCAAAGTACAAAGTAAAAAAATGGAAGGCCTGGAAAGTAAAAAAATACTGCTCGTGGTGAAAAACTTATAGAACTGCTTTACCTCTCAGGCTTTAATACTTCTACTCCTTCCATAACTGTAAAATAAACAGCTCCTCACAGAAACCACAATCAATAGATGGTACAAGCACCATTGATTTGCCATAGTCAAGCCTATAATGTGTTGAGGGTGGCATGGTGGTGTAGTGGCTAGCAGATCTCCCTAACAGCAAGAAAGTCCTGGGTTCCAGTCCTGGACTTGGCGAGGGTGTTTCTGTGTGGAGTTTGCATATTCTCCCCGTGCTTGCATGGGTTTTATCTGGGTAGTCCGCTTTACTCTTAAGGTCCAAAGACCTGCTTATTAGACTAATTGGCTGCCCCAAATTGCCCCTAGGTGGGAGTGTGAGTGGGTATGTCGGCCCTGCGATGGACTGGCGAGCTGTTCGGGGTGTACCATGCCTTCACCCAGAGTAGGTAGTACAGCCTCCCCATGACACTCGTAAGACAAAGCTTTTTGGAAAATCAATGAATGAGTGAAAAATTTATTGATTTTTTTAATGCACTAATAAAAATCTATTTATTTATTTGTTTATTATTAGGCTTATAATATAGAACCAAGTCCTAGTCCAAAAGTGATTACTGTAGAAATGATAACATGAATGAGATTGCAGCTGTTGTAGAAAAATAATCCAAGCTTTCTGACCAAATCAGATTTGTGAATTCAGCACCACGGCGTTATGAAGAAAACACATCAGCAATACGAGCATCTACATAATTATTCTCCGAAGGTAAGGCGGATATCACTGAAAAGTCTCTGGGGCGGAACATTAAGCCTGTTTTAGTATATACTACACAGAAACATAAGAAAAGAATGATCTAATACAGCATCCTTTGAAACTCATTCAAAGTTTTGGTCTATATGACATGGAAACATTAGAAAAGCAAGTTCTATTACAGGATCTTATCAAATGTAGTCAAAGTTTAAGTATATACTACATGGGAACCAAAGCAAAGCAAACCAAACAACATTTTTATGTTTTTTTTTTTTTTTCATTTTTAAAGCATGAAAATGATCACACTGTCTGCTCTATCACGGTGGTCAAGGCCATATTGTGCAGATTTCTTTATATTTTTGGTGACATAATTTCATTCATTTTCTAAGCCGCTTCTTCCTAATTAGGGTCGCTTGAAGGCTGGCGCCCATCTCAGCTGACTCTGGGCGAAGGCGGGGTATATCCTAGACAGCTCACCAGGCCATCGCAGGGCCAACACACACAACCATTCACACAAACACAGACACACACACACACACACTCTCACCTAGAGGTGATTTTGGAACAACCAATTAGCCTACTGTGCATGTTTTTGGACTGTTTGGAGAAAACCAGAGTACCCAAAGAAAACCTACACAAACACAGAGAGAACATGCAAACTCCACACAGAAACGCGCAAGCCCGGGAATCAAACCCAGGCCTTCTTGCTATGAGGCGGATGTGCTAAACACTGCACCACCGTGCCGCCTGTGACATAATTTTATTTTTTGAATTTCCAGGGTTCAGTGGAATTTTTTTAATTTCCAGGGAATCAGTGACTGTAGCAAACCATGCTTTTTTGTGCACAATTTTGATTAAAGCATTATCCTGAGCCTGTGAGGTGGATAATGTCCTTCATCTCGAGAGACTGCACCACTGAAATTGTGCTGTTCTAGTGTAATATATACTAAAATGAATTTTGCCTCCCAATCACATTTATTCTATAATACCTGGAGACCACCCTTGTAACACCAGGAAAGCAGACTGCAATAAGGATGTATTAAAGGAATTAAAAAAAAAAAAAAAAAAAAAAAAAAAAAAAAAAGTGTGTGAGAGCAGCGAAAACTGAGTGCTGGGGTTCTGCAGTGATTACACTCCTGATTAATTGTACATATATATGCAAATAAAGTTCTGTTCCTCTGTCGGGGCCTGCAGGAGAAGACAGATAACTCTCTAACCCGCATTGTGATCTAATTCTTACAAATAGTTCACAGTCTACTTA
Source organism: Tandanus tandanus (assembly GCA_039654325.1). Lineage (NCBI taxonomy): Eukaryota > Metazoa > Chordata > Actinopteri > Siluriformes > Plotosidae > Tandanus > Tandanus tandanus. The sequence continues at coordinate 24,678,225 of JBCNYH010000004.1, forward strand.
TCACAGTCATGTACGACATCCTGACATGATCAATGACTACCTGTTTCTCTCGTTCACAGATTTTACAAACTGAGCCAGAATGCACTAGCAGCTCTAGTAAAGAATTGATTGTTAAATAAGAGCACATCCATTTTAGCCCTAACTGGAAACTGACATTCCGTGGAGATTGTTATGGGGCGCCTGTACTCTTCAGTCTATAATATGTGAGATACAACCAGCTGAAATACAAAAGAGAGATTTGATCAGTACCTTGGGAACCAGGAAAGAAGCATAGCTTAAAATAAAATAAAAGAGAGCTCTGGCCTCCTCTCTGTGACCTTGAAGCAAATGAGAAGAGATAGCAGAACCTATAAACCAGGAAGAAAGAGCTGTACAATAGAGAAAAAGATCACAGAAGGTCGGACCACACTCAGTGTTTGAGCGTTAGAGCAGCGTAGCTTACTCGTTCAGTGTGCAGGGACTGATGTCACTTCTGATAGAATCTGATGAGGAGCTCCCGAGTGGCGCATCGACAAGGTGCACGACTATCAATCGTGTGTGATGGGGAAGGCTAAAAGTTGATGGGTGGGAATTGGAAACGACTAAATTAGGGAGAAAAATGGGGAAAAACCCAAAAAAAAAAAGAATCTGATGAGGAATTGAAAAAATTTTTTGGCAGTGTTTAACAGTCTTAAATTTTTCACCTGTGCATCTAACTGCATTGATCTGCCCGAATATGCCGGCTCAGCAAGGCAATGGCAAATGAAAGCACCATTTCACTTTAAATCAAAACATAAAACTAGCTGACGACAGCACATTCTATGATAAGACACCGGGGCACTTACCTTGAGCTCTCCTTCTCACTTAGTGAGCCATTTTTACTAAGAGCAAAATGTTTAAATATGACTTTTGATGATGTTTATACAATACAGTCATAAAAAGGAGCCGATGTCTCTCTAAAGCGCCGCTGGGACATGTGGTTCAGTAAATTTGCTTACATTTTGAAAGTATGAGTGTGAGTGTGTGTTGGCCCTGTGATGGTCTGGCGAGTTGTTCAAGGTGTACCCTGCCTTCGCCATGTGCAGACTGAGATAGGCTCCAGCCACCCCACGACCCTAATAAGATTAATCGGTTCACCAAATGACTGAGTCAATGAGTGTATGATAAAGTTTACGAATGTATGTTGGCAGTGTTGGGATTTCTACCACTTAGGGTATGTTATATATATATCATTTGGGGGACATTCTGATACATAACCAGAAAAATCTAATTTTTTAAAAAAGCCTCCAGATCAGGCCACACCCATGTAGAATGTGAATATACAATAAATACAGATACAAATACTTTTTGAACATTAAACAGATATAAGCAGATAAGGCTACACTTCTAATGCACAAAACGTCTTCAAATATTTTACAATATGCCTAGACTCTCAGAGTCATCGTAATATTAATACGTAAACTGTTGTCTTTTGAGGCTATTTTGGGGGAGTTGCATTAATTTTGAGGTTTTATTAGAACAGTTACATGTTGCTATAAATAATAAATGAGATCAGTGTACACAGGACTTTGTTTTGTTTGATGCAAATGCCCATTCATTATTATATAGTATAAATTAGAAACCTTTGGTCAAAACTAAAGTTATGAAACAAAAGAATAACACCAAAAAATGTTTTTAAAGCTTTTTTTTTTTTTTAACTCTGCAAAATATGCAGAATATGTTTTGGACAATGGCAGTTTTAAAAATTTGGCTCCCTAAAGGTCATTTATGTGCACAGAATTTTAAAATCGATATGAGCCAGAAACTCAATATGTCCTAAACAGATATATATTAAGTGGCCAGATTACAGAAAAGCAGCAGATTTAGCAAATTTTCATTTATCCATTCATTCATCTTCTTCTGCTTGTTCTGGGGTCAGATTGCGGGGGCAAAACCTAAGCAGTAAGGTACAGACGTCCCTTTCCCCAGCCACTTCCTCCAGCTCTTCGGGGGGACGCCAATGCGTTCCCAGACCAGCCGAAAGACGTAGTCCCTCCAGTGTGTTCTGGGTCGGCCCCGAGGTCTCTTCCCGGTTGGACATGCCCAAAACACAACACTAGGGAGGCGTTCGGGAGGCATTCTAATCAGATGCCCGAGCCACCTCAACCAGCTCCTCTTAATGTGGAGGAGCAGCAATTTGCGGTAGCACATTTTTAATGGGTCAGTTTATGACATGGTAATGAGGACCAACTAATCATAAGCTACCAACTACATCTCTACATCTCTCGGGTCAGCGTGTCATCATTAGGTCGATCACTTGCTGGTCATCTCAGCTGACATTCTGCAAAGGTGGGGTACACCCTGAACAGCTCGCCAGTCCATTGCTGGGTTAACATAAACAACCATTCACACTCATACTCACACCTAGGGGTTATTGGAAATAGCCGATTAACAATGTGCATATTTTTTTGGACTGTGATAGGAAACTGGAGCAACCGGAGTAAACCCATGCAAGCACAGGGAGAACATGCAAACCCCACAAAGCAACACCCTCGCTGAGCCCGGGACTGGAAACCAGGACCTTGCTAAAAACAATATATATATATATATATATATATATATAACCTTTTCTAACTGAGCCTCCAGTTTCCTTTGAGCCTGCAGGCTTTTTGGAGGCATTCCAGTCTGGCTTGGAGCTCTGCTGTGTTCGAGACACACTTCAAACACACACAAAGAGCATAAAGGTGAGCAAAGCCTTCTCTCAGTCATCTACAGATCAAATAGTTCAATTATCGACACAGTTCCCACCTCAAAGCTAGGTGAGAAACTTCTCTTCAACTCAAAAGCTCCCTTATATCGATATAACAGCCTTTTTAAAATCATCATCAGCAAAGCTGTCAGACCCAATAGCTCAGTCATTCATCTACCAGCCTTGAGAGTTCATAGGAGCACAGATTTGCTGTTCACACTGCCCTGTGGGGCATGTCAGTCTTAGCTGGAAAAGCACAGGACAGATAGACATTTGAAAAGAGTGGCATGCATGAAAAGCCATCAAGTTTCATCACCCTCATCCACAAACCTACCCAAACCCTACGAGCTCTGACTGCACCATCAGTTCAGCCCTGGAGCTTCTCATTGATGGAGCTCAAAGCTATAAGCTGTATGATTTAAATTATTATACTCTAAAAATAGCTTGTCTAAAATATCCCAATTTAGGTCAATTTAGAAACCTATTGCTGGATCCAAGTGTGGTTCAGCTGGGATGTTGGCTGAGATTTTTTGATCCAGTAGGCTTGGTGAAGATGACTTCCCTGCCAACAAATTCAGACCTTCTTGTTTCCAATTTCTAAGCTGTAACTATAAGTAAATATGCAGTAATTCGACAGAATGGAAGCTATTAAAAAGTTAATATTTTTGAAATTTTACCTTGCATTAACCTTGACTGGAATATTTAATCAGATCACAGCCTGGTTACAATGACAACTGTACAATCAACAAACCACTCGTTCTTTAAAATAACACACTATGAATGAAAATCTGGGTTAACATAAACGTACATTTTTATATCATCCCAGGATTAGAATTAACATAACTCTAGTGCTAGTTAATATTTTTGACAAAAATAATGTATAAAATAATGTTGTGAAAACACAAGCTAAATGTAAATACCTAAAAGTAATGGTAACAGCTATGCAGCAAGCCCTTATTAGGTAACTTACTGTTATCTGTCAAAAAGTATAATATATACAAATTTCCTTCACTGGAACCAAGAGGTTTAAAGATGTTCCCGCATGAAAATGCCCGATACATAAACAAAACATGATTTGCCAAGGTTGGTATGGAAAAACTCGAAATGCCTGTACAGCACTCTGACCTCAACCCCACTGCAGACCTTTGGAATGCAATGAAATGCTGACTGCTCCCCAGGCCCCCAACGTCAGTGGCAGACCGCGTTAATGCTCTTGTCGCTAAAGAAGCACAAATCCAAATCTAGTGGAAAGCCTTCTGAGAAGAATAGAGGTTAATACAACACCAAAGAGAGGCTAAAGCTGTTTTCAAACCAGATGGCTGCTGCCTTATTGCCTCAAATCCGTGACAAACAGGAGTGCCGTAGGGTATCGACTGAAGGCATCAAAACCCTATTAAGTTAGCATTTACAGTAATGTGTGACAGATCAGACCATTGCAGGGCCAACACACACACACGACGATTCGCACTCAAACCTGGGGGCAATTTGAAACAGCCAGTTAGTCTAATGAGCATGTCTTTGGATTGTCAGAGGAAACTAGAGTACCCGGAGGAAACCCGTGCAAGCACGGGAAGAACATACAAACTCCACACAGAAATGCCTGAGCCCGAGACTCAAACCCAGGACCTTCTTATTGTGAGGGGGACATGCCAACCACTACGCCAGTGTGCCAACCTCCTCACAAATTATTAAACAAATTTACTTGGTTACAGTCATAGGGTTCTAGTACCATTTTTATTTCTTGGTAACTTAAAGCCTTACAACTTCTATTACATGAATGAATTTACTTTTCTGTGAAGCTTGGTCCATCTTTTTTGTTGTTGATGTTGCTTCAGGGAGCTGCCACACAGATTTATAGGTAATAGACAGTGCCATGGATACACTGATGATGCCTTCAACTGGGAGCAGTTTGAAGGCATTTTTGAACACAGGAAACAAGAGTTCGATCAGTTTTAACGGTTCTTGATGCCTGGCTGTTTTGTTAGACTCCCACCTGAGACATCATTATCCCCATTTCAAATGTACCCTAAATCTGGAATGGGGGATCAAAAAACACATATGAGTGTACTAGATTATCTGTTGGGCTTTTACAGCAGAGCCTACTGGGTCATCAGGTCAGAGCTTATCCGCGGTTTCCTAGCCTGAAGCAACTAGTTCAACTCCTCCTGAATGGGATGCTAGTACATCGCAGGTTACCTTCCCAGTATTTTTACTGGTACCCATTTATGCTGCTAGGTGGACAGAGGCACACGTACGGTAAAGAGCTTGCCCAGGGGTCTTAGCACAGTGGGGGTCTAACAGGGAGTCGAACCCCCGACCTCTCAGTCATGAGCCCAGCACCCCAACCACACCACCAGCCCCAGATTATGGTCAGAAATCCATATATTGTATTCATTCCAAAAAGCAAACCTCTGCCTTATTTTCTACTCAAATAACGTTATCTAGCATCCTTTTTTCCAACTTTGGCTATCAAGCTAAACTACATGTGGAAAAAAAATTATGGTCTGTATAATAATGAAAGGTTTAACTAGGTTATAAATTATGTTAAATGGGGGAAAGAAAATCATTTCTTGCCGTTGCAGACGATTTCTTTTGCCATGGGCAGAGTGGAAAATTCCAGAAAATTAATCTTGCCGGTAAGTGCTTGCTCCTTTTCATCTCCACATCCCTAATTCACAAGCTGTGCTGTCCATTATCAACCCAGGTTGGGGCGAGTTAACCCAACAAGGTTATAAAGCATTTTTAAAATCATATATTTACCTACTAGTTGTGTCCAGTCCCTACATATGAGTGTGTTCACATTACATAACTCAACATTTCCACAACACTTATAGCCCAACATTTGTGCACTAGATTTCTGAGATGGGGCATTAAGATATAATTAAAGAGGGCACACACCAGGCCAGCGGCAGAGCCTGTAATAAATAATGCATTAAGCCGCAGGCCCAGAAATAGTGCTGCCCATTCAGAATATGTAACTATGTTTAGTCCACTCTCATAAATGTACATAAAAATTCAAACAGCTCTATTTATACATGTGACCATTTGAGTCATGAATCACTTCAGACCAGAAACATATTTTAAGTTTTACATTACAATAAAAATGTGGAAAGACTCAACTTTTTTCATACCAGCGTGACCTTTGAGCTGAGATATGCTTATTTAAATATTGACTATCATCCAGGAAAAAGGATTTCTGGATAGTATTCACATGAATTAGAACATTTATATTTAGACACAGAGCATCTTTACCACTTCATCCAAGAGTGAAATCACACACAAATACTACATTACACACACACGCATCTCATCAAACGCATGTGACGCTCTTTTCGATTTGCGAGCTGATAGTGTTGAGCCAGATGTACTGTTTCTTACAAACTCATAGAGGGTCACTGAATTATTTTTCTTCTCTACATATAGTAGTATAAATGTGAAGACTTGATTTAATCAGAAAAAATGAAAACAGCTAGAAAGCAGTCTTTTTTAAGTTTATACAAAAAGAGACAGTGACTTGCGGCTCAAAACGACAAACTGATTCACATTTGCTCAGATCCCTCACACACACACACTGTTACTCAAGGTCATGGCTCCAATATTCCTTTGTGCTGTAGAGACTATAACTTATGACTGTAACTTATGAGTGTGATGGAGTTTGTGTTCAGTAAATTCCGTGTTGTATTTGTTGCTAGAATCTGCTGATGCCCTCAGTGCCTGCCTGATTCATCCTGCTGCTCGACCTCTACATGGAACATCTGTACTTGTAACTCCCCTTTGGCTGTAGCAGATGTTCCAACATAGATATCCTAAAGATCTGCATTTCCCTTACCAGCTTATTCTCGAATCTCATCCTTTCTTCACTCAGTAATCTCTCTGGCATACTGTAGATCTGGACTGACTACTGTACATCATAAAGACTGTCCTGTGCTCATTCCAAGGACTCTTATTCACAATGGGCCATGGTCGGAGTTGAGTTACAGTAAGTACACATGGTGAGGATATAATATCAAAATTGCACACAGCAGTATTCCAAGCACTGCAGACTTCTGCCAAGTTGAAGGTATGTTTTGGGCATTGACACACTGAACAAACTATGGAATGCCATTTAAAACCAATATTAAATACACAAATGTGACCATGTTAATAATTTAATTATAGTATTTTTATATGAAGGACGTCAGAGGAGACAGCATCAAAACTGGAGCCATTCGTATTTGTTAAAAGCTGGATTTTTTTATGGATAACACCCTTAAAGTGAGTTGTAATCCTAGCAGATGAGTGCTAGGACAGCTTATACTTTAAAAACATGGGGAAGTTCATGTTGCAGGATTGCACATCAAACTATTAATTAATTAATTTGTCTGATGTATGTAACCCATTTGACCATTTGTCTGATGTATGTAAACGTAATTTAGCATTATGTGCAGACATGCCTAGCTTTACTTTATTCAGAAGTTCACTAGTGTATATCTGATTTATTAATTTAATATCTATATACTGTTATTTTTGCCATTATCTTGCCTGATATAAACTAACGTGTCCACGTCCTATTCTTGTGGTTTCACACACTCGCCAGAGTAATACAGACTCCAAATGGCAGCCTTTTCAAACAGACTAATACAGACTATTGAACATATGTTAACATATTGCATTTTCGAACGTGTGATTACAAACCACCTAATTATGAAAATATACATTTTTTAGCAGAGTTTGGAAGGCTTTCCATTCATTTCACTTTAAATGGAAGGACATACATCACATTATAAAAGACATTCAAGTTTTTTTCCCTCTGACTGGAAACAATTACAAAATGTTCTGAAACTTAAGGAGCTGGTCTTTGATCCAAAGTGATTTTAAATAAGAAATATCTGGCTGTAGATGTATTGGTACATTGATTTTTAATAAATCTTTTCTGATTACATTTAATTATTTTACAATTGTATAACATATTTTGTAAATTCTTTAATATTTCTGTGTATGGATGTATGTTTGGTTACAACTTTATATTTTGTTAACTGTGCTGCTGGCTGTCTTGGACAGCATGCACTTGTAAAAGAGTTCTGCTAATACTGTATATACTGTATGCAGAGCCAAGAAAATCAAATTAAGGTATCCTAGTTTAAATATGTACAGATTTTCTTAAGTAAATACTAACCTAACTTTTGGACTTAAGTCGCAAAATATGAATACGGCCAAACATTCTCAATCCGAACATCTAGCTTTACTTTTCTACAGCAGTGTACTGTAATAATCCCATCATCCCCATCACACAGAAAACGAATGGATTTGCTTTTGAGTCTGAAAGTTTCTTCCTCATGCCATCTCAAGGAGTTTTTCTTGTCACAGTCGTTTCTGTCTTCCTCATTAAAGATTGAGGTCTACATCCGAATTTCTGTGTTACACGGTCTATTGTTAAAAGTGCTATACAAATAAATTTAACTGGCATTAAAGCCTGCAATGAAAAAGAATTGAGATTTTTGAATTATTGGAATAATGCAATTACTAGTAACACAAGATGCCAAATGATACTGGGAGATCTACTGTTTTGGGAACTGGCTAAAACTCATACATATGTATAATATCAGATATCTCTCAGGCACTGTGCACTCTGAATACATATGCAATAGTGCCGGTTTCTTTTTCATTGGCATGACCTCTGTTGCTGCGCCTCAATGAATATATTCAGCCAAGGCACGAGTGGTATTTTACGTATTATGCCATTTCATTATTCATACCCTAGACACACACTGTTTTTTCGCAATGGGTCACAATAAAATCTATATTATATTCCATTAAATAACACTTGAATATAAGATAGAGAGAAAAAAAAGAAGACAAAGGCATAAGAGAGATGTTATGCACAAAATTAGATGGTAAATAGCCTTTAAACTGAAAATGCATTCTGAATAAGTATGGACAGTTTTACAGATTTACAGTATTTGGGGAAAACTGACGTACAACAGCAATGTGTACAACGTGTAGAGTGTGGCAACACCATGGATTCTCGCAGGACAGCCTGCCTTGAGTCTCCACATGAAACCTGGTGAGCTTTGACAGTGTGCCACTGATGCAATGTTGCAGCAACACATCATTGTGCAGCATTTTCAACAGGCTGCTGATCTCTGTCCTGCAGGTTCGCCCTTGGCTGAGCAGCAAGCTGTTCAGGAAACGGGTCAATAAACCGCAAATCCGAATAATCACTCACAATTAAGCTTAATCAGCTTTATTAAACAGAGATGGGGGTTTATTAATTCTCCTTCTGAGGGACATATCGAACAAGCGTTAGTCAGGATAGATAGTATATAATTAGTATATTATTAAATTGAGACAAAGACAAAGCAAATCGGAACAAGCTCTCATACTACCACAAATAAATTCAACAATGTAATCTGAAGTAAGCAAATCCAACAGAACTTTTGACTCCCCCACAATGTATACTGTTTATATTCAGAAACAAATGGTCTTCTGAAGCTAGCTATTGTTCACCTTATGTTCATTCATTCATTTTCTGAGCCGCTTTATCCTAGAAGGGTCACGGGAAAGCTGGAGCCTACTCTCTCAGCGGACTCTTGTTGAAGGCTGTGTGCACCCTGAACAGCTCGTCATTCCATCGCAGGACCCACACACACACACACACACACACACACACAAAACCATTCACACTTATACTCAAACCTAGGAGGAGTTTGAAAGAACCATTTAGCCTAATGTGTATGTCTTTGGACTGTGGCAGGAACCAGGAATACACAGATGAAAGCTGATGCATGGGGGAGTACCCGGAGGAAAAACCACACTAAAGCAGGGAGAACCTAACTCCACATGAAAAAACCCACACCAAGCCCGAGACTCGAACAGAGAACCCTCTGGCTGTGAGGCGGCTATGCTAAGAATTACACCACTGTGCCGCCTGTTTAACTTATGTGTGCTGAAGAATCAAGTCTCCAAAGTGTTCTTGTTAGTACTTGAATCATATATGCATATAAAATGTTAAAGCCATAGTAATGCAATTATTAGTGCTAAAAAAAATTACAAGCAAACAGTTTGCCTAAAAAACAACAACAACAAGAACTACTACTGCCACAACTACCAGAACTACCACCACCACCACTACTACTACTACCACTACTACCACTACATCCTACCTCAGAGTGTTCAACTATTTGAAAACTGAGGAAATATAAATGTTCAGGGTATATTCTCTCAAATCGTGGAGATCGCGGACGTCGTGCCCCATTGTAAACCAAGGATTAGCATTTTTAAAAAGAGTCTCCAGTGTCAGAATTTGGCAACAGGCAAAGATTGTAAGTCTTTAAATATTAGTCCAGTATTTTTTGACTTACTAAGAGAGAGGTTGGTTTGGAAGTGACTCTTTATAGCTGCTGCAGTGCTAACTTTATAGACATTAACCTTATCATATTGACCTTAAATATAACTATTAGCAGCTAAAATGTCATTTCTCAATAATAAAACTTGTCAGTGTTGGAAAATTGCTGTTCTGTAAAAGAAATAGAAACAGAAATAGAAACATTTCGAGACATTTACATTTATGGCAATTGGAAGACACCCTTATCCAGAGCGACTTATAGTTTTATATCATTTGTACAACTAAGCAGATGAGGGTTAAAGGCCTTGCTCAAGGGCCCAACAGTGGCAGATTGGTGGGAGTAAGGCCTGAATCCCCAACCTTCTGATCAGTAACCCAGAGCCTTAAACGTTGAGCCATCACTGCTCTGTACATGTTGTTTATTGCTGGATAAAGGTTGGTTACAGTTACTGGCTGTCTTGTGCAATAATGCTTACAGACATAAAACATTTTTTGTGATATTTTAGTTTTTCAAAATTCATATTTTCAATTTACTCGTTTTTAGTCTGCAATTCCAATTTGTGCATTAAGCAGGTTAATGGAAACATCTCGACTGTCACTGACCACACTGCTGCGTTTTATTCCTATTTAAAAAATATGAATGTCAAAAACCGTGTTCCATTTGTTCGACCAGTAATTGTGCTGATTGAAAGTGCCATGCTGCATACAGATCAAATGCTCCTTTATCATCTTCCCCTTATCATTGCTTCCCTGTACAGGGATTCAGCTACTCAATGTTCTAGATATTACTTTCACACTGTGTGTGGTCCTGTACATGCAGATTTCCCTAAATGAAAGAGATAAAAAGACGAGAACAGGTGTATTTTCTTCTGTTCAATTGAAAAGATTATTAATTTCATTCATGCATTAATAGCTTCATACAGTCGGCTTATGATCCCCTACAAATCCAAGACATAACACAAAAAGTAAAATCTAGCATGATTTATATAAATAAATAAATAAATAAATAAATAAACATGAATAGGCACTACAAATGGAGTAAGGAGCATAACCCTACATCTGTAATCATAATTAACAGCTAAATAAATTCCATATAGAGCCATATAGAGACAGCATTCAAAAATTATACTCCTTATTTATTTTTATTTTATTTTTTTTAGGGGGGATGCCAAGGAAAATGTTTAAATATTTAAAAAAGCATTTGCTAGCCAAGGGCTCAAACAGATAGCTCAAAATGAAATTCCATAGTTTTCAGTGATTTGAGGCTAAAGGCTAGAAGACTAAAGGGTTCTTTACTCATTCAACACACTTTCATTATTTACAAAAGGTGTGATTGATGTTCTGTTTATCCTTAAGATCTTTTTTCTCTCTCTCTCTCTTTTTTCACATTTTCTATCCACGCTGGATTGTACTTGCATTTTTCAAGCATCACAAAAAAAAAAATTACAGTTGATACCAGTTGAATATTTTAATTAGCTTTAAGATGAAAAATAAATAAATAAATAATCAAATAATAATATTAATATATGCATTATAATAAATACAT
>JBCNYH010000004.1:24720662-24732181 GCA_039654325.1 Tandanus tandanus
GTAAAGCTGCTTTGTGACAATGTCAATTGTAAAAAGCGCTATACAAATAAAACTGAATTGAATTGAATTGAACTATAAAAGCACGGACACACAGAAACGCCCTAGCACAGGAATTAAGCCCTAGGACCTTTTTGCTGTAAGGTGGACCTGCTAACCACTAGCCACCATGCCACTGGGCCTGCTGTAATACCAAAAAAAAACAACAACAAAAAAAAACATCCCACAATTTTGAAGAATCCTTGGCCATTGTTCACCCCAAGTTGCTAAGAAACACAAACCTACCAATGTACAAACCAATGTAACCAAAAATAACCTCCTTGGCAGAAATAAAATAAACAGCACAAGACCTCGACTGAAAAGATGACACCCAGCAGTGCAGCAGTAACATTCCTGTGGTAGTGTACATGTGTGTGGCACTGATATGAGTCTATCAGGCTCAGTAGTGCCATTTTCTAAACACTTCACAGGCTACACTTATTGTCACTGCATGACACACCTTCCTTGTTGGTCTAGTTCTGGTGTAGAGTTACAGTCACACCCTTTCACCAGGACAAGTATGCGTCGACTGAAAAAAATTACATTTGTTGGTACTCCATCTCCTTGGCAGAGCTAACTAAGCAAAGCCACTGGTTGCTAGGAAATGTTATTCAAATCATGTTGGTTGTGACATATTTACACAAGTCAGGCCTTTGGTGAAACAAGAGGAACCCAAAATCTTCCACAGTGTGCAGGTTACAGAAAGTTTTGAGTTTTGTGGAATCATTTACAGTCAATTTTAGGTTAAATTACACAGTGTACTGACAGTTTATCATGTTTAGGCTGTATATGTATGGGAAAAGCCTAAAATAAAAAAATTCACCCTGGAGATGTATAGACCCTGTACATTCATCTCAATAATTAACATGTAATCATGTGGTTAAAAAAAGGCATATATATATATATATATATATATATATATATATATATACCCCCAAAACCCTTAAAAAATAACTTCAGTTGGTCAGGATGAGGCTCAGCAACATTACGAAGCAATAAAATGAAATCAGCTGATGACCTGGTTTTCCTATCATTTGATCTGGTGGCAAATACCATGTTGAGATGAGAGTGGGACCGATTTTGTATGCTTTACTTTTTTTATGTGCATTGGTATTATTATTATTATTATTATTATTATTATTATTATTATACAAAGACACTCAATACAATTGTGTGCTTCCAACATTGTGGCCACGGTTTAGGAGAACACCCAGATATGGGTATGATGTTCAACTATCGGCAAAACTTTACTATATAATGTGGATTGAAGCAAAGCATCCAAATATGAACTTGCTCTAGTTTTTTATGTTTTTCCCTACAACATTTGTACATTTAGAACTGTCTCAGTTGTGAGTACAATGGTTTACACTATTAGCCCTCGCTACGTGTTTACCTAAAGACATTGATGCATCAGTGCTTTAGTCATTTAATCTTTCCTGCTCTCTGACCTCCTCCTCGGTATGTAAACTCTGCTTAAATGGTTCCAAAACTTCAATAGTACCACCTTCAACACCACTGTGCTCTTCATATCATATAAACGCTAAAGCCGCCTTCACACAGGAAGCGACAAGTGACATGCAAAGTCATCTGAGCTGAACTTTCATGCAACGCAAATCAAACGACTACCAGTCAGATCTTAAAGATAGGCAGATTGGCAGATGCCGCCAAACATGTTCGCCAAAACCTTTCCGCAGGGAAACAGCAAACACAAGTTTAATTGCTCCCGGTTCATGAGCCACAAGAGTCTCCATTCTATACCTGCTGCACTACACCAATAATGATAATAATAAGCTGCAATAACTAATTGTGCCAAGTCGGTCAGTGGATCTGTGTTGTGTAGCTGCACTGCATTCTGGAGCATGAGGTCTGCAATTTGCAGAATCTCTGATTACTTCATTAATTTTCTTAATAAAACGACCTTCACTGAAGTCGAGTGACAAAAAACGCCGTTGCTCTGACCTCTCATAGCTGGTTGAAAGGTGCGAACCATAGCTGGGATTACCGTAGTCGTTCTGTGACCATACTGTCAGACTTTCGAAATAGTCACGACAAAATCTATAATACATACGTCACAGCCGTCATGTCTAGCATGCAATTGTGATGCGTACGAGGCAATCGCTCGCGGCTCCACTTTTACCACCACTGAAACCTACGGTAACATTCGCCCATGTATACCTCACAGGCAATTGCACGGTTGGAACAATTTAATTTATCCGGCGCTCGACCACCAGCCAAACTTTCCGTGAATGGAAGCCACGCCCTCCGAGTTCTCAAGGAAGCTCTCCGGCTCTCGTGTGATCGGACGGAAGTGTACGGAACAGTTACGGGATAACACCGGCTGACCAACCAACAGAGGGCAAAACAAATCACCTACCGCCATGAGGCCAAAACTTTAGAAGCAGAACGCCGCCATGTTCACTTGTGTATCTCTGAAATCATTTCAATCCTAACTGTGTCAGGGCAGTGGTGGCTTAGTGGTTCAGGCGATGGGTTACTGATCCGAAGGTCAGCAGTGCAATCCCCACTATCACCACTGTTGGGCCCTTGATCAAGGCCCTTAACTCTCAATTGCTCAGTTGTATAAAAAATGATAATTGTAAGTCGCTCTGGATAAGAGCGTCTGCCAAATGCTGGAAATGTAAATGTGTCGTCAGTGCCTGACACCCTTTGTGACGTCCGCAGGCACTCATCCCTTACTGGAGTGACGTCACAACAGTACAAAGCAACGAATTAGCACCAGGCTCACCAAACACGTCACAAAAGATTGGGAAAACAAACAGTGCTGATGTGGTCTAGGATGGAGAGAGATCCTTTTATATGATTGATTAACTTTAAGCATTGGGGGTGGAAGAGGGTGGTGGTGGAGCTCTTCCCCTTACACTACTCACTTTGTTTGAGTTAGCACACACGAGTTGAGACCTACTTCCTTTTTCCTGACTCATACAAGTCGTCCACAGACTAAAAGTGGCACTGACAGACCCTACACGCATATATATATATATATATTTATACTCTCTCAAATGACAGAATTCGGTATCTTCCGTGTGTGTTTTTTTTTTTTATCTTTTAAGACTCGGATACAAACAAACAGCACCAGAAGCTCTTCGGGTTAATCCCAGTGGTCTAAGAATAGCGCGCGCGCGCCCTTATAAATACTGCAAAAGTGCACGAGACAGCTATTAATACAGGTCATTTCAAGCAAACAAACAAACAAACTGTGCAGTTTTGCTGTATAGACTGAATCCACAAGGCTCTGTCTGCTTACTATTAAACTCAATTTGCATCCATGAATATTGACTGATGAGAAAATCAGATCCACCACACACAGGGGGTGTGAGCCATGTTATAAACACTGTCCTGCTTTGTTATAATTCAGTGAGGTGTGTATGCCGCCCTACAGCGCGTGATATAAGAAGATAAGTTAATATTTACCTCTCCTAGGTGAAGATTACAGCCAGCCCGAGGTGGTGCGAGGAGTTATCACTGATGAATGCATGTTCTAAATACAGCACAGCACAGCCCCAGTGAAAGCCTGCTGCAGGGCGGAGTAGAGCAAAAGGAAAACATTACCAAGGAAATTACTCCCAGCACAACAAATAACCCGTTACACAACAAACTAATACATTAATATACATACTATGGTTACGGCATATCCCCCCCCCCTTATTTTTTTTTTATTTTATTTTTTCTTTCTTTTTAAATACATAGGGAGAATGTTATCATAACGTGTCATGCTTAAATTCCTTCCAACCCGAGATTTCACATCCAACTCTCGCGAGATCTCGGTGTAATCTCGCCGGTTGAGTTCACAGCTGGTTTTCTGGAACACGTCCGTTTCAGGTGCAGCCCGCATTAAAATCACGTAGCTGCATCTTTTTGCTAATTGTTTATTAGACACAAACACCAATCATGGCGGAAACGGATCCGAAATCAGTACAGGACCTTACAGCAGTGGTGAGTATCAAACATCGGGCTGCTAAGCTAAGCTAAGCTAGGCGAGGCTAGGCTGAGCTATGCTAGCTGGCACTAGACAGATGAATGTTTGTTTGTACAAACAAGTACATTATTAAACAATGTAAACATTAATAATAGTAATAATACATTATATGTATATATACAGGGTAACACAAAATTAATATTTCGCCTTTTTTCTGTTGTGCATCACAAACAACTTAGCTACAGCTCAACAACATTAGCATAACAATGAATATACCAGGCTTTCTGTTCTGTACATAGATGCCCTGTGACGTTATTAGCAAACAATCAAACTGATGTTTCTTCAGTTGAATCAAAGTAGCCATGATTCATGTTGCTAGCTCAACTTTGAGAGTAATTAAATGCACTCACTCTGTACCTACTTGTGTATTTTATTTTATATTATACTACAGTGAGCTATGATAAATGTCTGAAACTTTTATTTTACATCCTTCACCTTCATCACAAACTCTGATTCAGTGGTCTAACATTTGAGCCCTGAAGCCAGCTCTTATAATAATGAATAATGTAATCTGGTGGTGTGTTTTGATATGTGTGACAGGTACAGACGTTGCTGCAGCAGATGCAGGACAAATTCCAGACCATGTCAGATCAAATCATCGGGAGAAATATCCTTCCTCTACTCAACCCTGATCAAGTAGGATCAGTCAGGGGTTTGTCACATGATGTAAATGCATTCATACTCCAGATTTATTCCTCCTTTGTGCATTGCTTAACATTCCAAACTTAAGCATTGGCACCCCGTAGTTAATATCTAAAACAGCAGCGCTGTGTGGCTTGCTCTAATATTGTTGCATTTGACTTATTTCAACTGATCACAGACACGTCCGTGTTCATCCTTTTAACCTTTCTGTTGAGCTATGCCAAAGATACCGTGACGTGCCGATTTTTGTTCCGCGTGAAATCATTTGTGCGTGTCTGTCCGCAGTCCACGAGTGCCCACTCGGTCCTGGTAAGTTATTAGCATTCGTATTTGGTATTGGTCATCCTTACAGCATAATTTTTGCGTATGTAATACATTTAAGCGATACAGATGCTTAATTTAATGTAAATGACCATAAAAAGCACAAAACTGGTAATTTTATCCCGTGGATTACTTGTGGGGGTTAGCAGTCGTTTTCCCTGGAAGCGGCGTCAGTGCACAGTGGTTGACGTCTCTTGTGGAGACATTGAGACATCACATTCTAGTAACTCTGAGGGCGAGAATGCTGCCAGGAGAAATATTTGCGTTCCAGGTGTATCGTACTCCGTCTGTCATCCTTAACAAGAGGCACTTGATGAGATGAGCACACGCATTGATGACCTGGAGAAGAACATCGCTGACCTGATGACCCAGGCGGGGGTGGAGGAGGCAGAAGGAGAGAACAAGCCCAAAGATGCAGAGGCTTCCTAACGAAGGTAAGCTTTATGTAAAATGTCATGTCATCAATCGATTCCTGTTTAGTGTCGAGATGTTAGTATAGACCTAAAATCAGCTTATTCTCTTAAACAGGTTGCTCAGTAATGATGGCGCAAGGGAAACTCTTCGAGAGCAGCGACATTTCCCCCAGTAGTGCTGCCTGCTTTGATTTGATGTATTGTATAGTTCTTTTTATACTGACTTTATCTAATACCTGTGGATATTCCTGAGTGTTCACTAATATTTAGGATTTTCTTTATGGATGGTGCATATCATTTTTTTAGCCTGCTTTAAGGCCAGCCACTTACATGGTTGATGCCTGATACTGTAAAATGAGCACTATCTCCATGTGCCAAATAAATTCCATTCCAGTTTCAGCTGAGTTTGTGCTATTAAAAGGATTTAATATGAAATGCTTTCTGCAGTTTTTATTTTTTATCACCACCAACACTACTCTTGTGCATGTTGCTAATGAATGAATGAAAAACAGTGAACATGGCTTTGTTACAACCCTAGGTTTGAGAGTGTCAACAGTTAGCATTCCCAGGCCTAAAGCCTAACACACACAAAGAGCTTAAAAAAAAGACCTGCCACTTGGGTTTGGATGTATTTTCATATGTACATATTCAAAGAAGGCTCAAAAAGGCTAGGATTGGTCGGTGGTTGAAAGGACTAATCTACATTTACAGTACCAGGCAGTTGCCTAAAAGACACTCAGACTCAGATAAGGCATTTAGGGGAAGGTCATTCCACTGCTTAAGTGCCAAAACACAAAGTCTCGATGCATGTCTTCCTTGTAACTTGACAGATGGTGGGATCAGTTCCTCTGCTGGAGGATTAGATCAGAGTGTGGGGAGTGAAAAGGGCTTTCACGTATGCCTTGCAACAGTAAGAAAATAGTGAGGGGAAAAAGTCAGAGTTGATAATCAGTACTTGTTCACTATTGGTTCACCTGACTGAGGCTCATGAATACTATTTCCTTGTGAAGAGGAGAGCGAGCTTACTGAGGGTCTTGTGCTCTGTGGGTTCAAACATGGAAACGAGCTCATTAAACACAATGACTTGGATTAGAGTGTGGGAAAGTTGCCCACTCAAATCAGCTTTAGGCTCGTGATCTATCCTAATGACCTCATATGGACAGCATATAGGTATGTGACTCAATCTAGCAATCCAGTGCCTGCTGGGTGATGCTTTCCCATGCATTGATCCCATCTTGAGGATTTCTCTTGGCAGTCTATCATATAGAAGCAGTCTAAAGATTCAAACTCATCAGAGGCATGAGGCGTGCTGGCTACTCTTACTTAGTTTTGCCACCTTATCAAAGCTGTTGCCCAGGGAGTGGCTGCTGCCTACAGAACCACATGATGGAGCTAAGTGTTAGATGAGCTGCTCCGGGGGGCGGGGGCACAATAAGGCCCACTACCAGAGGTAGATATTTTAGTTCCTACTTGCACTTTTCCACACACGCCAGAAGGTGACCGCTACCACAAATATGCATCTCAGATCTCCTGGTTCTTTCCCTCCACTTTACTAGCTTTTCCACTGGAAGTAGTTTATATTTTATGTTTCATTAAATTTTCAGAAACACTATCCTTTATTAGGGTTGTAAGGAGGCTACAGCTCCATCCCAGCCAAACCTGGGCAAAAATGGGGTTCACCCCAAACAGCTCGCCAGACCATTGCAGGGACAACACACATAAAACCATTCACATGTAGGGGCAATTGAGAATATCTTGCCGAATGTGCATGTCTTTACACTGTGGGAGGAAACCCACACAAGCACAGGGAGAACATGCAAACTCCACACAAAAGCACCCCACTGAGCCTAGGACTCTAAATTGCAAATCAGTCATACAAACAACTTCTGCTCATCACAGCATTAAAACGGTTGGGCCGTGTACAAACAAGTCATCCTGTGCAACTTGTTTTCCCACAACACCCCCATTGCTGCATTCTCACCAGTGGCTTCCTGTAGCTTTTCTCATCCAATTTGAAACACTGAAACTCATTTACAAAGTCAAAATTAATCAAATACATGAAGGCATTTGTCAAACTCCACTCTGCGTCACAATCCCTCCAAGCAACACACACGTTTGAGCCTGTAATTCCACAAGATACAAGAAAACCGGCTTTAGAGTGTCTTCGTCGTTGACCTTTTAACAGCAAAGCCACAAAAGTCACAATTGTAATGTTTCACAAATGAAACACTGAAGTAAACGCTTATGTACACGTTTTCTCCTTGTGTAGCTTTAAACGTCCACTCCCAGTCTTATCTAACAGGATGTAATGATACCCTGGCCTCGTTGTACAGGGAAAGGACATGCTTATTGATAATAAACACTACTAAGCCCTTCTGAACATCAGTGTGGATAAGAACATCTGCCAGTAAAAGTTAACGTAAACATTCCATATTACACAACCGTTGAAAACTGATTCAGGTACAGAAAGGCTTAGAAATAGCAATGTTTATGAATACAGCTTCTTAGTAATGATTACACAACGTTGCATATCGAAAACACAACTATTTAATGAAAATTATATTAAAAACAGTTGTTAAATTTATCTTAAAAGAACACAAACAGACAGCGCTTTAAAACAGCTAGTAACAATTTATGCTAAAATATGCATCTATAAATTCTTGTATACAAACTTAACATTAAGGTTTAAGTGGAAACATAAATACACAGGGTGGGATTAAAACAAAAAGTCTTGCTCAGTCATGTCAACAGCCCAGGCGAACTTATCCCTCTGAGTCTTGTTATAAATTTTATCCAGTGGCACCTCCATGTTCTTGCACCTACAAAACAGGACATGGGGAAATAATGCATTACAGAATACAACCATCAGCAATAATATTAACCCCACCTGATTGGTCTGTGACTAGGCAGCCCCATACACAGCAAGCAAGAGTTCTGACTCCTTTCTCTCATATCCAGCAGTAACAGGTTCAGCAGTTTGTGCTACAGTAGCTCTTCCGTGGGATCAGACCAGACGTACTAGCCTTCGTTTCCCACACACATTGATGAGCCTTGGGCACCCATGACTCTTACCAGTTCACTGGTTGTCCTTCCGTGGGCCACCTTTGGTAGGTACTTACCACTGCATACCAGGAACACTCCACAAGACCTGACTTTTGGACTCGGTGGTTTAGCCATAACAATGGTGCCCTAGGCAAAGTCACTCAGATCCTTGCACTTGCTAATTTTTCCTGCATCCAACACTTCAACTTTGAGAACTGTTCAACTTATGCTTAATACATCCCACTCCTTGACAGATGTACTAAGGAGTAATGAGTTTCCTCCATTTTCAATACACATTAAAACCACATGGTTTAAACCACAGAAACGTTATGCTGACTGTCCAGAAAAACTTGTTGGATTTTGCGGTTACTAAATTTTGAAAAATCAATAAATTATGTATGATTTCAACCAAAATTTATTTTTTTTATATCAGCATATACTGTACTTAGACAGCACTCCCTATATATTTTACATGACTTTCTTACATTATAATTTCATTAACAATTCTCACATAATATTGCCATCTATATATACACAGTACATCTATATATTCACACACATTTCATAAAAATAAATGTTTTTTTTTTTTTTTTTTTAAATAGAGGAGTAAATAATTTAACAGGCTGGCAAGTAACTCACATACTTTGAAAATAATCTTTCTGAACTGTATATCCAGCATCAGGTTTGAATGAAACTGCTCCCATTCTGTGTGTCACTGGTTAAACTAAAGTACATCCTAACAGATTCAGTGGTATTATCAAACCGCACTGCCTTATAAACTGACATATCGAATTGCGTGCAAACCTTGTTTACAACCCTCAGTAACAGGCTCACCAGGCCACACTGATGCGTGGGTCCAGATAGTTTAGTTTGGAGGTGCCCAGGGCAATCTGCTTGTTCTCTTCTCGGTCTGTAGCCTGAACTTCCATCCTGAGCAGCTGCTCTTCACATCGCTGCACTGCCTTCTTCTTCTTCTCCACCGCACTAAGCACACACACACACATCACCTTTAACAGTTTCTGATACAGCACAGAGAAAGTCATGACAGGTTTCTTCATACTCTTGTATACTGGTGCTCCCTCGACTGTACACTATTCAACTCATGACCCAGAACTCGTACACTACTGCTGAAAAAAGTTCTTTAAGGGCTCCGAGAAATTGAGAAGAGAAGAGGCATCCATAACAAATTGTTTTTCATGCAGGATTTATAATAAGTCAATATTTTGGACACACCTACTCATTCACATAATTTTTTTATGATGTTTATTGAGCCACAGTAACTACAGATTCTGTATCTTTATATTTAAGGAGAAATATCATCACCTTTTATACACTAAACTCTTTTTATTCATTCATTGTTTTGCCAAAATGCTTCATCCTATTAGGGCCACCGGGAGGCTGGACTCAGCCAACTCTGGGCGAAGGTGGGGTACACCCTGAACAGCTCACCAGTCCATCGCACACACAACCTTTCACACTCAATCACCCCTAGGGCCAATTTTAACACCCAATTAGCCTACTATGCATGTCTTTAGACTGTGGGAGGAAACCAGATGACCCTGATGAAACCAACAATGGCACAGGGAGAACATGGAAACTCCACAGAGAAATGCCTGGGCCTGGGATTCAAACTCAGGGCCTTCTTGCTGTAAGGCGAATATGCTAACCACTATGCCACCGTGCTGCCCACTGAATTTATTTCTCCTTAAAGACTTTCTGTTCTATGTTTAAGGTCTTCTCTGCATCACATTGAACACTGATTCCAAAATATTGCTACACATTGGCTTTGAAAGACAGAGGGGTGTCTATAAATTTTCTGCTGTGGTAGCGTTCGCTGTTGTGTTGAAACTGATATTTGCATACAATATGCAATGTTCTGATGGGTTCGGAGTGCTGATGGGTTCTGTGGAACAGCATGCAACAGAACTGTATGTTCTTTATGCAAATATGAGCTAAAGAAAATGGGAGAAGCAACGAATCCCCCAGGGCTGACTGAGTTCTATAAATTTGACGGAAATGACAGGTATATCATTACACCATATCCCAGGGCTTTCAAGTTGCTTTTGAGTAGCAGCATAACCACTAAAAGTGGCAGAAACCTCTGTCCTCATGATGTCATCATTACCGTTGACCAATTAAAAAAAAAAATTGACACATAAGACACTGAATTGAGGATCCATCGTGAGAACCTGCCCTTAAAATGTAAATCAAACAAATCCATGTGCCTTCTTTTTTGATTACTTTTTTACACTTTTTTCTTTGTATATTTTTTACGTGCAACCTCCATCTGATTGTCTCGAGTCCAGTGGCTCTGGTTGAATTAGTTGTTTATTCCAGCATGAGCTGCTCTTGTTTGGTCTGAGCTCAGTTTTGGCTTTTTGGACAGCTGCTATTTCAGCCTGCACTATTGGTTTGACAGCTAAAACATGGACGTGTGTTTGAGATAGTGGAGCTGCACATAAAAAACTGTGCCTTCTTGGATGGGTTCTTTTCTGTGTAAGATCGGTACATTATTACCTGGAGGTTTTTAATAATTAAACCTTGGTATTTATTATCCATTTTGGACATGCATAACACATTAGATCAGCTTTCCAACTCATGCTGTTAAGGAAAAATCCTGTGTTATATCAGAGGAGAGGTTATTTGGGAAATCCAAAATGTGCGTTGCTCTCTAAAGCCAGTGTAACAGATCTGAAATGTGCGTTGCTCTTTAAACTAAAGCCAGTGTAGGAGACCCGAAATGTGTGTTGCTCTCTAAAACCAGTGTAACAGATCTGAAATGTGTGTTGCTCTCTAAAGCCAGTGTAACAGATCTGAAATGTGTGTTGCTCTCTAAACTAATGCCAGTGTAACAGATCTGAAATGTGTGTTGCTCTCTAAACTAATGTCAGTGTAACAGATCTGAAATGTGTGTTACTCTCTAAACTAATGCCAGTGTAACAGATCTGAAATGTGCGTTGCTCTCTAAACTAAAGCCAGTGTAACAGATCTGAAATGTGCGTTGCTCTCTAAAGCCAGTGTAACAGATCCGAAATGTGCGTTGCTCTCTAAACTAAAGCCAGTGTAAC
>JBCNYH010000004.1:24746470-24780089 GCA_039654325.1 Tandanus tandanus
GCAGAAACACGCTGACGGCTATGCAGCCTACTCTTGACGAAAATCAGCAATGGTTCTTTTACACGCCTCTCACCACAATCATTGAGAGACATGGTCAGCCTTTGATGACCCAGTTACCTGCACTGGGGTGAGAGCAGTGACATCCCGCTGATAGTGGGGCTTGAACCCCTGACCTTGGGATTAGTAATCCAGCACCCTACCACCGGGCCATCACTGCCCCAGCATTATACATAGACAATTCTATCTATGGAGTGTTATTGGAGGGAAAAAAAATCTGCTTTCAGGTAGCATCAACATCACCCACCCCACAGCTGATTATTAGTCTATAACAGCACACTCACACCCCATCATGCTTTACTCTGCCCTTACTATGCAAGGCTACGATTTACAGTTCCATCAAAGCTCTGTATATTATTGCTCAGGTGTAAGTCCAGCACTGCAGTCTGTCTTAGGGAAGACTATACTTTGTGTTGAATCTGAATGCCAATAATCCAACAGCGCCATCAAAGCCTGGCTACAGCTATATCCCGACACACTGTGGACACTAACATCTGGCTTCTTTATGACTGAGCTGCATGCACTGTCCTAATCAAGCACATAAATATAAATAAAACAATACCCATAAAATATACTGGACCAGGGTGTTTAGGAATCTTCATGCTGTGCAACTGTTCATGAGGAAAGCATTCAGTTCTTACTAACACTTTATGTGGAAGTCACAGCATTGGGGATATTAAAAGAACATTTTAAAATTTTGCTTTGGCAGAACAATAGGAGGATGTTTACCTTGTTAACAGGTAGCATTTTATCATAACCTTCATCCAGGATGGGCCAAAAGATAACGAGCAGAATTTGACAATGTAAATATACATATTGTAACCTTTTAACACTTCAATAACAATGGTCCTGGAAGTCAGGCTACTAATTTTGGCTAGAGAGTCTGATAGTTTTTAAAAGAACCCGCTACTTTCAGACAAAGACTTTGTTTGACTGATATCTAACATGATCCTTTAATGCGGCTTTTCAGCAAACCTCATTAATTCTGTGATTTAATTGGTGGTATTGTAACCACCAGAGCAGTGTGAGTTTGCTTGTGAACAAAATCCTGACCACCCCCGTGCAAGGATTTATTTATTTATTTATTTTTTTACCAAGCTTGATGGGGACAGTACCCTACCTGAGTCCCAGAGATGTTTTAAGTTAAGGCCCATGATAAGAGCAGAGTCAAACATTTTTGGAGATAGAAACTGCTGTTACTCTAGAACCTTGCGAGGTGGACATCAAGGTCACAAGATTTTGAGTGCTTATAACTTCCAAACGAGTGCTGACAAAATTGCCATTATTATGGAACACTAATAGGAAACCATACATGAAGTTTCAAAGGAGACGATTATCACTGACCTTGAAAGGTCAAACACCAGCCATCTCATAAATCAATCAATCAAACTGTATTTAATTTTTGCTATTTGATCACGTCCACGTACTACAGCACATATCACAAGTTGAGCATAGGGGTAATTAAAACCAGTACCCATACAGGGCTACATTATCCACGTTGCATGGCAGAGGTACCTTGAACACTACGAGTGCCCCTCTAGTTTTCTTTGTTTCAGTGTCTTACTGAAAATAGTTCATGTCATAATATACAAGTGTTATTGCTCAAAAGCAGAGTATGGACATGTCTGGAGGCAAAAATGCAAACAGCAAGTCCTTTAAGATTGTGATGTTTGTGCACAGAAATGTGGATGAAACTGACAGGCCATGTCTTATATATGGTATGTATGAGGTTAAAAATTAAAATAACAGTAATGTGATGATATTTAGGAGTTTGTTTTGTGAAACGTTTACACATCATATGAAATTAATTCAATAAAAAAAGCAGATAGTTTAATAGCAACAGGAGCTTCAGTAAACAGTAAATCCAAACCTGGCTAATGTTTCGGCTGATAAAGCATGAAGTCTTGCCTTCTTGCTACTTTAATAATTTGCCATTCATGAATGAGAGAGAGAGAGAGAGAGAGAAATTGATGAATTCCTACCGACTGAGGCCCAGCAGCATCACTGGCATTTTGACAGCTGATATCTAATTATAAATTGACTTGATTAGGTGCATAGTGTTTTTCTATCCAAAAACAATCAACGTGTGACATTCACTCTGTGTGGAAATCATACTTAGCTAGCAAAGATTTAGACAGATTGACTGCATCCGCTGCGGTGTTGGTTACCCGACATGATCTCTGCAAGAAAACAGCCTAGGCTTATTCAGTTGAAAAAAGTAAATAAAAATCTTTCTAAGTTGTTCTGTCAAGTATATTTATGATTTCTTTAAGTGTAGGTGTCAAAGTCTGTCCAAAATGTGAATATTAGTATCCTAACAACAATAGACTGTCGGTTTTGTCTTCAGTGCAGATGTATAGCCGAGTCTTGTCCTGATGAGTTGGCTCTCCTGTGTTGTGCCATGTGCATGTGGAGTGGTTGTTTGGGGTATCCTAAGTCTGAGCACTCCCCATTGCACAGCATACACAACACTGCTCAGCTTGGGCTTGGGACTTCTGGTTTTTTAGGAGGAACCTAAAATCCTTTTTGCCTGAGAGTGTTCCTGGGTCTGGGATATGCACTGTGAGAAGACCCATATGACTGTGAACTTACACAGACAAAAAAGTCAATTTGGGCCAAAAATATATAGATAAATAAATTAATTAATAATAATAACAATGATGATAATTTTAATAAAAATAATAATTTAAAAATTGTTATTAAAATAATAAAATAATGGTCTCTTGGTCAAAATTCAGCCATAGCAATATCCAACTGGCCAGCATACAATCAGTAGGGCTGTGATAATACATCAAGACAAATGGCATTTGATGCATGTCAGGCAAATCAGCGAGCTATTAATGGTGCGGGGAAGGCAGTTTTACTCCTTGAACCCCAGAGCTCCCAGTTTGCAAAAAGTGAAAAAAAAAAAAAAAAAAAAAAAAAAAAAACTGACTGCATACTGGTCACATGATTACCTTTTTATTTTCCATGGAGAGCCTGCAAGATCAGCATTACACAACCAACCTTGTAAGAGACAGCAAAAATGCCTAAAGCTTAAAAAAATCTTTCTTTTTTTCCCCTAGATAAAGCAGTGATAAGAGGATTTTTGTTTAGCTGTAATAAATACAACACTATATCTACTTAACTGGTGGTCAAGTTCACCTAGTTAAACCTTTGGTAATGCTTCATGTCTCCATAATAAGCAGTACGTCGAGCTGAATAACTGACTTCTTACAGGCTAAGGGCTTACCATATATGGCGATTTGAGGACGTTTCTTTATGTAAATAAGTGTTGCTGCACACAAGTGGATCAATACAGGATGTGCGGGATTTATCAATGCTCATTATAGACAGCTGTGCATAGGGATGTGTGGAGAATACCAATTTGTTTGCGCGTGCTGGGGTTCCTGAGCATTTAGAACTTGTTCTATGCATGTTTTGATAAACGAGGCCCCTGGAGAGTGAAGTTAAAAGCAGCTGAGGATTTTGTGGGAAGTGGGGAAAAAAGCTGAAGTCAACAGAAGCCTAACAGGCTGGGGGGCTTGTGTGTGTATGTATGTATGTGTGTGTGTCAAGCTGTTTACACACTGCAAATATATTAGGACTCTGTATCTATCAGGAGAACATTTATACTGTGGCTGAATGGTCACTTTGGGGATCATCTTAAAAGCGTAGCGTGTGCCATCACGCCGTCTGCATTTGAAATGAAAAACAGTTGTGATGCTCAGGAGGACACTAAAGCGTAATGACACCAGCTGTGTACTTGCAGGTTAACCGAACATTCCAACATAAATGCTATCGAGCAATCTGCATCCCCCACAAACACCTATGTACACCTCACACCTGATCACACAGCAGTCACAAGAGACATGCGCACACATACGCACACACTATATGCAGTCAAGTAGCTTCCAGATGGAGCTACTTGTCTATTCATTATGTCAGATCTATAATAGCATATATTCACTCAAATGCCTATGAAAGCAAAGCAGAGGACGTGAAGTGTGAGTGGATTTTGGCTTCAACAGGCGATTCTAGCTGCAGTGTGTTTATCTGTGTTAATGACCCTGGTTGGAACTCCTGACAGAACATAGAAGCGAGCCAGAAGCATCACAGACACATCTGGACCCGAGAGATACTGCAGCACACACAGACAGAGATATAGTACACTCCATAATAACAGCACAGTGACTTTTGTTGTTGTTCTGGCTGTGTACTGCAGCGCACTGCGCTTTAAAACGTGTCTGAGTGCAGAGCCAAAATAGCACGTTAGCGCAGTGTGTCAGCTTTAATTTAAAGCTGTTTACAGCTGTGCTGGCGGAGCCACACAAGACTTGCAGCTCACGCCATCCCATCAGTAACTCGACAAATTAACCATCTTAAATAAAGTTGTCATGTTTAGTGCTTGGCTATAAATGTTGTGCACTAGATGACTGAAGCCTGCGACCCACAAGCATTGCTCCTTCAATCTTTCACTACAGCCAGTTTGGATAACAAGAAAGAAAGATTTTGCAATATGCCCTCAGACTTTTGCATGTTAATCCTATTTCACTGTTTCAGTATGGGTGGAAAGAAAGGCAGAATAATGATATCGGCGTTGCAATTTAATCTGGCTTTATTTCATTGCAGACTGCGTTGATACAGATGTACAGATCAGCCTGCTACCAGGCCCATTTAGTCGTCTTTGTGAAATGTGCTGTAAAAGCCTAATCTATGTTCTTGCGTTAATGAACACACAGTGCAAAGTGACGATCGATAATGATCTGGACATAGTGTATATGATGCTTAATAACGACAATCAAAGCAGAATAGACTGCAAACTGTGCTCAGTGAAAACATTCAGATGAGATACTACAGCATCTTTCTACAGTCCCTTTTACACAACCTGTTCAAGGCAGAAATTGTGCCTTTATTTCACTTCGCCCTGCTGTGAAAAAGGTCAAAATACAAAACATCGTGTCATTTCGTTCCACCTTTAAGCCCGAATGAGTGGTAGTAGCAGAACTGGGACAAACGTCTGTGTTATAAGTGACAGCCGACACGGCAGTTCAAGGGTGTGATGTTTCACATGTTGACATTTGTCTTCCCAGGAACATCACAAATTCAAAAGATTTCGTCCACGGCATCCAAAGATCATGCACCGGTCTGCTTTGAATTGCTTTCTGAGTTTTCTCAATTTGTCTTCCAATATATTTCTGATCATACAAACACTCTGCACGGTAACTTTGCCTGTGTTTGAAGAGTGGTTTAAATGTGCAGAGTTAGCAAAAACACTAAATTTATCAATCTTACTTTAATCTGACTCAAGCACTTCATTTCAAATCAACATGCTAACATTATAAAGAACGAGTCTAATAGCTTAGGATGCTACATGTCCGCAGGGAAAACACTTGATGAATCGTAACTACTTGAGCGCTAGTGTTCGTGTATACTACACGAGAACCTCACTATTGGAATTGGTCCGCTATCTGGGGATTAAAAAACATTATTCCAAGAGGATAATACTTGTCTCAACACAACAGACACACAGTTTGTCACAATCACTTGGAGCAGGTGGCATCATCATTGTCATGTTTAAAAATGGAGAAAATAAAACTGTAAAAATATGGTTTAAGTTGTTTTCCCTCATGTTTTCATGCGATATTATACTAAAACTTTGAATGTGTATACTCAGCACGGTTTACTTACATTTCCATATAGTATGTAGAAAACACTGAATGTGTAGGCTCTAACAAGGATACTTTTAGCTGCACAGTGCTTAGCTCAACCCGTCTCTGTCATGGTTAAAACAAAGCATAACATTCTTGTTTTAATTTGCTTTTCTTTTGTTTCTGTGTTGTATATACTAAAACTGAATGGGTTTAATAACACACCTTTAGCTACACAGTATTTAACTCAGCTCTGAGCACGTAAAACTCACCCGACCTGCCTTTGTAATGGTTAAAATATGTAACAAAATGCAAAGTAAATTAAGCTTTACTTGTTTAACAATGTTTCCGTGTCATATATACTAAAATAATTATTCACCCCAGGCCCGGTGGATATCACTGATTTGAATAGAACCATTCAGTGGCTTCACCCCCCTTTGGTGCATAATGATTAAGTAATTCATAAGTTACTCATTTTGGCATGCAAACACTTGTACCCAGTCTAAGAAATAACAGACAACAACAGCACATGGTACACTTTCCCACTGCACAACAAGATTTTGAAGTTGGAAGAGAATTTTTGTGTCAAGGACACGGCATCTGTCTTTGACTGAACTTCTATATCTTTACGCCGAAGGAGAATCAGTGATAATGAGCTTGCCTGTCGGTAATATGAAGCTGTTATGTGTACACTTTTACCAGCTAGATGAAGGGAGACTATGCAAATCAGAAAACATTTTTCTGACCGTCTCAAAAATAGGCAGGCAATTATGCAAAGCAATCCAACTCCACTTATTCCAAAAATACCACATGTTACCTTTCACTGAACCCAAAGAAATTGTCAGAGGCTTGTAGCATGGTATACCCTGAGCATAGAGTAATAGATGGTACACACCTAAAAATTAAGCAGCAATTCACAAAATGTGCTGTATAAAAAAATAAAATTATGTTTTAAAAAATATCTGTATATATGTGAGGGATGCATGTCAGAGAAGGTAATTGAGTTTGAGAGACGAGTGTTCCACGGTTCAGCCTTGAAATCCCTGTTCTTTTGCAAAACCATGATCACGCGCCTTGCTACAAGGCTGGGTGCCATGAGTAGCTCCTTTCTCACAACCCACGCCTCTGTTTTTAATCACTATTAAAACCTTGACCTCCGAAAAGGGAAAAAAGAAAAAATCCAGAAACAACTGAGCAGACATCAGTTTAATTACTATTTATTTATATTTATTAATTATAAAATGATTACTTGAGAGCAAAATGTATATAAAAGCCTTTGGTTCACCCACATTAGTTGTAAACATCCTCATCTCACAATGTAACCTAACCCATTCATTAAACATAAATGAAACTCCTGCATTGACTAATGTTTATGTAATTCAAACTAAATCCAAATGAATTAGGCAATATTTAATTACTGCACGTCTCAGTATGTTGATCACTTTCTGACCTCTTCTCTCTAAAGGTGTAAATCCTGGAACTTGCTATTCAGCCTCTGTTCTGAATTATACATAAGACGATAATTAAAGTTTCGTTTCATACTGCTCCTAATGCAGTATTACTCTGATCATGTCATTTAGTCTATACTGCACTGTACTGACGATATCTCAAGCTAGTTAACAGTTATTTGCCTAAGACGAGGTGAACGTTGCAGAATTGTCCCTAAGACGGAGCACTGACGGGACTATTCAATTCAGCAACATCCACTGAGCATGTGGCAAATAATTATTTTAGTATATACTACAAGTGACCATTTAAAAAAAACCTAAATTAAGATTATTATAGTGTATTTCTTACATATTTTAATCATGACAAAGACAGGTGAGCTCCATGGACTCCACAAACAGAGCTAAAGTGTGCTCTGTAATCTTTGTCATATCTCTTTGTCATAACTGGCTTAAATCCCCAGTACCACCAATCTGCCACTGTTGGGCCCATGAGGCCCTTAATCTTAGTTAATTTAAGCTTAGTTAAATAGATGTACTTAAATGTAAGTGTAGTAAACCCCATACAGTAACATAAGAAATGCAAACAAAAATTTTATGGCTCATTTTCCAATTCCTAAAGTGTGAAAATGATCATGCGAGCTTCATGATCACATCTATTGAAACTCGTTTAAATAAAGCGCTTTTTTCCCCGTTGAAAATGGAAGGTCCACATTGCAAAGCTTTTTTCCTTTTTTGAGACAGATTTTTTTCCGAGAATCTCAGAACCAGTCGCAACCATCACATACTGTGAATGTCTGTCAGCAGTTTCAATTTAAGTATTATCGAATTGGTATAATGTTTATTATTATATATCCAAGACACTTTCTTATTTGTGATAGGTGGAAAGCCATCAAATAATTCTTGGTATTGCATCATTGCCAAGGGGTAACAATTATTACACTGCTGCTATCATATAACTTGAATGATTACTGCATGACTGACACGTGCAACACAGTACCATGACTGTCTGCTCTGAAAATACTTTAAATGACTAATAAAACTTTTGTAGAATTCGGTTTTCATACAATAGTGAATTATTCAGTCTCTGCAGATATCAAGTCCTCGACTGAATAATTTTCACCATCATACATCACCTCATTCAATCCTTGCTTATAATTCCCCACTGAATAGTCCCAGGGACTGTTTTTCCTAGGAACCATTCAGTGATATTCACCTCACCTTTGGTAAATTATTATTACTTGGTGTTAGTTAACCTCAATGTGACCCCAATGTAAATCTAGGACGCTCAATGCGAATAGTAATTTATAATTTCCGGAAACACTTAAAAAATAAAAAAATAATCAAGTTCATCAACTCCAATCTGCACGAATTTGTGCAGTTGATATACATTCATGACAATATTCATGAAATACGTTCATTTGTTTATGTAGGCCTGGAATAAAAGCAAAAGATTTTCAAGATGATTCCTCCTATTACTGTTATTAGTTGTTTTTTTTAAGGGTGACACAAATGGCATGTTTTTGTTAGATGCAAAAAGGATTCTCTGGTTCATCTGAAAACCTGCATTTTGCTGAAACCGAGTATGGACACCTTACCCTGCTTTCACACTAAATGCTTTTTCACCTTATAACACCTTTGAAAGGAATGAGCTCATACAGTGTGCAATGTAACCATAACAACCCCGTTACCACTTCTGCCTTCTGGCTAATTATCTATGCTATCTATGTAGACTCATTAACAAAACAAACGATTTCACACGATGTAGCTGAACTATACAGTGAAGGCTTGGTTTTCCTCCAGTGTCACATGTATGATGTCCCCCATATGCACTAATACGAGTCATTTTTTTACCAGCACTCCAGCCTTTGGGTTAGTTTTGCTTGCTTGCCCCATGAGCTGTGACCTTATCGGCTTTATGACAAAAGAAAAACTCAGCAACTGAAGAACTTTTCTGCACAGGAGGAAAAAAAAGAAGCCAGATTTCAATGCACTTTGTATTGGAATACGCTTAGTGTGAAAGCACTCTTATGCAGCCCTAGGTGATGTGATGTATCAAGCTTACAGAAATACAGAATCTTTACTGCTTTGTAAATTCAGTTGAAAGGTGAAAAAAAAAAAATAAAGGGGAAAAAAAACCCTGCACACTTGTGGCAGAGTAGCATGAGAATACTGAAGTATTCTATATGTTAGTCACGAACTATGTTAGATTCAGGTATTTGCCCAGTCCCACACAAGCAGCATGTAATATGATTTGTGCTAATCTCTGTAGAGCTACATGGCAGAGGGCAGAGATTTGAGGCTGTGCTTTTCAGTGCCAAAGAGCAGCACCAAGCAAATTACCATGTCCCTGTACTCACACGTACAATTACCAAGCTGGCCTGCCTCTCCAGTGTTCCCTCCTTTGTTCAGTTTCCTTCATCTGCGGGTCTCAGCGATGAAATTCAGACCGGACTTCAAAAGATAATATGCTAATACACAGACTCTCGCTTGGTTTAACACAGAGCCCGTTTCGGATCTGACACCTAAAGCACCTTGACAGCTGCAGAAAAGGCCGAGGAAATTGTGAAAGAGGGGAAAGAGGGAGCTTTATACTCACGTTTAATTGATCAAATAGGTCGTCTCCTGCTTGCTTGTTTTGCATGAAAAGCTTGAGGTTTTTGAAAACCTGAGTGACAGATATAAAAAAAAAAAAAAAAGAAATACATTTATCAAACCAAGGGCTTCACTGTTTCCAGAGATAAAGAAACAGTTTATACAGGAAGCAGTGAGGAAAACAGGACCTTGTGGAAATGTCAAATATAATTGAGAACTCCTTCTTTACCATTCATGCTAACAGCTAAAATATGTATGATACTAATTAATCAGCCATGTGCAGGGGAGGAGAAAAAACCATCTTGCAGACAAAGCTGTCAGGCAGTGAGGGACTTTTTGCGGGATCTGCTTAGCTCGCTGATTAAACATAGTGCAGCGGTGATTGACTTGTTCATGGAGCTGTCAGTCTCCTAATAGTGGGTGGTGTATTTCTCACCCAGGTTCACACACTATTATATCATACACTCCAAATGCAATTGAGCCATGCCACAGCATCCTCTCTCTCTCTCCCTCTCTCTCTCACACAAACAGTTTTTCTGATGATGGACTTCATCCACCAGCGTATTATTCCACATACTGATGGACAGAATAAACTAATAGGACACACTCATAGATGGCGCTGGCGCCAGATGCCACGATTAGGAGCGCCGATTCTTATTCATCGTGATGGAGGAAAGATGGACGGCGGAAAATTACGTCTTCTCTCAATTATATCTGACATTTTCAACAACTCTCCTTCACTCTGAATAAACCTGCTAAATATGCAGGGCACTAATTATTTCTCACCTGATGACTTTTCATTTAAATGTTCTCATTTAAATAATGAATACTAGCGTTCTCAAACAGCGCACAGCAGAAGCAAACATTTTTTCCCCATCCATGTGGGTTTGCTAAATTAGTGTGGTTTATGACATTACCATATAAGAGGCAAAACAATAATTATCATATATATTACTAGAGCAAAGGAGCTTTGTCTCAAGCTGCTTTATATAGCAACATATTTCACAATGCTTTCTATGCTAGACCTCCAGCTGATTCGCAGCGTGAGACGGTACGGACCCGAGCGGCTAAACTACTCTTAATTGCGTTTTTGCTACTGCAGCTAGAGATGCTGGGATGCGCATAGGACCTCTTACCCTTTTCGCGACAGAAACCTTGTTGTAGTAACGGATGCAATCTTTACCCAGGAAGTCGAACTCTACCACACATTTCTCTCCATCGAGTGTGTCGTGTAAGGTAATGTGCTCGACACGCAGAGAGCAGCAACCCACTGTATCCGCTGTCTCTCCCTCTTCCTTTTCATTACCTGCTCTCAGGGCCAGCTGCACACACACACACACACACATACACACACACACACACACACACACACACACACACACACACACAGTAATTTGGTCTCAGTTCCTCTACAGAAGTTCAAAGAAATTCAGTGAGTGCTGTAAGATAAATAATATTTAAACATTTTACAAGCCATTCAATTCCATACAATTAGATACGCCATACAGCCAAAAGTTTGTGGACACCTGATCATCACATGCATATGTGGGTCTTCGCTTACCTCTCCAAAAATATAACTCACAATTATACAGGACATCTTTATCATGTTGTAGCATCATAATTTTTTTCACTGCAGTAGCCCAAGGGGTCCAAACAAGCCACTGGGTACAAAGTGCGGTCCATGAAGACATGGTCTGTCATGGATGGAGTGGAAGAATTTGAGTGGCTTGCACAGAGTACCCTGACCTGAATGCAGAATATGATACACCGCCTTTGCCCGACATCACTGCCTGACCTCACTAATGCTTTTGTGGTTAAATTAGCATAAAGTCCACAAGCCATGCTTCAAAATCTAGTACAAAGCCTTCAGAGAACAATGGAGGTGGTTATACCAAAACGAAGAAAAGGTGGAAAACTGAAATGCAAATATAAATATATAGGTCAGGTACCCAGATACTTTTTGGCCATAGTATACTTCAGGCTCTGACATTGTGTTCTGCATAATCACACTACACATGCTGGACTTGCAATGGATGCAAAGAAATCAAACTTTGTGGGCAAAATTAGTTTAATGAAGACAAAAACTTGGGGAGAAATTTTGTTGGCAATCACCCAGATCACCACCAGGAGTGACTCATGAAACTTAAACAGTACCTGTGGTGAATTAGTGGTACTAGCCAGGTTCCTTCTGGCAACCGTCCAAATCAGTCCATGCCAGAATTTAAAGTGCGCATGAGTGTTACGATTCTAGACATGCTCAGAGACATGTTGCCTTTCTGATTGGCTATACCAGCCTGGTAGTGACAAGAACTTGTTGGATTGGCTGGGCTACATCACTGACCCGTGTAGCATTACACATTATTGGCCAGTGCTGAGCTGCACAAACAACAAGCGCAGAAATTGCGGAAAACATTTCTTTTTGTTCCTAAACCAACTGACGACAGGAAAACCGAGTTGGGAAAATGTTAGCTGCATAAGCCACTTTGGATTTACCGGCACGCACATCTCTGGCAGCATTCTCGTCCTCAGAGGTCACTAAAACATAAGTTTTATTGTCTCCACAGGAAACGTCAACCCTGCCCAACACATTGTCACTTCCGGGGGAAAAAACTGATGATAACCACAATTCAGCCCTTGCTAGTAATCCACGGGGGGAAAAAATACCAGTTTTATGCTTTTTATGGTCATTTAAGTTAAAATCAGCATCTGTATCGCTTCAATGTATTACATACACACAAAGTATGCTGTAAGCATGGCCAATACCGGATTTTAAATGAGGTTTTCATAATAATTGTCTATTTTTTTTTTTTATTACATATCCTTATTATGAATGAATTCTTACACTCTACAGTCAAACAAATTCACGCCTCCCTTTAATGTTCCTTCAGAAGCCCCACTCCATAAATTCATAGGCACGCATTACAAGGGCAAAAGACACTCAAAAGAACACCCTATCTTTCCTAATCAGCAAATCTCCTGTTGATGATTGGCTGGAATAGTGCTGTGTGCTTTCCTTTTCCCTCCTCTACAGAGCCAGGGCTGCATATGAACGCTGGATTTTTTCAGTACACACTCGGAATGGACAGTAGTGAACTCTGAGGAGATATTTGCTGAATATGACAAAAAAGTGAGGCATGTGCCTCACAGCAAGAATGTCCTGGGTTTGCGTCCTGGGCTTCACATTGGGCTAACTGGATTTTACAAATTGCCCCAGGTGTGTGTGTGAATAGTTTTGTGTGTTGCCCTCTCGCTAGCTGTTCAGAGTGAACTCTGCTTTCACCCAGTGTCAGCCGAGATAGGCTCCAGCCTCCCGACGACCCTAATTGTAGGATTAAGCGGTTCGGCAAATGAGTGAGGGAATGAGTGACAGAAAGTGTAATTAATTGGAATTAGAATAAGAATTGATGACTAAACATTTAAATGCCGAAAACACTGTTCAAATTATGCAATGTAATGCATGGTATCTCCCTCTGATACCACTGCTCTTAAGCCCACTGTATACCACTGCTCTTAATACACCGATATGGGATTTGTCATGCGCACTGACATGCAGCGATAGTACTCACATTTCACACGAATGCTAATTCTGCTTTCTCTGATAGAAAACAAATTGAATATTTGGCCGTAAGGGTAATTAGTTTGGGATTCTCTGTGGGTGGGGAATAAAAAAAATAAATAAATAAAAAAAGCAATAAATCATTTTACAATTAGTTTTTAAATGAAAATGATAGCAACCAGCCTCACTGAACACTACATTAGAAACATGTGTACACTCATTAATCCAACTATATAAATTGAGTTGCAGCGGTGCAATGCATAAAATTGTGCAGATATACTGTAGGGTTAGTGGGTCTGACATTGATTATTTCTGTAACTGCTGCTGTCCTGGGACTTTCATGCATAATTGTCTCTACTGCTCACTCAGAATGGTGCGATGGGGAAAAAACACCCAGTAAGCAGACGTTCTGAGAATAGAAATACCTTGTTGATCAGAGAGGTCAACAGGGAATTGCCCGACAGGTCTGAACTTACAGAAAGGCTGCAGTAACTCAGATATCCATGCTGTGCAACTGCAGTGAGCAGACAAGCATATAAGAATGTACAATTCTGTTGGGTTCCACTTCTATCAACCAAGAACAGAAATGTGAGGTTGTTTTGGGTACAGGCTCACCAAAATTGGACAGGACAGTAGAAAAATATAGCCTTGTCTCAAGAATCTTGATTTCTGCAAAGGTACAGAGACGGTAGTCAGAATTTGGTGTCAGCAGCATGAATCCCTGGCCCTAACCTTCCTTGTGTCAACAATCCGGGCTGGTGGAGGTGGTGTACTTTCTTGGTATATATTGAGCCTGTTACTACCAATCAATCATTACTCAAATGCCCCAGCATATTTAAGTATTGTTGTTGACCATGTGCATCCTTTCATGGACACAAGTTGGCCATCTTCTAATAGCAACTTCCAGCATGATAATGCACGATCTCAGACAGCAAAAGTCATTTCATCCTGGTTTCATGATCATGACAATGAGTTTAATGTTCTTCAGTGGCCTTCCCAGTGACTGGATTTCAATTTAGTAGAACTTTGGGACGTGCGAGAAGAGGAGATTTACAGCATGAAACCTCTCCTGAAAAATCTTCAAAAACTTGCAAAAGAATCTCGAAACAGCATCTTCTGAAATCCATGCCATGAAGAAGGAAGAAGCGGGACTGTTTTGAGAGCACTACTCAGTATTAATGTAGTGTAGTTCCTTATAAAGCATTCAGTTTATCTGCAAATTTATGAATATAAACATTTGAATTTAAACTCAGAATTTGTAACAACTATGTGATTTGTGTATTTCCCTGATTGGTACGAGAGGGAAAGGAAAGAGATAACCGTAATGCCCGTGAGATGGTGACTGAAAGAACTGTGGATAAGCAGCCGATTTGAATATTGCACAATACACTAATATAAAAGACCTGAAAGATAAACATCACAGATTCAGAACAGAAGACGATGTACACACACACAGAGAGAGAGAGAGAGAGAGAGAGAGAGAGAGAGAGAGAACTTGCCTAACCTTGTCAATGAAATAGAGGGCTACAGCTCTCTGCCGTGTTCCCATCTTTTTGGACTTCAGGTCCTCTTGGTACTGGGCTCTGATTGCATCCACACACGTCTTCAGCTTGCGAGCCACTTCATATTTCTCCCAGTCCTTCTCTCCCTGAAACCCCATGCAACATAATGCAGTTCATTTCTAACAAGAAATTGATAATACTATATAAAGGGTCATTCCATGTGAAATCAGACAGAATCTTTACACCAATTTCAATGATTATTTAACCTCCTAAGACCCAGACCTCAGTGTTGTGTGTCTAGTCATTTCTCCACACCGCTTGTTTCTTACCACCGGATAACTTCTAAACGTGATCAATGTCTTCAAACGGGAAGAACTTTGGCAAAAGAGTAATACCCCAGTGGTCCTCATATGAGGATCTTACAGTGACATGAACGCAACATAACAGGGAGGAAATATGATGTCCCCGTATGAGGACAGCGGGTTCTTAAGAGTTTAAAGTATCATCAGGTAAAAGTCAGCACACACTTTGATTTCTTTTATTAAGGAGCACATGTCAAGATTCTGCACCTGTGTATAGAGTGACTCCATTGTAACTAGCCATGCCTCTATCAGAAACTTTGGAAATAAAGCTGAGAACATTGTTGACCACGAGCCTGTGTGCAATATTTCCGTTTAATTCTAATTCTCACATTTTTTTTTATCGGATTCAAAGTTTTTGATTCTTTTTTTATTAGCCTCGTGAGTAAATCAGTTGGTCACAGATAAGATGCTTATTGTATGGGACATAAACTACTTATCAACCAAGTCAAGCATCTATACAGAGAGATCTTAGCCCGAGGTTAAGTACAGACCGAGCTGAAGCCGGATTCTCGAGCAAACAAGGTTAATAAGTAGTTTATTATGTGGCATTTCTGGGGCTGTTACTTGTTCACTTCATCTGTGTCTGTGAGGGCTTTGGTAGCTTTCAGCTTGTTTCCCTTCCCGTGACAGTACTTCGCAAGACTTCATAAACTCTTTATCCCATAGGATGATTCCTGTATAGCTATTCTCTTCAATAAAGCACCGAATGCTTCTCTGGAAGCTGCAAGAGATCATAGCGTATAGCGCAGCCAGCTTACGGCCAAGTTGCCAGTCGGATACGTACTGGGCTATACACGATGTATTGCCCGTGCGTCGACCAAACAGATTGCGCTTACTGTCATTACAATATAATAATACTAAATTTTTTAGAGGGTGAAAAAGTATGAAATTGTTAAAATTAAACTGAAATATTGCTCTGAATTGAGTTCAAGACTGTTTTTTGTTGGCACTTCATTATTACATAAATTTCATGATACATCATAGAGGTGTCCAGAGATCAGGATATGATCATTTTGTCAAATCGACACCTTAACACAACCTGCATAAGGCTTACACTAGACTTTTCTACAGGCATACACATTCTCCACACCTGGAATGTAACACCATGAGATTTCCTCTTGCGTTTAATCAGCACTGAGTCAGAGTTCAGCTTGTGCTTTATGCTTGCATGAACTTAAATGTCGGAAAACACTGCAGCCCTACACACTGCATGTTGCCACAATAACACTCTGACAAACTGACAACTATGTATGTGCTTATGGCTTTCGAGTTGAAAGGAGGCACAAAAAGAAAGCCAGAGAGAAAAATAAAGCAGTCGTAGGCAGTGAGGCAGAGCTGCAGTAATGGCAGAGAGGAGAGGAGTAGGTGCAGCTCGTAACTCATTTTAATCTGCATTCCTGTGGGAATAACCTCGCTTATTGTGACATGCGGGTAATTGAGTAATGATGGAATTGATTGCTTTGCATCCTGATTTGATTGTGTGTGAGAAAGGCAACGAATGGAGCGAGACAAATGACAAGATGAAGCACGTGGCGAGGGGAACGGGATGAAACACACTGCTGCAGAAAACATTTCGGTCTCTGCTCTAGTTTGATTAACCAGCACCCGGCACTACAGCTAAATGTCATCACAACTAATCTATTAACCGAGGAAGGCAAATACAGATTGACGTGCTTAGGGAAATAACAAGGGAAAAGGGGAGGATGGAGAAAGAAATCAGAGAAGAAGAGCGCAAGATTATACCTTCAGTTTCGAGTTGGCGTTGAGCATGACATATTTGCAGGAACCTTGGATGTTCTCATTCCAGCTGGCCAACCAAGTTACCGTGTTATCGTGTCGCACCTCTTTCCAACTGTGTCCAGAAGGGGGTGCTGGGATACGGGAATCACTGTTGGCCAGATCAGAAATCACATTCAATGACAATAGGTTGGCATGTTCACATTTATTTGACTAGTAGGGTGAAGAAACCTGCACATAAACATCTCCTTCATTCATTTTCTAAGCCAATTAATCCTAATTAGGGATGCGGGGAGGCTGGGGCCAATCTCAGCCGTCTCTGAGCGAAGGTGAGGTACACCCTGAACAGCTTGCCAGACCATTGCAGGCCCAACACACATACAACCATACACACTCACACCTAAGGGCGATTTGGAACAGCCAATTAGCCTACTGTGCATGCATTTGGACTGTGGGAGAAAACCGGAGTACCTGGAGGAACCACATGCAAGCACGGGGAGAACATACAAAACCCACCCAGAAAAGACAGGCCATATTTGTTATGAAACACAAAAATGAAACCATCAATGACCATCTAACCTACAACCTTATGAGTCAACAGTGGTTACTGTAGTGGAAATTCGGTTCTGAGACTTTTTTACCATTATTAAAAAAATGCCAAATATATTTCACCAAATTGCAGGAAAAATTATTGAACGACTTCCTTGGCTGTCTGCCTGCAAACATGACGCATAAACAGCCAGTAAAAACAGACAATACGCATGAAGATGTCTAAATCTTAGCCAAGTGTCAATATCTGAACCAAGGAGGTTATGTTTTCAGTGCTGTTTGTCAGATTTCTAGCAGGAATGTGCAAAACCTACCAAGCCGATTTCTATGAAACTTGGTGGAAGCCTGTAGCCTGGGCATAGGAAGAACCCCTTAAACACTGAAGTTGATCCAAGTTACGGGGCGGAACCACTGATTCAGCTTCCCTTTCACTAGTTTCACATTGCGAGACAGGACATTTAGCCTTGGCAGGACTTCACACTCAACAATGCCATACATTGCAAAATCCAGTAGATGGCAGTAAAGTTCAATAGCAAGAAAACAAATCCAACGTACAAAAAGCCAATGACTCCACATCACAATCCATATTCATGGTTGCCAGTAATACGTAAGTACTCATCAATGTGGAGGCTTCAGCTAGGCACAACTGTATTTTTACAAAACTCTAGTAATTTTGGAAATATATCCAGACATATAGACCAGACATCAAACAGTTGACTATTACCCTTGGATGTCTCTGAGATGTTCTATGAGTGTTTTTGTTCGAATTTCTCATGATTTCATCAGACCGAAAGTTTTAAAATGATCTAAGAAAAAGTTATTATAGAAAATAAAGCAGAGTGGACTGAATTATGATTATCTCCTCACTGATGTTAGCATGATCAGAGATAATGATGAGTAAGGCTCGTGTTTAAATGCCACACCAGGCACATGAAACAGACTGATGTGGACAATACTGATGAAGTAAAAACTTGTTCTCTATTGAAGTCTTAAAATTTTGTTCTTAATGTTTTTTCATAAGGATGTTAAGTTATAAACATAGAGGGGGGGGAGGGGGGGGGTTTGGCATTTAGATTTTAAAAGGCTGTAACTTTACATGTGAGGAATATGTAAAAGATAAACATATTCAGGAAAACCTGTAGTTTTCCACACTACACTTAGTAGAAAATGTCATGTCTGATCATTTCTGAGGTTTTCTCAGGCCAGCACACATCAAACCAATATGGAGTCCTTAAAAACGTGCAAGAGTAAGCACAAAGTGCTGATCCGAAGAAACTTGTGTTGAAAAAGCCTTAGGCTTGTACAGTATACTCTGGCACAAGAAGAGATTAAAACAAGATCTTCTATCACTCTGCAGATGAATCCTTTGAGCCTGTGTGCCTTTACCAGCTGCAGTTGATGATAACATCCTCCGGCTGTATCCTCTTCTTCAGCATGCCCTGCTTAGGATGCTCTCCTCTGCCACGGAACAGTCCTGGAGGCTCAATCTTAAAGTTGCCTATGCGCTCCTTATGGTGATCCAACATACAGTAGCCAAACTCCTCCAGAACCTTCTGATTGGCCTCTTTAAGAACCTGATGGATTTAAAAAAAAAAAAGTCTTAATGTAACATGAAAACTTTGAAAGAGGGATTGGCTTACATTACTTCTGTCACATGCTTAATAGGGACAGATAATGTCAGCTGATTGGTGATAACGCTATCATCAATAAATGACAGTAAAAAAGAAACAAAGATGGACAATGGATTATTTAACCTTTGGGTGGTGGTGATGCTTAGATTCTTAAACAGAGGTGGTGTTTAGAGAGGTGATTGACTATTAAAAAAAAAAACCCCACAAGGTTCAGTTGTACACATAAAATAATATAGTATGCACTATTTTTATTATTTTTAACCTCAATTACACCTGAAATTATTTTATTTAATATTTTATACATAAATAAATGAAGCATTTTTGTTATATTAACATTGTAAACATATACGTAAACCCTTCTATGTGTCACTGGTTGCATTCAGATTGCAAGGTGCTCCCGGAACAAGACGTCTTGGAATTACTTTGAAGAGTGAAAGAAATTTTGCTCACTGGTGTCAAGTTGTTCAAAAATAAAAAACATTTATTAACAGGAAGTTGTTCCGGGCACAAGTACCCATGTAACAGCAGCTTTTAAGTACTTTACTGTCTGAACGGTAAATTGTAATAGCGATTGCAACAAAAACCTGTATATACCTTTGCTACAGGTTATAGCCCAAACATTCATCAAATATTATTTCAAGCTACTCCTACAAAGTGTGCGTGTTTCCGGTGGTGTAGTGGTTAGGGTGCTGGGATCATGATTGAGAGGTTGTGGGTTCGAATACCTGTTAGACCCCCACCGTGCTAAGACCCCTGGGCAAGGTCTTAACCACAAGTGTGCCTCTGCCCAGCAGCATAAATGAATACCAGTTAAAATACTGGGAAGATCATCTGCGATGGACTAGCATCCCATCCAGCAGGAGTTAAACTCCTAGCCGTGTCACACTACAGAAAGCGGGATAAGCTCATGCTGTGATCAGTCAGTAGGCTCGGGTGTAAAAAGCCCAACAGACCTTAACTTTTACAAAGTTAAAATCATCCTCTCCCTCAGAATTTATACACTTCTTTGTTTACTTTAATCTGGACTAATTCTATCAACTAGTTGACCATACATCATATCATTTTAACATGCTTAGTAAGGTTACTCCACCACGGAAACAGGAACACACTGAAGCTTTTACAAATCAAGTGGGATATCTTCATCTCTTCTTAATCTGGGGTCGGGTCGCAGGTGCAGCATTCTATGCAGTGAGGTCCAGACGTTCCTCTCCCCAGCCACTTCCTCTGGGGGGACACCGAGGCATTCCCAAACCAGCCGAGAAACACAGTCCCTCCAGCGCGTTCGCGGTCGACCCCGGGGTCTCATCCCAGTTGGACATGCCCGAAACACCACAACAGGGAGGCAGGCGTTCAGGAGGCATTCTAATCAGATGTCCGAGCCACCTCAACGCGGAGGAGCAGCGGTTCTACGCCGAGCTCCTCCTGGATGACCGAACTTCTCACCCAATCTCTAAGGGAGAGCCCTGCCACCCTGCGAAGGAAGCTCATTTCAGTCGCTTGTATTCGCGATCTTGTTCTTTCGGGCACTACCCAAAGCTTGTGATCATATTAGGAACGTAAATCGACTGGTAAATTGAGTTGGAAATATCAAGTGTGATATGTCACTAATAAAACTATCATTTGCTTTCCCTTGCATATACCTCATCGGTTGCCTTTTAGTGAAAAGAGGCAGAGGTGAGAAATTCTATACTGCATCTGATTGGTGTAGCCTGATTTCAATATGGAAGATTACCATACAGACATCTGAAACAAAAACTAGAAATAACACATGTTAAGAATAAACTGTCAAAAATATTTTTTTTGCTATCTTATGCATGATTATTTTGGTTTCTGGATGCTGGTATACACACCAGTTTTTCTTCTTTGCTCATGTTCTTCCTTGCCTCCACTTTCTCCCTGTGCATGGCATGCAGCTCTCCAAAGTCACACTTATTGAGGTCAGTGATCAGCATCCGTTCCTCCAGAGTCATCTCCTGCACTCACACACACACACCACTGACTCAAACAATGCATTCTGATCCAACACCTATAAGAAGCACAGGTATCCTAGAAACATGAACATGAGTCATAGTTCTAACAACGTCTGCATAAAATCAATTTAAATAAGCTTCTTGCTTCAGTGCATACCATGTTAATGGCAGCCTTAATGGAACGCAAATCTCGCGCTAATCCGAACCACCTGAGAAAATCTAAGCGCTGACCTGCCTCGCTGCTAATGATCACTCAATCTCTAGAGCACAGGAAGGAGGTGAAACAGAAGGGCAGAAATGTTTAAATGGGGGGAAGTTCACGGCACGGGGGACGACTTTAACGTCACTCTGGTTGTATTATATGTCCCACTGTTTCTTTTTCACATTGTTAAATGTCTTCCTAACAG
This sequence comes from Tandanus tandanus, assembly GCA_039654325.1. NCBI lineage: Eukaryota > Metazoa > Chordata > Actinopteri > Siluriformes > Plotosidae > Tandanus > Tandanus tandanus. The sequence continues at coordinate 24,767,912 of JBCNYH010000004.1, forward strand.
CGAATCACTGTAATTTGCCTACCCAGGGGGTAGCGTCAGGGGACTGTATACATGAAATTTCAATTTTAATCTCCCAAAAGAGTGACCCCATTTCTCTCTAACAACACCTCATTCTGTTCATTTTGTGCGTGTACACACTCAGTCACACGCACAAACACACACATGCACACCCAAATGGCACCCCTGGGGCAGCGCGTGTATAGAGGGATGGAGGCGCAGGGGACGAGTGAAATGGACTGCAAAGTGTTTGGCCTTTTTGACACATGCAGCAGCTCAAAGAGCCATTACAATGAACAAATCAGCTCTGACATCATCGCAACATGACCTCAGTGGTAATGTATTGAGCATTTTGCATAAATAATTCAATACAGACAATTAGAAAATAACATGTATAATTGTACAGAACAAGGGTCATAAACATGAAAAAAAAAAGTTACTATGTTATTCACAAGCTCAGCTTCTGTAGCAGATCATCTGTTGTGGTTTATCCAGTTCCATGCATTTTATTGCAATCACTGTATTTCATTAAAGGCTTTTCATTGGACTGCAGACTAGCTACATGACTGGAAACATGAGCTCATGTCGTCTCATAGACTCAGCCTTTCTAGTAAGGCAGTTGAGCATATCAATTGTGGCTTTTATGATAAAAGCATCACACTTGGTAGAAAAACTCAGCCTGATCAGATTTAGAATGGGAAGCACTTCAAATATAGCCCCTGGGGACCATGGCAACCATTTCTCGAAATGTCTAGCAAATATGGATTTTGTAAGGTGAAAAAGAATAAAACTGAGAATCAAACATGAGATGTTTGCATATCCAATGCCTGACAGGTACTTAAAGAAACAACATAGATCAAAAAACAAGATCTAACACTCCTTCTTACCTAAAATTAGAAATGCACCGAGTAACCAGCTGGAGACCGGAATTGGACGACTTTCAGTATGACTAACCCTGACCGGAGATCTGCCAGGCAGTCTCATATATTTCCCCTTTCTGAGCCAGTCCATATGGTTCTGGTGCAGGTAATAACGTCACAGTTGTGCTCACTTTAAGCTTATGTCCTCAGTGTGGAAGTTCCTCACTATGAGTAAAAAAAAACATAAAGCTTGCAATATGTAATACATGAAAGGCCAAAGCAAACCGTGAGCAAACAACAAACCTAACTAGACACTTAAAACACCATCACACAGCTAAACATGCCCAGTTTGAAGAAGTGAACAACAGGCACTTAGAACAACGAGTGCACCAGAAGTCAACACTGTACCTACCTGATGTCATCATACACGTCTTGCCTAAAGTAAAAAAGTTTGCTTTTTCCTAACTCTACACAAAGCTAGCTATTTTTAAAAAATTTATTTCTCTCATCAAGCACTTTTTACCTGAGGAAGTTTGGTTCAGTATTGCTGAAGATACACAGTTCCAAAGTCAAGGTATGCTTTAAACCCCAGGCAACAAAGATTTGTATTTGGGCAGGTTTGTTGATGTTTAGACAATGTTATTCTAGAGTTTCAGGCCAATTAGTGCCCGGGAAGTACATTTCCCATGGCAGCATTCTCGGATATGCACAGTGAATGTAGGCTGTCGCCAACAATCATGTATCTTCCCCAACAATGTCTGTTAATTAACTGTATTTCTCAAAATAACCACATAATACACATGCCTTTGGCCACTGTTCTTGATCTCAGCCTACTGTTACTATATAATAATAATAATAATAATAATAATAATAATAAAACCTAAATTTGATGCTTTTATCATAAAATGCTTAATGATTAGAAAATGTTGAGTCCACCACAAAGGTAAAGGTTGCATATTAACGTCTGTAGTGAACCAGGTTGCAGCTAGTAAAAGTACACTAAACTTTAAACCGCTTCTTAAAGGGTCTCACAACAGCCATTAAATCAATAATCAGCATCTTTAGTATCTTAAGTTCTGCTCAATGCTTCACATACCTGCACATTTCTCATCCTACAAAGATCATCATTTGAAAATGCCAATAAATCCACTTAATAAATAACATCCTAATGTCCCTCAGGCTATGTCTTGGCTAGCTCATGCACTTGGGAAGTATGCAAAGTAGATAATTACAGATATACTGTGTGTTACAATACAGAAGTGAGGCATACCCCTCCTGAGTAGTACAACAGAGCAGCATTCATATTATTGCAAGGTTGCATCCAAATGATTCTACATCCCAGTGATTCTCTACTCTCTCTCACAACACCAAAAGCCAATAACGTCCATCTTTGGGCTCATGCATGTGGAATGGTGTGTATAAGCGCTTCCCTTAGAGTGTGTTGCACAGCATGAACAGCAGTTTGAAAAGACGCAGCTGACTGGTTTCAGGGAGAAAATGTGCTTATCCCATGCTATGCTACAGATTTGTCCACTCATGATTAAGAGATACCACTTGTCACCATTCATTCATTCATTCATTCTAGTTGCTCATCTGTGCCTTTGTAGGCAAAGAAGTTTATGTGACTACACAAATTTTACTTCAACAATCCTGGTGTATCGAGTACACAGAATATCTACACTGTGTAAGCTGTGTTCTTGTGCATCCCATTAGTGCAAATGGGCATTTAATGTGAGCTAATTAGTGAGAGCACTAAAACACATCGACACATCGGCCCTATCTGTGCACACTCTCAAGTGTGCAACTTCGGCATAACCTTCTACTTCCTCATTACTGTTCGCTCAGCGCCGCAGAAGCCAGTGTGTTCAGAAAGCAATGATGTCATCACATCACATGCATGCTGATACATTCAATTCATCAGCGCTAGGGAATATTTTATAATCAGGAATTCGACCAAAAAATAAAAATAAAAAAATCAGCAAGGCCTTTAGAAAATTTGTAGGATCTATAAGATATAAACAATCTGTGGTGTGAAGTGGCACTGTGTGGTTCTTGCATCAATTTTGACGTCGGGTTATGCAATGATATCAGGCACACGCATATCAATCTCTTCCTCCTTCTCCTTTCAATCTTTCACTTCCTCGCTCCCTCCTTCTGATTGACAGTGGCACAGTGGGCGGGGACTGTGCTCACTGAGGCGAGGCGAGGCTTCGGTGTTATAATAAAAAAGTTAAATTGGATTTGTTCATACGGGAGGAAAGCGAGTTGTCTGGATTAGCATATCAATGCCTTTATACAAATCGCATTTTCAAGAGCATTGAGCACTAAGCAGCACGAAATTAATTCTGCATGATAGGCTCTAGGCCCTACTCGGGTCGGGTCCCTCTTCTAGTGAACCATCTATCATCCATCTCTTCTCGTTCAACCAGGCATATCTGACCAGGGGAAGAAAAAAAAAAAGAAAAAAAGAAAAACTTCCGAAGACGTCTTTGAACTCCAAAAGAATCTATCTGAAATGATAAAAACACTGAAGAGCGAGGGAAATAAATGTGAAGTTCAATGATCTTTCTTGGTTGGCCATACATATAAAGAGATTAATGGAAAATGTGAAATCATTAATGCTGTACTACTTCAAATGTGATGCTGCAGCTTGTTCCAATCCCAAATCTATTGTACCTATAGCTTAACAGGAATGAATAGACTTTCTTCTTGATCCATTTTAATGTTTGCCTTCTGCAGGAACAAGATTGATTTCATTTAGCTAAAGTGCACAAAGGTTCAAGCGGTCCTAACCTTGCTGGGAAGGTCCATCTCTTGTAAAACACTATTTTAGGACAGACGTTTGGCATTATAGCACTTTCACTCAGTTTTATTTGAAAATCAAGGCTAGAGCCCTGTTACAATAGACAAAAGAGCCAAATACAATAAATATGAGAGATTGTGAGCCTCTCTTTTTTAAAATAAGATTTGTACATAATCAGATTTTCAAATTACACTGCCCTGCCTAAAAATTGCCGATACCTGAATTTAAATGAGCAAGAGCCTTGGGCTGGATAATTATTTTAAAGTTGAAATGTTTCAGCTGTCAACATGTAGTTTAAACTTGACTGATGCAGTGAGTACCATCTAATTTCTTTAACAGCCATGTCAGGAAGACATATCTAACGGTTTTGGAGATGTCACTGTGTATCAGAAGGGACGAATTATTATATACATACTTACATAGACGAAGTAAATAAAATAACTAAAGAGGTTGCTGAAATTACTAAAATCGGGTTATAGACTGTCTCCTATACATTAATGTGTGATGGACAGTGATGACCCACACAACAAATGTACTTCACACAACAAATGTAGCTGGAAAAAAGATCTTGACTGACTGTGATTGGAGATCATGTAAACGACCAGTGAAGTTGAATTGTAAAAAAAAAAAAGGGGCAGCAGTGAAAGTAAGAGCTTTGCGCACACACACACTGTGATGAGAATGAGGTTTTGACAGCTGTGTGGCCATAAGAAAAGCACTTGTTAGTGAAAATAATCAGAATAAAAAGTGTCAGTTTGTTAAGGAGCATAAAGATCAGAATCTGGAACAATATACAATGGTCATGTGATCCGAGGAGGCAAAATTTACCCTATACCAGAGTGATGGGCATGCCAGGATAAGAAGGTGAGTACATGAATTCCATTATGTGGCAATGAAATTAAATCAGTTGGTGACCTGAGTGAACTGAATGACAAGGTTATCACATCATTGGAGTTTTTATAGATTTGACCTAGATCCTTAAAACCTGCACCAGTTCATGAGCGTTTAGTAATGATACACTGGAAAAACTTTGGTCCAAATCTATGCAGGCACTCAGCCTGCAGAGTGTAAAAATAATGTACTAAGATGTCCTCTTGTAACCTTAACCATGACTTCAGAACCTGTACTAGATAATGGGCACCTGGTAAGACAGAAAACAATAACTCTGCCGCCACCACCATGGCAATAAAACAAAAATAGGCAAAAAGGTTGGACAAGTTCTAAGCTAGGTCACCACTGAGTAAGTGCAAGTCCAACATACTTCCCAGGATTGTGGTTACCTGATATCCTTATTAAACAAGATAAGGATGGTGTATAAAAACATAATAAAGGATGGAATGGCACAAACAGAATACTATATATTCTTAGCCTGGCTAGCACGTGTATGTTTTCATAGCATGTTTGAAGAACCATAAAGTGACTGAGCGGTACATGTCAGGTTTGCACTGTCTTGTTAGCATTTCCACACACCTACCTGCATCATGGTGCCTCACACTACAATCAAGAGCAGCTTGTTTAAAAACACATGTCAAATTAAAAACTTCTGCCTTAAGAAATTCAGTATGGAGTACAGTTTTTGTTTTTCTCTGATGAACGAAAAGAAAAAAGCACTGATGACTAATAGCCTACTGAGACCACATGAAAACAAAGTATGGTGTAAAAATGAATAGAAAATAAGCTTGTGCAATACTTATTTTTTTTAAACAAGGTTTTTTTTATTTATTTATTTATTTCAAATAAATCCCAAAAGAGCAGTTGTTATCCTCCCAGTGGAACAAGGGACACATGAATCTAGAATGATTTGGTGAAGTGGTTTGATCTTAAATTAAAGGTGTAAGTATGTCAATTTGTTTCTGTGCTAAATCATAAAATGACCACAATGCATCAAAGATTCCGGAAACATGCTAAATTGAAATACTGCTTCTCTGACAGTAATGTAAGAGCCAGCATGCTGAGCAGATTTAATGTATACCTCAGCATCCCTACAAACAGCTCCAAGAGCTCCAACTGGGAAGCTTTATGCTTTAAGGGCTACTATGACATTTTAAATTATTGCAGCATTTGGATACTTACAGTTTTACTCTGTGGTCTGTGTGCAGCTCTGTTTTCAAGGCAGAGAGTATTACATGCTGAACAGGTATATTTCATTTCTTCTTGATATAAAATGGCAATTTTGGATTCTTTATTGCCTCCACCAAGGAGGTTATGTTTTACCCTCTGTCTGTTTGTGTTTCTTAGTGGGATTACACAAAAGTTATGGGTAGATTTTCATAGAATGTCTACCAGAGGTGGAGCTTTGGACAAGGAAGACTCCATCAGATTGTGGAGATGATCCAGATCAAATTCTGGACCCAGGACTTTTTTTAAAGGATTCTTTAACATTGAGAGATAGGTTGATTTTTTGGAAAGTTGGTAATACAGCAGGTCCAGCAGGGGGTGCTGTGCAGTTTGTATATTTCTATGTTTTGTTTTTTTGGCTTGGCAGAGGTTTGCACTCTCACTGCTCTTGCTCAAAGTACAGCGGGGCCATATCCTCTGCATCGTTAACCAACTGTTTAAAAGTATAAAATAAAAGTTATGTGAGAGAGAATTTACATAACTTTTATTGTATTCTTCATTGTATTACATTTGTCCTAAAGTATAGCATCATATCATAACAGCAAAATACTGAGTTCCCGACAAACCAGTGAACAATCGCTTTCTATCACATCTCCAGCATCTTTCTTTTCCAAAAAGCAGATATGTAGTAATTATGGTGAAAACCACTTCAAATCTGATCATATCCAAAGATCCACACTGTGTCTATTTTTTGGTATTTGTATGTGGCAGAGTTCATCCCATTAAGAAAAATGAGATCTTAACTTCACATCAAGTCTTTAATCACATCACAACATGTGCTTTCCCTGTTGAGAAACATTTCTCTGTCTAGCGAGTACATACCCACAAACAGCTGAAAACAAAATTTGTATCTTTTATATTTGTTGCTACAGGTTTACTTATACAACAGCTTGCAGACAAAGAACATGAAATGCAAATGTCTGCATGGATAGTTCAAGTGCAGCCACAACATTTCCATAGTAAAGTATTCAATACAGATTAAACCTTACAAAAAGCGAAGGAACGATAAGAGTACGACACACCACTGAATCTTTCTTTTTTGATTAGTTTGAAACTGGTAATTTTGCTGTCATGACAAATTGACACCAAGACTTTAGGACTTTATTTTACTGTTGATGTCACTGTGCGTAGTTTGTAAATGAATCTTTATCAGAAGTATGTGTACACGACAAACCAGCTTTTCTCGTGCTAGCTTGTTGGAACTGAGTGCACTGTACATAATCATTCACACCTGCTTTCACTCTGCACACTGATCACTTGACTGATTTTTGCATTTGTCTTTATTTTTATGTCAATACTCATTGTGCTCCTCGCTTCTGCTCTCGAGTGTCTCTGTGCCTCAACTTTAAATAATACCTTTTAGAAGTATTTTGGTTTTGGTAAACAGAACATTTTGAATAATGAATCATTCATTTGAAAGAAAATTTACCAATGTATTTTCAACCTGATTACCATTAGACAAAAACCCCCTGTGTGCAAAAGTATGTGGACACCTGATCATAACCAGATGTGGTTCAAACCATTGTCAGAAAAGTTCGTAGTCGTGTACAAAGCTATGATCGGAGTGTTTCGGATTGGTGTGGAAGAGCAAGTGGTTTAAACAAAGCCTCCGGGATGAACTAGAATGCCGACTACATCCCCACTGTTCTCACCCCAAAACCTGCTCCTCACCTCACTAATGCTTCCGCGGATGAATGAACTTAACTGGAGTGAACTGGATGGAGAAATTCCCACAACCACACTCCACAATCAAGTGGAAAGTCTTGCCAAAAGAGTGAAGTATTATACTAGCAAAGGGAGAGTTAATTTTATTTATTACCAAAAAAAGGCACTTTTTGGGTTCTCAGATTCAAATTATTTCAGCAGCGGCAGATCAAAAGTAAAACAGTCAGCATTATGAAGAAATGAGACAAATTATGACATGAAAATATACCCATTTTATTGTTCATTGCACGTTAGTATACATTACACAGGAACAACACAATCTGATTGGCTCGCTAGCTCAGAGACATAACACATTATTCCAAGTGGATAATGAATCAAAACAGCTGACTCATGGTTTGGCACGGTCACTTGGAGCAGGCGGCATAATTTTCATGCTTTACAATGGAAAAATAAACCGTAAAAGTCTTGTTTAGTTTGTTTTAGTATATACCAGAACTTTAAACGATTATTTGAGTGAGAAGCACACCGACACACAGCACTCATGGCTCTGCCGAACCAATAATGCGTGCGTAGCTCACCTGCCTATCATGGGAGAAATATGTGAATATAAACTACAAAAATTTCATTGTACTTTGCTTCTCTTTATGCATCTATGTAGTATATACTAAAACTTTAAACGAGTTAAAAAAGACACTGTTACACAGTTTATGCACCTGTTTGTGGAGCTCAGTGTGAAGCTCACCTGCACCTGAGTTAATTATTATTTTTTTAATAAACCAAATAAATCTCGTTTACGTGTGCTTTATTTTGCTCATGTTTCCGTGTAGGATATACGAAACTAATTACTCGCCTCAGGCTTGGTGAATGTCACCTCCATATTCTCTCTTGGGGACTATTCAGTGACATTCACTTCGCCTTCGTCAAATAATTGTTAATTACTGCAGTGTTTTTGCAGTTGCTACTGCCTGCAAGCAGTTCCCGACTTCACAGCTGGTAAGATTATTACTAACAAGACTAATTAGACTAACAATAATCCCAGGTAGACCATTTGTCATAGTTAAAAAGATCTCTAACATGATCCTTTTAAATTTTTAAGTTCATATTTGTGTGAAATGGGGCGGCACGGTGGCACAGTGATTAGCACGTCTGCCTCACAGCAAGAAGGCCTGGGTTCGATTCCCGGGCTCGGGTGTTTCTGTGTGCAATTTGCATGTCCTCCCTGTGGGTTTCTTCCGGGTACTCCGGTTTCCTCCCAACAACATGCACAGTAGGCTAACTGGCTGTTCCAAATGTGAGTGTGTATGTGTGTTGCGCTGCGATGGCCTCACAAGCTGTCCAGGGTGTACCCCACCCTCGCCCAGAGTCGGCGCGACCCTAATTAGGAATAAGCGGCTTAGAAAATGTATGAATGAATTTGTGTGAAATATACTATACGTAAATGCCCAAGACCAAACCTGTCCTAATAACTCCAGGCCATTTTATCTACGTTTACATTTTACAGCTTATCTACATTTTCCAGGTTACCCATCTTAGAAATGTTTTCTAAGCGTGCAGGGGAATGTTTGAAAGCTTAGCACTGGCAAGTGCTTCCCCATCACAGTATACATCTACATCTATGAGTCCATATGGAGAGGAATGAATCATCTCCACCTACCTTCCTCCAGTCTTTGAAGAAGTTGTCACGAAACACATCTTTAGTGGTGTACTCATGATCCAGCATCTGAGCGAAGAACAAAGCCACTTCCTCAGCAGCCAGGCTCAGCTTTACAGGCTTTCCTACAGCACAAATACACACCGAAGACATCAAGCATAACAACATGCAACAACAAATATGATGAGGTGAAAAATCTCAGCCCATGCTGCATCTTTACAAAGTGCAAGTGATTAGGTGCTTAAGTGTACCTACATTTGGTATCAAAAAACCATTAAAGAGTGGATGCAAGGTCAGCAAAGTGGTACCTAAAGCACTTCTGAATTCAAAACTGTCAGGACAATATAAGTTTTATATTCTTGAAACAAAATTTGCAATGTTTCCCCAGTCTCCATTACAGTCACTTATATGTATTTTGCAGTATTCGGGCACAATGATGGAGAGTGTAGTTATATCATTCATCTTGTACCTTGAAGAGGTAACAACATATTGCGAGTAATATGCTATTTATTGTTATTTGCATTACCCTCATGGGTAAAAGACGAAGAGTAAGAGGATACACGCACCAACCTAACTGCTTAACTGAACACATTTGTTTAAATGCATTCCTTGGGGCTGCTGTCAAAAAAATAAGCAAAACACCAATTACAAATGGCCAGCAGGTTCTTAGTTACAACACAGACAAGATAAATGAGCTTCATCCTCTAGACTGACCACACACTTTAAAGGAAGCTTTTTTTTATTGTCAATGACCGAGTAGATATTAACAGGCAGACCAAGTTTTCAGAGACTCTCTGACCCACACGATGGACAGGCCAAACCTCAGAATGGGCTTTATGAGATATAATATATAACCCAGGAATAGTTCGATTTGATTGGTTCGCTGTATCTGGATAATTAGCAATTATGCACCGTAGGCAAGGTGGGTATCGCTGAATAGTCACTAAGACAAAACTTTGACAAGAATTCAGCAGCATCCACTGAGCCAGAAGCAAATAATTGTTCTAGTATATACTACAAGGAAACATAAGCCAAAAAAAAAAAAAATTACACAAAAATAACTATGTGGTCGCTAGGCTCAAAGTAAACATTAGCTGGCTGGCTATTCCATTCAACCATTCCACAAAAAGCAACAAAATATGGAATGAAAAAAACAATTTTTTACTTTTTTAATTTTTTTTTTTAAGAATTAGGTGGGTTTTTTTTCACCCAACTCGGAATAATCATTTTTTAATCCTGAGATAGCCGACCAGTCAGACTGCACTGTTCCTGTGAACAGACCAAGTATTAAATAGCCATTAGTCACTTACAGATCACTACAGGACCAAAACAGGCTTACTTCTCTTAAGCATACAAGAAAACTTTTAGTAAGTCAATAAGTCAGTCAGTCCTTTAAAAATCCCTTTTCTAACATTTAGAAGAAATGTTTTCACACGTCTAACATTTACACAGTAGAATGGTTTCATCTCAAACTGTTTAAATGTGTTAAAAATACTAATTGTTAGACTTGACACTTTCTTGTAGACCCATTTCATCTTTTCTTCGGTCAAACGCTTGCTTTTTATAAGCTGTTTTTAATCATTTTCTAAGAAAGAATTTGCAATACACTTTAACTGATTTGAATGAATGGTATTAATGGTAATAAACTCATGTCCCAATATAAAAAAGTCTTCAAGACAGAGGAATTTTCACTTACTGATTTATAGGCAAATTGACATGCCACATTTACAAATTACCAAAAAAAAAGCAACTGGTTTTAAATAACTGCTTGTTTTCACATACTTGGAAAGACTCGTATTATAATTACAACTGTCTCACAACATGGAAAGGATCCCCACAGAGAAACACCTGGGTTTGTTTACCTAGATATAACTGTAAAGAAACTGAAGATAATTGCTGTTTCTAGGTTTATTTCTTTGACAAGGCACCCCATTCAGTGCATGGAATCGATTAAAGCATAGGGAATGTTTTCTGACATCTATTTTAAAAAATAATAAAATAAATAAAAGTAGTCACAGAATTTTTGAAAAAGTTTTAAAGTAACATAAAGGAACTTTTTGCATTACTCTGGAAACAGATTTTAATCTTTTTTTTTTTTTTGTGCCTGGTAAATAACTTGAACGAAACAGCCGGGAAAATGGGGCTCTGATTATATAATATAATTAACAGACTCAAAAGCTTGTGGTTCAAGTTTGCACATTTGTGACCCATCACAGAAAATTTGGTATCAAGTCAGAAATGATTAATTTTGAATTACTGGTAGCATCTTGTACCTGATATCCTAAGCTTTAAAATGATACACAATTTTCTAACATAATTGTGTAGTTTTGGTGTATCTACGCAAAACCTGACAGAAATTTTCAGCCTTTTAAGCATGCAACTTTTTGATTAACTGTTTTTAAATTTCTGACATATGACCTACTTTGCTGTGATGGGTCACATTTTCTGTAAACTACAGAAAAAGTCTTAATGCACCAAAGTGGCTTTTGGAGTAAACTGAATTTTTTTCCTAAAGTCTTGTGAAACTCTTCCTCTTCATAAATTTGGAGCATTAAGGCTTAATTTTTGGTGATGGGTCACAAATAAATAACAAATAACAAACAAATCCTCCTATTGTTTTTAAATAAAAATCAGGAATGGAACTGGTTAACAGGTGGGTACTTTTTTAATGCCATATCAGCACCTATGGCTAATAAACAATAAAAGAGGCATGTTGTAAAATCTATACAAATAAAAAAATTTGTTACCATTAGCTGTTTAACACACACAAAGAAACAACAACACACAGCAATGTTTTTTTCCATTGACGTGTGAACCAATTTATAAATGATTTTAGATTTTTTTGTTTTTGTCAAAATATGACAAAATTAGCAAAACCACACATTACACATCCTTTCACTCCAAAATATTTTTTTTGTAATAAAATAGCAGTACAAATTTGTAATATTTATTTGTGAAGCCAGTAACTGAACTTGACCAGATATGTCAGACTGATATGTCATGCCAGATACAGTGGGGCAAAAAAGTATTTAGTCAGCCACCAATTGTGCAAGTTCTCCCACTTAAAAGATGAGAGAGGTCTCC
>JBCNYH010000004.1:24803834-24817476 GCA_039654325.1 Tandanus tandanus
GTTCAATCCCCACTATCACCACTGTTGGGCCCTTGAGCAAGGCCCTTAACCCTCAATTGCTCAGTTGCATAAAAATGTAAGCCGCTCTGGATAAGAGCATCTGCCAAATGCTATAAATGCAATTTAGTGCCTAAATATTTGGTGTGGAAGTGCTCAGGGAGTTGTTGGGGGTTTAGAGATCACCTTGGTAACTCAAATGAATTACAGGTAAACACAAATGTTTAAAATTCAGGATGCATGTGCATAATAAGGACTAATTATTAGTATTATTTTGGATTAAAACATGTTAATAGCCATTATTAATGCTGAATGGCTAATGCTAATTTTTACACTGTTATCAGCAATCATATCAAAATAGGCACTTTTACCAGTTTAATGCTTATTTAACTTATTTATTCTATCCTACGCCATTCCCGTTTAAAAATTGTAGAAGTTATCACATATGCAGTTGTAGCATGCTTTTTTTTTTTTAATTGATGCTATTTGATTAATTATTTATGCCCTCCAATCCCATCCAACCCTTGCTTTTTTTTTTTTAGACCATTATACATACAAACACTGAAAACAAATAAGATCTCTTTAAAAACCACCCCAGATAAATAAGACACTGTGGAAACGCTGAAGGGGTGTTTTGAGCTCAGTGACCTGAAGACGTTTTCCAGACATGTGAGGGTGACCTGACCATACTCATTGTCTCCATCTGCTTGTATATGTCATTCTGCACTGTCAATGTCATTCCGACTAAACAGGCCAGACTAATAACAAGCCCTGTGTTAGCAGAGAGCTGAAACACTGTCTCAAACTCTAATGCAGGCAGGTATATAGGGAGAGAAAACAGGTGCCAGTTAAGTGAAAAGGGACCTAAAGCACAAAAGCAAGCTGTCCAAACTCTGAATTAAAAATAAAATGGAAGAGAAGTTCTTCAGGAGAAATGAGAGAGGAAATATGGGAGGGGCAGGGTCTTAACTCCGTGATGGGCAGAATTCAGAACCCCACATCCTCTCACTGGACCATTCGGACCAGGGGGCAGTTGGTGGAACAGGTTGAGAGAAGTACCTGTATTTTGAGACCGACCACATCCTGTCCTTCACAATATGCATACGAGGGCTACAAAAACGCCCAGCAGTGCAGGTTTCATCTGAGGAAGTCAAAAGCTTTTTTTTTATACATTCTAACAGCAGTATACTGATGATTCACTAAATCAGTACTCGCATTTCCCACGACATTGTATTTCAACTTCCTCGCCATGAAAAGCCAGAAAAAGAAAAAACACCTTGTAAGAATTACCAAGAAATCACCAGAGCCACTCAAACCCAACTCAGACCTTTATAGTCATGCTTTTGTAAAGACCCTTCACATCACCTTCTCCACTGCTTGCTCTACTCCCATCAGGCAGCCGTTTTCAAAGCATCTCTAGGCAAAATGTCAATTCACAAAAAACTCATTCCCACTGCAGTACTGTTTTAAACAAAGCCAAAAAGACATCAGTACTCTTACATTTATTTGTGCAAATATTTGTGTTTTGTATGTGTCTGTTATTTTGTGAATTTTCTACCAAAAGCAAACTTTTCTTCTTTTTTTTAATAATTTTAAGATAATATGTGCTGAGGGATGGGGGGCTTAAATTACTTCACAGTTAAAAATGTTGCAAAAGCTTTGAGAAACATGTTATAGTCAATTCTCCGTATTATACCGTTATTTAACTCCCTTCCTTATTGATCTTTTAATTAACTAGTTAGCAACATCTGCGGTACTAGCACAATTATATTACTGACATTACGGCTACCATTATATAAGCCATTAAGTAGGAGTCATGCATTTTATCTGTAAGGAAAATGTGCTTGGGAAAGCCTCACATTATCTCCTACTAGAGCAGACAGAAATATAAATAATAGTAATGTAACTGACTATAATAATTAAGAAACAAGTAATTAACTGACTATAATTAATTAGAAGAAACAAGAACCTCATGTAACCAGATACAAATACAGACACTAATGAGACTGTAGCCTGGGTGTGTGCTTCACGACTGGGATTCCACAAGTTGTGTGACCAGGATCTTCTACTTTTAAGCAAGTGTGAATGAGTGGCCAGATATGAAGCCTGAAGTACAAAGAAATACAACATTCATTTACATTGTTTATTTTTTCCCTCCATTCATCAAGGTGGCACTGCTTTAAATCAGACTAACTAGCAGGTCTATATTCTGGGAAATAGAACCAGCTAAATTCGTTAAAATATATCTCAGGTTGGAATAAATAATAATTGTGTGAGTGCGATTAAATTCTGCAAACATGTTAAACTGAAACCACCCAGAAACTCGAGTGTTGGAGCAGAGATCGAGGAACTGTTAAAGTGAAATTAAAGGCAAACCTTTCAAACTCTCCTGTTACACATGAACATGTGTATATTTTCATTATCAGGTGCTTTTTCAGGTGGTACTTAATTTTTTAAAGTGGCAATCTGCTAAAACCCATTTGATAGTATTAGCCAGTCTGAAAAGACTGCCGCTTCACTCTCACAAATGCGCGAAATTGCAAGAATCGGACGTGAATCCGTCAGTACATATAAGGCAAGATAACGGCAAAAATAACAGAATACAGATATTAAACTGACAATTCGAACATAAACTAGTGAACTTCTGAATGATATAAAAACCATGTACATCTACACATAATACGATCTTCTGTTTACATACATTAGACAAACATCAGCTTATTTACATGAACAAGTATTATATGAACAAGACATATAACTGCCGATGTTCATATGCAATTTTCTTCCGTATTTACTGTCAGATACATACGAATCACGTGATTTTTCGCAGTACAATGTCACCCCGTGTGCTTGTTTTTTTTTTTTTTTTTCATGAAGCTTGTATTAACAATACAGCGTTTTAATGTGCAAAGAAGTAAACAATGTATGCAAGCTTTTAAGTTTGGATTTAATTTCCTTTTAAAGCCCAATTTATACCAGACATGTTTCTCAGTCATCCATCTAAACGGTATGTTTTGCTTCAGAGAGAATTCCATTGGAATTAATGGAGCAGTTTTCACCAGTATTGCCTTAAGCACATATTACATCTGTAAACACGAGACTTGGGCATGTTTTTATGCTTTAGATCTATTTTTAGCACGGACCTGTCAATCTTGTGTCAGTTATGGAAACGTTCTGTAGTTCCTACAGTAGATCCTGGTGTAATGAGCGAACTTTGTGGAAACCTTTAACCCTACATACCAAGCAAGTAAGTGGTCACCATAAAAGACATGCTAAACAGGTTTGCTACTCGCTTACGTACGCCTACATGCATTACGTAAAAATAATTTGGTGTAGTAAATCGATTTTTTAAAAAATTTGTAACTAAACACAATGTGCAGTCTATATCAGATTTAAACACCATCTACAGAGTTACTGACACCTACCCCACCCACACCTACTGCTTGGCGGCGGAACTCACTTCAGACATTTCAGCAGATTGGTAGGTGTTAGGCTTCAGTGGTTTTCTATATGGTTCATTTTAAATGTATAAAGTAAGAAAGACTTCATATTTACGCCATATTTAAGTCCTAACACAGACAACAACAGCTGAGGCATTAAATAGTTCATAAATTAGGCAGGTTTATGAAGTTCTTTTTATGTTTGAAGTTCTTTTTAAGATCACTCCGAGAGCACAAACCTCGACCGAGTCTAGCAAATCCCATGCAAACCAAAATGTTAAAGATTATCCGACCTTACAAAGTAAAAGAATCCTTTAAAAACTTCCTGGGCCCAAAACATGATCTGGATCATCTCCAAAATTTAAAGGAGTTCGTCTTGTCCACAGCCCCACCTCTGGAGGTCATTCATGCAAATCCATATGAAATTTTGCGGAATCCTGATTACAACCAAACGCAAACATAGTAAAAACCTAATAAACTCACTGTAATCGTTGTTAAAACCAGTTATAAAAAGATAAACTGTCACAGGAAGTAAGAATTTCACAGGGAGTCTGTTTCTCAGTTCATGTGACAAATAACAGGGGCGTCGATCACTCTGATATTAAATCTGACCTATTAATACATTTAAAACTCAAATGTATGAGTAACCATTTTTCTGTTTGCTAACTTTCATGCCTAACATTTGAACGATTTGATTGCTCATGTTAGTTATTCAAAGGATTTATAACTTACATAGAAAGTGTGGTGGAGCTGCAAGGACTATCACCTGACTCCAGCTTTCTTTTCCCATTCTTTCCTTTCCTTTTTGCTATAAATTGACCATCATTTGCTTCCTCCTTCACTCTGCCAAAAAGAAAGGAGTGAGGAGAAAGAATAAACAGAAAATACTTATTTCGGGTTCATTTAGCTTTGGAAAATCTAAAGGATAACTAATCATTGTCCAATGTCAAAAACATAGGGGCGCGGTTTAATTCTCAAATGATTCAAATTTACGCTTCAGAAACAGAGGCAGCATAAATTGGCAAGCCCATACATTTTACAAGTTTCAGCACTTTCATTATAGTTAATTTTTTATTTAGAAAGAAAGAAAGAGTTCAGGTTTAAGCCACATTTAAGTCCTAATACAGATAACATCAGCTGAAGCATTAATCCTGTCTTACAGTGTTAAAGAATCCTTTAAAAATTTCCCAGACCCCAAATTTGATCCAGATCCCCACTTCTGGTAGTAATTTCATGAAAATCTGTATATTACTTTTTGTGGAATCCTGCTAACAAACAAACACACAAACCGTCGTTAAAACATAACCTTCATGGTAAGCTAATTTTAATGCTAATGTAATAAGCTAATTTTAATGTTGCTAGAATCAGTTATTAAAAAAGATAAGCTAAAAGCACATGCAAATATTTTTTTCCCGTCATCTCATTTTTAAGCATGGTGTCACGGGAGAGTAAGAATTTCATAGCCAGTCTGTTTATCGGTACGTGTGACAAATAATCTGGACATAAATCAGTCTGATATTAAAGCTGACCTATTTATACATTTAAATCTCTAATACATGAGCAACCATTTTTCTGTTCATTAATGTATACGTTTAACATTTGCACGATTTTAAATAGCTACCATCATGCTGCATGTCTCAGATGGTGTTCACAAAGGACTTTCGCAGAAATCCGCGTCGCTCAGTGGCAAAGTGTTTGTGTGAACACGGCTCTTGTTGCCTCAGTAACTCACTTGCATGTTTATTCTCACTTGCATGTGCATTACTGCGCAGCAAGTACAGAATGGAGTCTCTTGTGAGTCATGAACTGGGAACAGTTAAACATGTATAAATATATACTCACAGAAAACGCTGACCATTTCAGTTCAGTTCCATGCCCACCCACTTCACGTCGTTTGAGAAAATGTAACCACTCATCGCCCGTTTTGTGTGCAATCATTGACTTTGCATAGTCAATTGTCGCGTCACTTGTGAATACGGCTTTAGGCTTATGTTAGATATTTTAAAAGATTTATGACTTACATAGAAAGTGTGGTGGAGCTGCAAGGACCATCACCCATCTCCAGCTTTCTTTTCAAAACCTTTCCTTTATTTTTTGCCATAAATTCACCATCATTTACTTCCTCCTTCACCCTGCCAAAAAGAGAGACAAAAAAGAATGAGGAAAATGATTTAGTATAAAATACTTATTACAGATTCATTAACTTTGGGAAATCTAAAAGATGTCAAATCATTGTCTAATGCCAAAAACATAGGTGTGTTTTTCATGCTGCGTGTCTCAGGTGGGGTTCACATGAGAAGCGAAGAACAAAATGCGAATCGATTCACCGCTTAGATCTTGTTGCCTCAGTAACTCCCTCGCATGTTTCCCACTTAAAAATCTAACAGTGAAACTGTGAGCAGCATTGCGTTAGTTCCATAGAGTAGGTCTGGGAGTGCTTTTATTATCATTATCTTATTTGAGTTTATATTACAGCTCATATTATCATCATATATAGCCTATTTTTTATCTTAATTATTATAGCACACCAAGTACAGAACTGAGACTCGTGTGTGTCATAAACTGTGAACAGTTAAACGTATATAAATATATTTAGGCACAGGAAATCCTGACTGTTTTAAAATCATTGACTTTGCATGGTTGCTTGGCGCACATCGCTTCACGTTTGAATGCGACTTCAGGCTCATGTTAGTTATTTTAAAATGTATGCCTTACATAGAAAGTGTGGTTGAGCTGCAAGGACCATCAACCGAATCCAGCTTTCTTTTCCAAACCTTTCCTCTATTTTTGGCCATAAAGTCACCATCATTTGCTTCCTCCTTCACTCTGCCAAAAAGAGAGACAGAAAGTGAGGAGTGAGGAGGTTTTTCAGTCGTCTGTCTAAAGGATATCTTTTGCTTCAGAGAGCATCGACCTACTGCAGTTAGCAGATTTTGTAAACATGTATCCGCAGTGTTATTCTTAAATTTATGCTTCAGAAACAGAGGCAGCATAAACTGGCAAACGCAGACATCATGTTATGTTTTCCACACACCTCACTCTCACTTGCTTGTGAAAATTAAGTTCCAATTGTTCTAGTACATCCTAATAAGGATAATGATTTCACTGATAGCATTAAAGAAGTCATTAATTAGGCAGGTTTTTAAAATTCTATTTAGGTTTGTTAAATTTTAGGTCGAACAAGATCACTCGGAGGGCAGATACCTTCACCGAGTCCAGCAATCCCCCATATGACCCAAAATGTTAAAGATCAGCCTGTCTCACAATGTTAAAGAATCCTTTAAAAACTTTCCAGAACCCAAATTTGATCCGGATCCACAACTCTGGTAGTAATTTCATGAAAATCTGTACATTACTTTTTGCGGAGTCCGGCTAACAAACAAACACACAAACCGCAGGCAAAACATAACCTTCTTGGTGGAGGTAATAAGCTAATTTACATTTTTAATGATTGCTCGAACCACTTATTGAAAAAAGATAAACTAATATTTTTTCCGTCATCTCACTTTTAAGCATGGAGTCACGGGAGGAACAGGAAGTAAGAATTTCACAGGTAGTCTGTTTCTCAGTTCATGTGACAAATAACCTGAGTGTAGATCACTCTGATATTAAATCTGACCTATATATACATTTAAAACTCGAATGTATGAGTAACCACTTTTCTGCTTGTTAACCTACATGCCTAACATTTCCATGATTTTAAATAGTAAAAATTTGAAATTCAAAGGATTTATGACTTACATAGAAAGTGTGGTGGAGCTGGATGGACCATCACCCGACCCCGGCTTTCTTTTCAAATTCTTTCCTTTCTTTTCTGGCATAAAGTCACCATCATTTGCTTCCTCCTTCATCCTGCCAAAAAAAGACAAACAGAAAGAAGCGAGGAGAAAGATTAAGCAGAAAATACTTATTACGGGTTCATTAACTTCTGAAAATCTAAAAGACAACCAATCATTGTCTAATGCCATGAACATAATTACTTCAATTAGACAATATTGCTTAATTGGCACTGATAATTATATAATTACCGCAATTAAACGCAAATAAATTTAGGAAAGGAAGCTGTTATTGCTATGTGGCATGGTTTAATGAAAGGGGGAGGTGACAGAATCAAATAAATGTGATTATATTTACCATAACCTGTGCTACTCTGTTCCTATACTCTATTCATTCTAGAGAGCTACTCATAGTGCTGCATCATCTTAATGCTTGACCTCGTCCTCGAATAAAATCAGCCTCCCTTTGCCAATTACCAGCAGGGTCTGAGTTACGCAGTGTCTGCTCAGATTGTGTCATTCTGTGATTAAAGAAACATTCCATCACTGTCATAGCAGACAGCAAGTGTGTGAAAGAAAGTGCAAGAGCGACTGAGAGATTTCTTTCTGTGATACATGTCACCGCCCCCGACCCCAACCTCCTAAAATTAAAGTATTATCATGTATAGTTTTTCTGTCACACTACAGAATGATGCAGAAATTAATTTCCTGAAAGACAGCTAATATATCGGGGGGAATACAGTATGGAGACTGTCCACAACCATGGACATCCAAATCACCAGAATTAATTTGCATCACGCTCAAGGGCAGAAAGCGTGACTGCATTTTAATCAGGAATGGATTCTAAGTGCACATGCTGTGAATCAGGCCTGGAGCGAGACACTTTCTGTTCAGGACATATAAAAATGAAGGCATAGAATAAAATTAAATTCAGATACGACTCAATAATATGATAGGAGAGAGGAATAAATGTATTACCACTTATCATAAGTTGTTTCAAAGTCTGTATTTTCCTTTTTTGAACTCTTGGCCTGAAGTGGAATGAAGGAAAGAACAACTTAAAAATAACAGGCAAGAAAGAAAAAAAAAAAAACTTTACATACAATAACAACATAAAAATGTTTGAAATAATAAGCCTGAAGAACATTCTTTAACAAGAAGCACTCCGAGAGCGCAAACCTCTACCAAAGTAGGTCATTTTCATTTCTGCTATGTTCACCTTGCTACAGTCCTTCCTGTTGATATACTCATTTGTGACTGATCTTATGTAGACATCGTAATGTACTTTTTGTGGAAGACTTGTAGTTTTTACTTATGGCGTTAAATGTAAAATTCCATTACCACAATAGTAAGGAATCTTTAATAAAAAAAAAAAAAATATCCCAGATCTGTATAGTGATCCGGATAACTACCAAAATCTAATGAAGTGTTACTTGAGCCACACTCCACCCCTCAAAAAATGTCCATAAAAATCTGTTCATAATTTTTAGCTGCTAACAAAGAGACAGACAAACAAATCAACACCAACAATAACAACATCCTAGGCAGAAGTAGAAACAATATACTTTAAAGAGATGCATACCCATTTACTGACACCTATTTGCAATCTAGCATAGCCAGTCCACCCACAGGCATGTTTTTGTGCGATCGGAGGACCAAGAGAAAACCCACATGGACAGTAAACCAAGAATCAAACCTGGGACACTGATGCTGTGAGGTGGCTACATCAGTTGAATTTAAGCTGCATAATAGCCTAATTTGCATGGAAATGGACACTGTGTTTAAGTTTAGAAACACCAAAAAAATAAATAATAATAATTAAAAAAATCATGACGATGATAATACAAAAAAAAATAATTCAAAACAGCCAAAAATAGCATGGTTTAATGTTGAAGTTAGATTACTTACATAGTAGGGACAGATATATTTCAGCTTTAGATTATAGAAGTCATAATTTAAGTTGATCAAACGTTTACAACCAACTACGCATGTAAACAGCCTGAAATATTCCAGATACTGATGACAAATGAAGCTTCTGCTAGAAGTTAAATGGGAGTGCATCTCTGCTTGTAAAAAAGATTTCATTTGAGAGCTAGTGTCTTTATGCCCTTGATATGAAAAAATTAAACTAAACCAAAATCCCCCCCATCACCCCACAAAAAAACCTGTAAAGCCAGACTGAAGTGTGCAATCCAAAATACCCTAAGAATGATAAAATTTCATCTGATTTTGGAGGCCTAGCATGGTCAGGCCTGGTAAGTACTGGTGCTGTGGGGTTCTGAGGGAAGTCAAAGGCAGACCACCTCCACTTATTATGCCTAGTCAATGACAAGTACCATAACCTGGTTCTCAGTGGCAGCTGAGACATGGCACCTTAAAGAAGAAGAAGTGTGCAAGTAATCACCTAGACAAGAAACAATCCTTTTTTTGGAGAGTTCTCTTATCAGAGGAAACAGAACCTGAATTGGCTTTTAACAACATCCCACCTCTGAAGCATTGAGGTGGCAACATCATGTTATCAGAGTATTGTGGGAACCGGTACACCTCAAAAAATACAGTAGACTGCCACATGCAGAAAAAAAACCTGAAACAAAACCTGAAGACATCAGACAGAATGTTACATCTATTTACAAAACACTGTAAAAGAGAAAATGGTTTACCGAGTGATAGTATTGGAGTGGTCATAACAAAGCCAACCTGACCTAACTACAGAACTTTCGTGAACTAAACTGAAAAAAAAAAAAAACCTGAATGAGTTCCATCAGTTCAGTCAGGGGGAACAGACACTAATTACAGCAATAATATTGTGAGCTACCAGTAAAAGGTTTCAAAGAGATTTAAAGTCAATGATTAAAAGACAATTTTACCAAATACTGAAAATGTGTAAGGAAAGTTTTGACCCACTAAAAATTGGATACAGTAAATAAAAGCTGAAAAAATATTTAGATATTATATTGAAATGGAAACAAAGCAGATACCAGTTATTTCACTGTTTGAATTAACACTTAAAATGTATGGAAATAGGACCTGTGTAAAGTTCTGAAAAATCAAGTCTGAATGTCTTTAGCGTAGGTGTATATAAGCTTTAAGCCTCAACTGTACCTCCGGTCTGTGCAAACAACCATGGATTTAAAAAACAAACCAAAAAAAATCTACTGTTTCCATTTCTGTTAGGAAGAAGTCGTCAAGTTTATAGTATACAGACTTTAAGTGTTAACAAGAGTTTTGAAAGATATAATACAAATATCTTTACTTTGAATTTTATGTATTTGAAAGGGATTATAAATTATTTTTATTCTGCATCACTACACTCCATTTCAGCCTAATGGGACGGCTGGAGACCTACCTGGCAACCCTAACTGAAATCAAAAGTGAACAGGTTTTCCAGGAGCTTTTAAATTTATATGCATTTGTATAAACATTCCAAATTTTTGGATGGAAAAACTTAACCCTTTAACTATACATAATGTATGTTCTTCAGTCTCTTCCACTAAGTTTGTAGCAAGCATGTAATGCGCCTAAAAAGGTATGAACAGCTATAAGTTACCATTATATACAATCCAGCATCCAAACTGTACCAAAGTAACATTGTAAAAAGAGGTGATTTAATCAAACTGAAGGTAATCTGTGTATCGTCTTTAAATATCACAAGCCTAAATTAACTAGTTTTTATGAACTCTAGATAATGCTATATGAACATCCAGGTTGAAGGACAGCTAAGATGGTGGCAAAGTTGTGTACTTAAGGACACACCAGCATACTTGTAGAATGCACTCCTGAGACGACCAGGTAGTAGATACTTATCCAATATTAGTACATACTGAGTATTTGGATGCAGCCAAGCAAATTTTCTTGCTTTAGTAAATCAAACAACTTTATTATCAGTTTTTATTTAATCCTTAAGACTTCTACTAATGAATTGAATCTAGAGGGTAATTAGTTGTCTAATTCTAACCAAAGATATTGTGTGTTGTGAGCCACCTTTCAAATCAGCAAAAAAAAAGCACTTTTTTTTTTTTTAAATTAACAAATGAATAAAACAGATCTATGAGGTGTCAGGGCAGCTTTAAAAGAGCATTTGTACCAAACTACACTGACATTTATTTATTTTACTTTTTTATGCGACAAAGAAAATGATTTCTTTAGGGACAGAAAACCGATATGCAGTTTTGCTTTCGATGAGTTTCATTTTACAAAAATGGAAGGATGCCCATCTTTGCCCGCTGGATTGAAGATTTACTTTTTAAATTAGGAAAAACAATAGTCAGGAGCCTTACCAAGACCCTTCATAAATCGTAGGGCACTTGTTTGGACTGTATAACAAGGGATATTAAGTTTCCTGCTGCTCCTTAATCAAGTTATAACTGGCTATGTGATTCTTCTTGCTTTTTCCTGCCTACTTTTGGGTTTATTTTCTTTCTTTTTTTGAACTACATTTTTTTTCTGCATTACACAACATTATCAATGCATACTGTAACTGTATAAGTACAGATACAAAAGAAATAAAATACTTTTAAAACACTACTACAAATGGGAAATGTGTGTATAGTTTATAATCACGGATATGCACAATTTTATTCACCGCATTTAAACTGGAGGCGTCATGATAAGAGCTACAAAAAAGGATATTTTTATATCAGCCTGCTTATAGAACTCTTTCCTTGGCTTGTGCACAATGTCATAGATCAAGCTGAGATTAGTGGCTGCAGGCCTTCTCAGCACCGCTGCTCTAAACACACCTGAGCAACCATATGGAGGGTTTGATTATTAGCTCATGAGCTGGATCAGGTGTGTTTGGAGCAGTGAAAACTCAAACTCCGGAGGCCAGTGCTCCTTCAACATGGCAGATTGCTTTACTTTACAAACACTCAGTGGCCACTTTATTGGGAACACCATAATACCAGGTGGAACCTCTCTTTGCTCTCAGAGCAGTCTCTGGATGTTTCGAAACATAATCCAAGTTGAAATGAATGTCAGTGTCATATACATGGGCCAGTTTGGTATGTGCTTGGTAACATGACGCATCATTTCTCTAGTAGCAAGATTGGATATATTATGGCC
Source organism: Tandanus tandanus (assembly GCA_039654325.1). Lineage (NCBI taxonomy): Eukaryota > Metazoa > Chordata > Actinopteri > Siluriformes > Plotosidae > Tandanus > Tandanus tandanus. The sequence continues at coordinate 24,816,109 of JBCNYH010000004.1, forward strand.
ACAGATGGATGCATGCAATCAGCAACAATACTCAGACGTTCGGTGGCACTCAAACAATGCTATATTGGTAATAACGGGCCCAATGTGTACCAAATAAACATTCCCCACACCATTCCATCACCCTGAACTGTTGACACCGTGCAGGTTGGATCCATGGAGTCATGATGTTAATGACAAAGTCTTATCCTAACCATCTGAACATTTCAAAGGAAGCTACATTATTTTGTAATCTACAGCAGTCCAGTTTCAGTGAGCCTCTGCCCAGAGTTACCTCAGATTCCTGTTACTGGCTGATAAGAAGGGGACCTGATGTGTTCTGCTGCTGCAATCCATCAGCCTCAAGGTTCGGGGTGTTGTGCTTTGTGCTCACCATTCTGGGGAACCTTTACAGACGGTTGTGAATGAAAATCCCAAAACTCAGCAACTCTGCTGGTCTGGCCAAGGAGCCTATTTCCCATTTAGAGTATTCACCCTATTCATTACACCTCATATAATAAAGTACAAGTAGCATTGTACAGAAATGAGCAAGGGTGCAGGTGTTTCAAAGAAATGCCCTTGTGGACCATTTTGTAAACGTGCAAAAATTTCATTGATTGAAAATCAATGAAAATATAAGAGATGTTGGTCACAAATTCCCAAAACAGACAACAAAAACTGAGGCAAAGTTTCAGGACATGAAGCTTCTTCCCACAAAAAAAATATATACAGGTCCGAGCTGTGCATTTTATTTCTAGATGACATAAGAGCATTCTTTGTGAAAGCAGTTTTGCTTATAGCTATAATTTGTAATAAAAGTAAAATAATTAGAGTGATGAAAGCTGTAATATAAATTATAATAAATTATTATTATTTATAGATGACTGACAACTCTATATCTATGATGCGAGAAACTTTCCTGGCTGTAGGCAGTTTAGTTAATGATAGCAGTAAATCATCAGTGTTGCTTGGATGAAAAATGTGTATACTATATTCAAAGTGATTCAGGCTTGGATGAACCTTTTTCCTGTTTGACTACTCTAATATCAGTTTTAAAAACGTTTTTGTCATATTGTCAAAGGCAAATTGGCCATGAAATCTTTGGATAATTGTCTTGGAATTTTCTTCTTGGAGTTTATGAAACGGACTTACACAAAAAGCTGGTGAAGTGAAATGAAATAATAATTTTAAAATAAATAATAATAATAAAAAAAAAAGAAAAGAAAAGTGGTGCATGCATATGTATTCATCCCCTTTGCAATGAAGTATTTTTATTTTTTTTTTTAACCTGGTACTACCAATTACCTCAGAATGTCACTTGTCACTTGTCACTTTACAGACACTTGTCACTTTGCACACAGACACTTTACAGACAGACAATTACTTGAAAAT